>VDFB02252616.1:234821482-234945334 GCA_007258455.2 Sequoia sempervirens | reverse complement strand
TAGATGAACTTAAAAGAACTCAACCAAACCATGAACCTTTCAATATAGAACAATTTTAGGAGAAAGCTACTCTATTATAAAAACTCCAAGAGGAAAAAATTAGGAGAAATGTAAGGGAAAAATACCTCGTGCAAGAAATGATTGATTTACATAACTATCATCTTATTACTTTTCACACCTAAGAAAAAACACACCTAACAATAGAAGAATTACCCTAACTGCACTACTTTTAAGGTTTGGAAAGTAACATCCACTTATTCTAACTCCAACACTATGTCTCAGCACAATTGTTTTTCATTAAAAACTCCTTCCTTATGAAATGAGAAATCAAGTTGGTGTGATACCCACTTTTCTTGTTAATATTGTTGACACTCATATGATTCTCCTTTCTTGTGGGGAGGGTAGTCCTTCAAACTCTCCCTCACTCCATTTTATGTTTCCATGAAAGTAAAAATGATCTAACTTCATTCCAATCAAATATGTGTAATTAATTTTTTAACTTGTATCCAACTCATACACATTTGTGATGAGTAGATTTCAGCCAAAACATATTTTGCTGAAATTTGACTTAAAGAGAAAAATAATCTAAGGCAATCTCTTTCTTTTTTTTTCCAATTTTATTATGTTTCACCTTCTCCACATCCATCATTCAATTTATTTTTTGGTACCTAAGGTAACTCAAAATATTTTATGGTCAATATAACCTTAGGGATAGAGTCCCTTCAACAATCCCATCACCCCCTCATTTGATTGGTATATTCCTCACAATTTCATGACACCGATCTCAAATAGTTGTGATTATAAAGATATTGATTGATTTAAATGGTGAGCATCTATATTAAGACAATAATACCCATTCAAGCCAAAAATTCATGAATTTTGATAATCCCACATGGGGGTATTATCAAGGGCCCATTTTACAACCAACATGGGTCAAAAAATAACTTGTTGAGTCTTAGTTTACTTTGATATTTGAAGGTAGGAATGAGTATTACACTCCTACAATGATATGAAAACATAAATAAATAGGGATATTAGCCTCCTTGAAAGATATTTAGTAGATGGTCAAGTAGCTCAAACAACCCTTGACATGGTGTTTTAGAATGATCAAGTTTCATGTAAAGAGTGAGACTTGAAACTCAAATAGAAGTAACAAAAAATGAGGCTAGTCAACCCTCACACTATGAACTAAAGAACCCACCCCATGGTGGTGAAATACATCAAATAGAAGAAATGACCCTAGAAGTGCTCATAACTATCCTACTCCAACAAATTGGGATACTTGAATTGGGGGTCACCAATTAGTCTCTTCAATATCTAACCTAGATGAAGATTTGACCAAGGTCCTCAAAGCACCAACTTCCTACCAATCCATTTTCCATGGGCACAAATTAACTGAGTCAAGGGGTAGCTCAACTACCCACTTATGTCAAATTTTGATTGTTTGATGCAAACAACAAGGATTACATTCCTCCCTTGCCTCTTTGATAAAGAATAGTTGGCCTAAACCAAATAGGTTGGATTCTTGCAATTTAAAATATGAAGAAAATGATCCCACCAAGTTTTCAACCCTTAAGTTCACCTTTTCAAAACTTTCCAACATTCACTAATATAAATAACCAAATTTAGCTTTCCAAGTGTAACCCACACAACGAGCTCCACTAGCAAGGATCATGTTCAAAGGGATCCCTCTTTCCACACATGAGCCCTTTTGTAGGACATACCTAAATTATCTCAAGGAGGCCTTAAATTCATATGGTTCATAATGTGATGTTTTTGTGGTCACTCCCTAAAATACCTAAGTTCAAAGTAGTGGGAGATAACAACTATCACATAAAATCCTACACCATGGTGTTTAAGAACCTTCCTTGGGATGGATTCATTGTGAGAATATTCATGAAAATATTGGAATGGATTGCTCTAAATTGGTATCACATACTCCTAGAAGCATATATCCATACTTTTTAGTAACTCTTTGGAAAGTATGTCCACTTTTAACTTAACGAATTAGTAAAAATAGAAATTTTGGAACTCTTGAGCATTAAACAAGAACTTTTGTTAGTTGTGCACATCATAACATTATGGAGACAATTTCATTGTTCATCTACAATTTTTTCAAACATGTATCATAGGGGATTTTTTAATCTTTTCATGCATGTATTAAACAAGGACATGTAGGAGGAGGTCCAAATATTCCCTTATGGATTGTATAAGTCTCTTGAAAGTTCTCTCACAATTGACCAAGTCACAATTGAGGAAGGACAAATAGATTAAGAAGTTAAATAGATAGAAATGCATAAGGAAAATAAAACTAAGACATTATACCTTCATTGCTTCCCTCATGGATTGAGCTCACAAGATGCACCCATGTATTGCATATTTTCTCAAGTGTTGATAATGGATGTGGTTGCTCAACATTTGGGCAACATTATGGTAGGATAGAAATGGATTAAATGGTTATTTGGATAGTATAAGGCTATGGAGAATGTGGATGTTCAAAATGAGAGCCAAGGCCTCAATATATAGAAATTTGGTGAGATGAACCAAGGGATAGGATTGATTAGTTGATGGAGGGCTGAGATTAAAAGAGAGATAGGGTTTGGATCAAGGTTGAGTGGAGTATTAGCCTTGTGACAAGTGTCATGAGAAGGGTAGAGGTGTAAGAGGGAGGTGTGCTCACAGATGTGTGATCAAACACTGGGAAGAGAGTGTGTAAGAGGTAGGGTGGATTATAGGGTGGATTGTGTAAGAGGTTAGTGGGGGTAGGTGAGATGTAGGAATTAAAAATTAGAAAATAATGGTAATAAGGATTAGGGATGAGGGTTAGATCAATTAATCAAGGATTAATTGACTTTATGAGGATGGGTTGAGTTAATAAACCAAGGGTTTATTAACTTGGGTGGATTTCAAAGTTGGAGAATGGGTTAATGAGGGTTAGGAAGTGGATAAATTTAATTAATCAAGGATTAATTAACTTAAATAAGGTTAGGGGATTTTAGAAGAATGGGGATAAAGGTGGAATTAAATAAAAAAATGTATATTTATTCAATTAAAGGTGGTGGATAAAGGTAAGGGGGAATTAATTAATTAAATAATGAATATTATTTAATTAATTATTAGGATAAGGGAAGAAGGTTAAATTAATTAAATAAATAACAAGTGTTTATTTAATTAAATATTATTTTGGTTGTCTATATTTTTCCCCTCTTTGAGATGATGTTGCGACTAAGAGAAGTAACATCATTTCAAAGAATAAAACATAATGGCTAGCAAAGGGATAAGGACTAGTGGCATGATGTCCTAGTCACTAGCAAGGATGAGGAAGGATGATGAGGAGGTAGTAGTATGCTCCCTCGAGAGGACATGTGGGTTCAAGGAATACATGTGTTCTCTCAAAATGGATGAGAGGACCAAAGGATGAAGGATAAAAGGATAGAGGAAAATAGATAAGGATGATGAAGATATGGATGGAGACGAAGAATGGATGATAATCATGCAACAATGGTATGAGCAACCTAGATTTGATATTATACTTGACATTATCCACCAAGGTATAAGGAACCAAGATGGCAATGTGCCAAGTATGTGATCAAAAAGTTCAAGTGAAAACATATGCCTTATAACACCATGCTATAGAAGACCATGATGCCCTTGTGGAAATAGAGTGCAAAAGGCCATGATAAATGTAAAAAAATGATAATACACACAAGAAACAAGCAAGCATACACACAAACAAAAAGAAAACAAGGACTATATTCCAAGTCAAGATGAAAATTGATTGATGGGTGGATTGATGGATTGGTGATGATGATGACGATGAGGATAGCAAAGTTAACGATAAGAACAGTGCATATCCCAAGGATTGTGTTGTTAACAATAAGAACAACACCAGATTGGGAAGGATACATCCCTATGATGATAATTGATTAAAGTAGGTAAAATATATTATTAATTGATTTGGATTAAAATGATGGATTTCTTTTAGGATGGACTAGCTTGCAAGGTTGGATTATATTGATTAGGATTGATTGCATTAGATAGTATTAGATGGGTATGGTTGTATTGGAAGGATAGATGGATTGGATAAGATATTTGGATGGAGGACAAGATGATTAGGATAGAGGAATGGATGGGATCCAATGACAAGGGAGAACCAAGTCTTAGGAAAAGGATGGAAGGATAAATGAATTCTATGGATAAAAGAGAGGGATTTGGATGGTGGATGGTGGATGGTGATGGGAGATACATGGGAGGAGCTCCAAGGACTAGTTGTAAAGGACCAATATGCCCCACACTAGAGGTGCAATCATGGATTGAAGGATAGTAGCATGAGATTGAAGGATAGTGCATAAATGACATGGATGGAAGTAAGAGTGAGGATGGCATTGTCCAAAGAATGCATGTATAATTTTCCCCTATCTTTATCAAGGTCAAAGGTGAAAAGAGGAGAGGAATTAGATAGGATTTAAGGATGAAGGATATGGATAGGATGATCAGTATCAAATAGATAAGATATGGGTGCATAGATATTTAACCCCTAAGCTCTTCATCAAGATCAAAGATGGGAAAGGAAGATGGATTTTGATAGGATGAGGGAATGATATGGATAGCATGAGGGAGATAGGATGTATGATGCCCATGTAGATCCTTAACCATGTCAAGATCAAAGGAGGGAAAAAAGGGGGGAGGGATTAGATACGATGATGAATAGATTATGAATGTCAATGGAGGATGTGGATAAGATGTGGTATGGATGAAGCTTTCCCCCAAGTGTAGAGTGAAAGGGGATGGGGAGGAAGGACTCAAGCATCTAGTTTTATAGATGGTATCCCTTGATTATGTACTATAATAGACCATGGTAATTGGATGTATGCTCATAGACGTTGGTAGAATGATGGTAAGGGGGATAAAATGGATTTGAAAGATGGAGAGGAATATGGATTTATGAAAAGGATTGGATAAAAGGGATGGGAGGATGGAAAATGGATGTTGGATAATGGATAGGTTGATGGAAGAATTGTGGATGAATGGACGGAAATTTTAGGAAGATCAACATTGGAACACACCTTGAAGGGTGGTGGAGTTGCAGAAGAGAAGTGGACTTTGTATTTTGAAATTTAGATGGAGGAGTGGATGTAGATTTTGGGACATAAGGACCAAAAATGGATGGAGGTGATAAAGGATTATTACATGGGGTGGATGACTTAGGATTGGATGGAGCTTTTGGATAAGCAAGTTTGGATGAAAATTTTCATTTTTCTTTGGGATGCATTGATTCTATTAGTATTTTTAGAATCCACATGGTTTTTGATTTTTAATTCATAGGCCTTTGTGCCCTTTGGGATTTAAATATTTGATTTTGGATCATGTTTTTCTTTGATTTTGTATGTCTTTTTGATGAGACATGTTGATCCTTTGATTTTTGTGGATTTTTGTCTTTATGCATTTGAGATTTGGCATCCAAATTACTTCCAAGAGAAATGGGATTGGTGGATGGATATGAATGATGTGGATATATTATGGATGGGTGAATGTAGGTAGGATGTTGGAAGGATTTCAAATATTTGTGCCTTTGTTGATCTTGATTAGGGATATGAGGTGATGGATAAAGAGAATAATGGGATTTTGGAAGAGGAATTTTAGGTGGTGGGATATAAGGACCCAAGATGGATGGGGGGATGAAGGACTTTGTTTTGGGACATAGGGAACCAAAATAGATTAAAGGGATGAGGGTTTGGGATTTGGAACATAAGGGCCCTAGATAGATTTGGAGGATAGGGAATGTGGATATTTGGATTTAGATGGATGAATTTTAGATTTAGGATGGGTGATTGGTGAAGGCTTGGATAATTTTGTCTAATGATAATGGATTCAAGGTGACCCAAAATTCTATCACTATCATCATAGGGATCATATTTAGGTTGGGAAACAAGGCTATCCTCATCATCATCAATATGATTGGGGTCAACTTTGATTGTGATTTTTGGGCTTGTTAGGTTTGGATATGGGTTCATGATTTTAGATTGGGTTAGAATGGATGAAGATGTACTAGAATAGATTAGGTTGGATGAAGGATAAATTAGGTGGTTAGACATGGCAGATGATTGATTGGAAGAGGAAATTTTGGAATTGGATTTGGATGAAGATGAAAATTAGATGATGGATTAGAAATGGATTGGGGACTAGAAGAATAGGACCTAAGAATGAAGATGGAGGATGGGATTAGATTTGGGATCAAATTTCAAGACCTTAAAATGATTTGATTTGCTGATGAATTATTTTCTATACTTAAGATAAACTAACATTCTTAAGTAAGAATTGATTGGATTTGATTTCTACTTAAGATAGAAAAAGTTCTTAAGTAGGAATTGATTGGATTTGATAACTATACTTAAGATAGACTAAAATTGTTAAGAAAGTTTGGATTAAGGATGAAACCAACTTAAGGTATTGATTTTTGATTGGGAGATTGGATTTGGAATGGATGATAGTTGATTAAGGATATGATCCTTGGATGAAAGATTTGGATGATGATGAAAGTATATGGTGTGTGAAGGAGATTGAGTCCTTAACCAAAATTTGATGTTCAAAGTCTAACTTTTGACTAAGGATTAGGGATTGGATGTGTGATTGAAATAGCTAGATGGATAATGGATGATTGGAATTTGAATGAGGATAGATGGATTAGATTGGGATTTGGTTGGAATGGGATTAGGTTGATAAGGGAATTGGATTAAGATGATTATGAAGGATGTGGATTAAGGATGATAGTGAAGGGTGTGGATTAAGGGTGATGATGGATAAATGATGAAAATGGATTAAGAAAGAGGGATTTTGATGTGGATTAAAAAATGGTGACTAGGATGATGATTAGGACCTAAAATGGATTAAAAAAATTAGGCTTAGGGTAATAAATGATGGATTAAGGATGGATTGGATATAGGTTAGGGGATGATTTGGGAAAGATGGGTGATTAGAATGATTAGGATTAGAGGGGATGATTAGAATGAAGGGTGATTAGAAAGAAGGGGGGAATAGAATGAAAATGGATGATTAGGAGAGAAGGGATAGTTGGAACAGTTATGAGGGATGATTAGAATGATAATGGACAATTAGGATGGAATGATTAGGATATGATGATTAAGATGGAAAGGTGGTATGATTAGGAGGTGGAAGGGTGATTTGGATAGGAGGAATTTATTGAGATGAGGTGGAAGTTTAACTTTCTTGACTAGGATATAGAATTAAAAGAGCACAAAAAATAAAAGTGGCTAGGAGGAATTGGGGAGATATACATTCACCGGTTTAGCACAAGAAGAAACACCAAGCACTTGCACAAACCTAAATTATTCAAGTGGGATTATAATTTAGTGTAGGCCCACTAGCCTAAGGGGTTAATACTACTTGATACTTGGGTGAATCATCCTTTCTTGCAAATGTGGATAGGTAGAGATCTAGTGACACAGGGTCGTCAATAGATGCCATGGGCACACCTTCTCTCTCTCTCTTTGGGAACTATCTTAGTTCACCCAAAGATTTCTATCTCAACCTAAGGGAGTACATGGCGAGTAAGTTTAGGGTACAATCCACATCCCTTTCACCACACTAGGCTAAGGTTAAAAGATCTTAATCTAGGATGAATAAGGCTTCTAGAGAGTCCTCCAAATACCTCAAGGGTATGATAGGCCAAAATCTATAGATGAAAGGGAATAATTCCAAACAACCGGGAGGAGAGGGTAACCCACTGTTCACATTCACTTCTCAAAGGTATAAAGTTATTGGAGGCTTAGCTCATATTAACAAGATTCCACTTCCAAGAGAGGTCTCTTTTGATTCACCTCCCACTCTTTATACTTTGTTGGAACATTGGAGTTGAGGACATCCCCTAGGGAAATGAAATCCCTGCGTATGCCTCCTAAAAGGAATGATCCAAGTGTTTTTGGTCACCCAAGATCACATGAAGCGCAAGGGGAGAGCATGCACACATTGGGTTCCCTGGGATAACAAAGAAAATAAAAGAAAAAGAGTAAGTGATGTTTTTGATCCTTAAGATCACACTAGATGTGAGAAGAGAGTTTACACACCACTCACTCAGAGACACATCAAACAAATATTCATTAAAATTGAAAAATGAAATGTGCCTAGATTAGTGGAAAAAAGAGAATCTTAGATAAATTAATTTGTAAGAAATATGTTAGTGGTTTGATGATTTTTATTTTGATAAGAAATTTCAAGTTGCACCACAAGGGGTTATATGATGAAATGATCACATGAAATGAATAATAGTATGAAGATAACCATAGAAATTTAGAAACCCTTTTTGCAATGGGGGGTTTGGTACACTTAGCCCAATGATAGGGGGTGTGGGGGGACATGTGTGATCCCCTGCTGATAGGGGTTCGGGGGAAAAGTCCCCAAAGACAATTTTTTTGGATAAGAAAAAAGATAAAATTTGATGATTTTTTTCTTAAAAAAACATTAAACCCATGCAACATGAATTAATAACTCAAAAAAAAAGATTATATGAAGAAAATAACTCAAAAATACCTAAAATATGAAATATGAAACACATGTGTCACTCTTTTTAACATAGGTGCAACTTACAGTTAGGCCCAAAAAATAGCTTCTAGGACTAATAGATGAGGTTTTTCAACAATCTAGTGTAGGAAACAACTTGGTCATGCAGGTAGCGACCCAAAAATGGAGGTTAGATTCAAATTTTTTTTGAAAACCCTTAAAATATGCACCCAAAAACACAAGTGCAACTTTGTGCACAAAGGTATGCTTCTGTTAAAACAAAGGCGCCACTTTGTGAAACAAAGGCATAACTTTATAGATACAAGCAAAAAATAGTTTCTAGGGGCCAAAATGCAATGTTTTTTTCCAACCTAGGTGGGGAAATAGATTGATGAGTATGAAAATACCTAAAACATGAGGATCTTTCCAAAATATTCCCAATAGTGTGATAAAAAAGATTGCAAAATAAGCAAAACCCTAGCTGATCTAGAAACTTTGCAACAAACCCTAACTTTGAAAACCCTAAAAACACCTAAGTTAAGCATGAAAATGATTATTCCACCTCCAAAAAAAATGTGATAGTAATGATACCTTACAAGAAAAGAGCTAAAATATTAGAAAGATCCCATTACCATAAAAAATTGTCAAAAGATATAAGTGCAGTTTTGGGCTACATAAGCACCACAACATAGGAACAACTTTGTAATGTAGATACAAGGGAACAAATATATGAAAAATATATGCCTCTACTAAAACAAAGGTTCCTTTCTGAGCAACAAAGGCATGACTTTGTATGTTTTATCCAAAAATGACACCTACTGCATCGAAACTCACAAAAACTTGACAAAAGGTTAGAAAAAGGGTGGGGTAACCCACGTGCATGCAAAAATGAAGAAGGAAAAATAGATTAAGAAGATAAATAGATAGAAATTCATAAGGAAAATAAACACTAATACATTATACCTTCATTTCTTCCCTCCTCATGGATTGAGCTCACAAGATGCACCCATGTCTTGCAGATTTGCTCAAGTGTTGATAGTGGATGTGGTTGCTCAATATTTGGGAAACATGATGGTAGGATAAATATGGATTCAATGGATATTTGAACAAAATAAGGCTATGGAAAATTTTTATGTCCAAAATGAGAGCCAAGGCCTCAATATATGGAAATTTGGTGAGATGAACCAAGGGCTAGGATTGATTAGTTGATGGAGGGATGAGATTAAAAGAGAGATAGGGTTTGGATCAAGCTTTGTGAAAAATGTCACAAGAAGTACAAAGGTGTGAGAGGGAAGTTTTATCACACATGTGTGAGCACACATTGGGAAGAGAGTGCATAAGAGGTAGGGTGGCTCATAGGGTGGCTTGTGTAAGAGGTTAGTGGGGGTAGGTGAGATGTAGGAATTTAAAATTATGAAATAATGGTAATGAGGATTAGGGATGAGGGTTAGATAAATTAATCAAGAATTAATTGACTTAGTGAGGATGGGTTGAGTTAATAAAACAAGGGTTTATTAATTTGGGTGGAGTTAAAAGTTGGAGAATGGGTTAATGAGGGTTAGGAAGTGGATAAGGCTAATTAATCAAGGATTAATTAACTTAAGAAAGGTTAGGAGATTTTAGATGAATTGGGATAAAGGTGGGGTTAATCAAAGAAATGTAGATTTATTTAATTAAATGTGGTGGATAAAGGTAAGGGGAGAATTAATTAAATAAATAATGAATTTATTTAATTAATTATTACAATAAGTGAAGAAGGTTAAATTAATTAAATAAATAAAAAAGTATTTATTTAATTAAATATGATTTTGGGTGTCTACAATAATCAATAGAGATATAAAATAATATGGTGTTAATGGAAGATTGGTCACTCAAAATAATAACAAAATAATCCCTTGGTCCTTATATTGTGAAGGACAATCAAAATACCACTTTTGATGGAGTTATAGATACTCCACCACCTAAGAATAACAACAATAACCATAACTAAATGAAAATAAATACAATTTTAGCTACAATTACTCAAAATTAAGGAACCAAAATGTCAATGATGTTGACTATCCCCATAGGAACAATAATTATCAAAGAATTAAGTAGATAAAATGAAAATTCTGATGATAATGATTAATATGATCCATATCGACAACATCAAGATTTCAATCTTGATAATTTTTTCTCCTTCCATAAGATAAGGGGGCATGAAATACAATTTTTCATGATCACAACATTTTTATCTCAAATATTTATTAAGAGAAATATCTATTTATAGATACATCCCTCTAAATGTAAGAAAAATTTAGTTACACAATGGATGTAAACAATGTTGATTATGTTGCAAGGTGTCACCCTTGGTATCCTCAGCATGGGCTAGCACGATGCTCAAGATTTTTGACATGGTTTAACTACCTCCTATTTTCTTGGATCTTTTATAAATCTAGTGGTTGTATCGAGCATTAACAGGTTGATCTTCTAGTGCAATGACAACCATATTTTCAACAATTGATATTAGAGTCAAGGTCAAAGGTTCAAACCCCTTACTTTCACTAGGGGGATTGTTGCAAGGTGTCACCCTTAGTATCCTTGAAATGGGCCAACATGATTCTTGAGATTTGTGACATGGTTTAACCACCTCCCATGGATCTTGGATCTCGTATAAATCTAGCGATTGTATTGGGAATTAATAGGTTGATCTTTTGGTCCAACAATAATTGTCTTTACAACAGATCATTTACAACCAAGAAAATATATTAGTAGACAAATATAGAACAAAAATAGTAACTCACCACATGTATACACCCATTATAATGTCCCATTTTATTCCTAAATGTCTATAGCCTATGTTTAAAAGAAATTACTAAAAATAATTAATATTACACCTAGCTAACACAAAACAAAGATTAAGTTGTTAAGAATAGTTAGCCAACATATGAAGGGTTGTGTCCTTTGAGAAAGATAAGGTAGATATAGAAGGAAAGGAAAGGAGTTAGAATTATTATGAATTATTACAACAATAGACAACAAAAATAAAAAAATAAATTATTTAAAATTAGATTACAATTCTCTAAATGCAACGATGAAGAGTTGTAGCTATTGAGGTGAATAGGTGTGACTACCTCAAACTTGGGATATAAAAGGGAGATAATTTCATTTGAGAGAGAAATCCATAACATGCATAATAAAATCTTATGTGACTTTGTAAGTAAATTAAATTATGGGTAAAAGCAAGAAGATGAGTCCAATTCTCGTGGAAGTTTCAGACTTAGCCAAAAACCCAAAATTGGGAAAAATAAAATGGGATCACATTATTTAGCAAATGACATCTCGTTTTACTTTGGGACCTTGACCCAAAAATAGGATCACATTTCATAAAGGATTAGAATTTTTAAGAAACCAAATGGGATCTCGTTTCTAAAAAAATCAATTTTTGTCCCAATTTTTGCTATGGGTTTTAGGTTAGAAAAAGACTTGGGGAACTAACCCTTAGCTTTGGACCTAATTTGACTTGCAACTTGAAGGTCATGCTAGTGTCATTAGAAAAATGTGACTTTGGACATATGTCTAAAGATGTTTTTTGCAAATTTTTTTGATGAAATTAAAACCCATTATAGATGAGATTGCATAGATCCCAAATATATAACATTTTTACAATTGGACTATTTTTCCTATTTTTAAAATAATTTTTGATGAAACTAGTCAATAAACTTGAAATATCAAGGTTTTTTAGTATTTTAATAACTTTTTATTCAAATAATTTTTATTAGATATGATGATGTGTAAAGAGAGCTTATCCTCAATTAGGAAGAGGCTAAATGATAAAAAAGTTATAAATTAACAAATTGTTGCAACTCACCACTCAGATTTGCATTCCTTGATGGAATGAACTCATGTACTCATCACCTTCAAGGAGAATTTGATCCTTGATTTGAAGTCCTACAAGTGTTAGTACTCACAAAAAAATGAACGCAAAACATGAAAAAACTTACATAAAAACATGATATATGATTGAGATGATGCTTGACTGAAATAAATGCTACAATAATCTTGATTATTTTGCTCTTGAATGCTTTATAATAATATTGCTTTATTTTCCAAAAATTGCTAGGATTCATTAGGTGTGCTTAGGATTTCAAATGATGAAAATGACTTGTATTTATATGCAATATTTTGAATTTCCCAAAAATCAAATACCGATAGCTGACAAATGAAATTGGATTTTTAAATAATAAAATGCTAACATTGACATATTTAAATTGGATCCAAAAAGGGTTGGAAAAGGGTGGTGGGGGCCCCAGTCCAAACCCATCCTTTTAGAGCCTTAACATTGGGGGAAAATATTAAATGCTTATTTTTATTCCCCTTGTTTTATTTTCCAATGGTATTCATAAAACAAGTAATTAAATGTATAATTAGGTCCAAGAATATAGGGGTAGCTAAATCTAGTGTGAAATTGCCAAGCTGATAATTTTTGATGCTATATTTATCCCCCACTTTAGTGAGAGTATGAAATTACACTCACACTCACACTAAAGTATGAAAAAACCAAGAGGGGTTCAATTATCCAAATATTGAAGAGATAGGATGACATTGAATCTAGAGGATGCATTAGCCCCTAGATTCAAGATCCTATGGTAAAACAATATAATGATAAAGGAACACACATATGAAGTGAAATGCAACATGAAAATCATGAATCATACACAATGGAGACATATCACATAACTATAGACACTTAAAAATGCCTTGAGCATATCACACTGAGATTTTTCCTATTAACACCATTTCTCTTTTAATTAACCTAATTCAACCATTTAATTATATAATATGAGTTATTTATTTAGTTATTTAATTTTAGTTATTTCTCTTTTAATAATATCATCCTTCACACTATTTTTTGTCTCATTTTGATTAAATAATATAAAATTATTTAATTAAATATCATATATCATCTTTGATTAAATAATTCCTAATTATTGAATTGAAGTTTATAATCCCTCCACTTGCATAATCAAATAATTTCTTAAATTGTTTAATTGGTTAATTTCCTCCAATCATTCAGAGAATATTCTCATTGAAAATCTCATTTTCAAATTCAAATTTCTCCCTCCACATGGAAATATCTTCCACATGCTTCCTAAAATCAAGGGATTTGTTATTGTCTCAAGAAATTTGGACCTTTGATTAAGATCTTTGATCCATGTCATTATGAATTATCAACCCTTGATTTTATCTTTTATCCATGCCTTCATCTCTCATCAATTTCATCCATTGATTAACCAATTCAATCTCAACCATTAATTCATTCCAAAAATTTATAAATACCCCTCATTTTATATGAGAAGTGGATTCACAAGCATTTAAGTAACCTTACTCTACCTAATTTCATACTCACCTTTGAGAATTTTGGGAATCAACCTCACTATTACCATCAATTCATCCATATTTTGCATAATCAACCATGGATTAGGTGTTGGAAATTGGAAGATTTTCATTGATGTCAACAATGGAAATTGGAAGGTTATCATGCTATGTACTGGAAGTTTGTTGATCTAGTATTTTGGTCCAGATTATCTTAATTTGTAAGATTCAATCAAAAGATGATATTATGTTTTATCTCGACATCATTTACATCCACTAACAAGATTTCAATTGGCTTGGCTATAAGGTTGGAAAGATACAATTACCAATAGTTTGGAAAATAGTCTTATGCTTATTACTAGTTCAATGCGTTAGTTTTTTGGTACAAATTCTACCTCAAAGAAGGATATCTCTACAAGACCTTGTACACAAATTTAGGACTACAAGTTTCATCTTACCTTAAATTTTTGTGATGATATGTGAATGTATTTGGAAGATATGGGTAATAGTGTTCTGCTTTGAGAATTATAGTAAGTTTCTATACAATGCATTGATGTGGGAGATTCCACATCTTCTCATATTTACTTATCTTGCCTTGCAAAGTTGAAGATAAGTTATTTGATGTCATATAAAGGAGAATTTGATGTGTTAACAAGTTTTTGTGTTACACATTTGGAAAATTGTGTATACATGTGAAGTCTTTGATGCTTTAGGTCTAACTCTGATCGACCTGATTATGAATTTGAATAAAGAAGATTAAATGTGTTGTGAATGTTATATGTTTCTATTTTATGTCCATGCCAACTAATACCATATATTAGATGCTTGTGTTGGGTGTGAAGATAAATATTTTTTGAAGACAATACCAACAAATTTAGTTTTGATGTGAGATGGGGTTTCTATATATATACAAAATAATTTTTTGTGAATAGAGAAGAGCATACAAGAGAGCAAAGATGTGAGATAGAGAAAGGATGAATGTTAGAGAGTGAAAATGTGTGAAATTGTATATGTGAGCAGATATAATTGTTGAGTATACTAAGAGAAATATTTTATATATCATGCTTCACCAAAACTAAACTCCAGCACAAGAAAGGTGCATTCTTTCTCAGTTCATCTTTTGGTAGTGAGACGTACTCTATTTTTGTAATCATTTTAGGTTGTGAGCCTTTCAAGGACAGTGTGTCCTAGCAGTGTACCCTTGTAATATTCTATATCTCAATATATTATATTGTTAGTTAATTCTCATCATGGTTTTTCCCATTTTGGGTTTTCCACATAAAAATATTGGTGTTCATGTGTATTGTCATCTTGTGTTAATTTCATGCTTCATTAATTGTTACAGTTAGAGTCATGCTATTACTTGGATGTATATTATGTGAATGGTTTAATGGAATACTGATTCACCCCCTCTCAATATTTCAAGTATTCAAAAATTAGTATCAGAGCTTGGTTCCTCTTAATAAGTCTAATAGCTTGAGTAAGATCTTGAAATTTGAACACATGGAAGATAAGAGATTTCCTATTCCTTCAGAACATATTGAAGAAGATTGTATCCTAGATAATGGTGAACTTGAAATTTTTCTTGAAGATCTTGATATAATAGAATAAGAAAACAAGAATTCAAAGGATAGCCCGAAGGAAGCAAATGGGTGCATTAAGAAACTAAGAGAACAAATCAAGAAATTCAAGGAGAGATATAGAGAAGTTAGTGATCAATTGAAGAAAGTAGATGGGGACATCACCAAAATAAAAGAAAAAGTGGAAGAAAAGAAGAGAATTGAAGATTGTTAGAAGATGAAATTCAAAGGAAGGTGGATGAATGTTCTAAGCTTGAACAAGCAGTGGTAATTTTGAAATTAGATTTGAAGAAAGCAAGAGCTCATGAGGACAAATTCAAAACCATTTCTACAAGACTAGATGAACTGATTGTATTTGAAAAACCTTATAATGATAAAGGTGGTTTAGGACTTGAAGAAGGACAAAGTTCAAAAGCAATTCAATCCCCTAACATGGTTGAAAATCAAAGGAAGACTCAAGGAAATGGTGGAAAAATCAAGAATCAAAGAAGCAATACCGAAGGACTCCTATAAGAAAACCTAATGCTCAAAGGTACTCATCTCTTAATGGTATATGTTATTCTTGTAATAGATTTGGACATAGACAGAAAGATTGTAGAAATAGAATAAAACAAAATGATGGAATGAATCAAAATGCTTTATCACTCACTAGTCAATGTTTTAAATGCAAAAGAATTGGACATTAAGATATAGAATACATAATTTAGATGTTGAACAAGATGATTTATCCATTCAAAGGCTACTGTTATCACTACAATTTATTTTGGAACAAGTCTAACCAGTGCAGATATAGATTGAATAAAGGACAATTTAGATGGAAGAATGTTGTTTGTTATAATTTTAGCAAACTGGGACACTTTTCCAGAGACTGCAGAAGCAGTAATATGAAAAGATACTATCTGGTAAAAATATATGAACCAATCATTAAGATTGATTTGGAAGAGGTTAAGAAGGAAATGGAAAGGTTTTGGAAGAAGGGAGGAGAATTTGAAAAGAAAGGAGAATCAAAAGTATCAAGTTCATCTGTGTTGTCCTCTGGTGTAGACAATCCTATCAAAAATTAAATCCAAGTAGTGGCTAAGGGGGAGAAATAATAATAAAAATTTAATATCCCCCTTTTATATATGGTGTCATGTTATGACATAAATGCATTTATTGAAGGTGAAAAATTCAAAAATATCATATGAAAGGATTTTTAGGTGTATATGTGTGAAGAATGAATTTTGTAGAGCTTGAAAATATGGGAGTGCACAAAAACTTTGAGGACATCTACCTGTGGTGTTAAGCATTTATTGCTAAAGCAATTGGGATCAAAGAAATAATTTTAAGTATGCTAAGGAAAATTCATTCGATGAAAATCATTTGTGGAAGAGAAGAAGCATGTAGAGAAAGCTTGAAGAAACCAAAGTGTTTCCATACTACAAAATTTTAGTGTTTGGCCTTAGTGTACAGACAAGAGGTAAGTTACTGCTACTATATGTTATTCCCTTTGAATTGTTCATTGAATTTTGTTGAATGTGATGGATACACCCTGAGTCATAGACAATTGAAAGAGACTGGAACCAAAGGTTAAAATGTATCCTATTAAAACCCTAGAACTTGACCCCTTGAATGCATTTTTGAAAGTTCCCCTTGGTGTTATTCCAATTGCAGATATTGGGATATATATTCATAGAAAATTGGAAGAACCTACTTATGGAAAAGCACACATATTATGGTTTGAAGAATTAAGTGGAAAAGAATTTACCCTAAAATTAGAACACAACGTGCTTACAGAGATGAAGTTGGATGTGTGGGATCAGTTTATGAACTTTAGCAATGAAGAGATGTGTTAGATTGGCACTTAGTAGATTTGATGATTAGTTTGTGTGGCTTGAAAATTCTTATATGATATCTAGAGAAGTAATTAGAGATGTTATAGGTTTATTATCCATCAAACCTACTCTTAATTGCAATCTTGATAGAGGAAAGGGATTAATAAAGAACATAGGTAGTGGAATCAATGACCCGACAATTCAATATGCAAGTTTGGTTATTTCACACTTGATTTTTGGAAAAAATGATGTTTCTAATATGCAATTGACTTAGCATTAGATATAGTTTAGAAAAGAATAGAATATAATCTTTGTGAGTTTCTCTAGCAACAATTGTTGAAAAATTTGAATGATATCAAGAAGAAGAAATGCACATTTAGATATGGAAGATTGATATTATGTCTAACCTTCTACTTTATGAGAGAAGTTCCTAGTATAGGAGAAGTTGTTTGGGTAGATACCAAATCGGTTGCTCATCAGATTAGAGAATTGATGAGAAATATTGGAGATTTGGATGCACAAGGAGATGCCCTTGTTACTTTATTTGGAAAATTCCAAAGAAGAATGAACAATAGATGGAGAATTCCAAGAGAATTAGTCACAAAATATAAAGATGATATAACATTTCTAGTATCCAATGATAGTTGCATTATGAAGGAAGTTGAATTGAGAAACACATGTATTTCTAAGCTGGTGTATGAGATTGAAAATGATTATGTTGTTGGTTTTATTGAAATGATAATTAATAGCCCTTTGGATCCCAACAAACCTAGATTTAGGACTTATAATAAAGTAGCTCAAGAAATTCTTGAAAGATCTAAGTTGATCTTTGGTAAATTAATGACTGCCTCTGAAGATAAGAGAAAAATTACTAAGGTTCATGCATTAAATGCTTAGATTGAGCAAGCTCTAAGGAGACTTAAGTAGCTAGCTAAGAGAAAGGTACATCTTCAGGTAGTTCCTAGAGCATTCACTAGTTCTTCACAACCTATTGTGGAAAGCACAAAAGTTCATTGGTTGATAAATTCAAAGATCTAAAGAGTCAAGCAATAAGTGAAATGGCCACTTGGGTCAAAGAAAAAGGATTGTTGGAAATTGAAGATAGGTGCAAGTCTACACATAGCATTGCAATTAAGAGACTTAAAGAGGTTCAAGAGTGTGGGAAAGAGGCTAGAAGTCTATTCTCATCTTGTTGGACATGGCTTGATGCAATTCAAAAATTAAAGGATGCTAAAGACACAATTGAGACACAAATAAAGTTTGCATCCAACACCTTTAATCCAACTCTAGATCTGGATGATCAAACTTGGTACACTCTAACAAAGCTGGATGCAAAATATCTTCCAATACATAAGGAAAAAGGAGAAATTATTGAACAATTTGGTCAACTTAGATATTTGAAAAAGATTAAGTTCACTCTCCTATGCTCTTTCTCTGGCTGATAGGATTTTGAATTCAAATGTTTCTCCTAGGACTTTGGTTGAAGGAAAAGACATCCTAGTTGATCTTAATTATCTATGCAGAGCCTTGTTAGAAGCAAAGAAGCTCTAGGATGAAGGAAAATCCTCTTGCATAGAAACTCTTAGCAAACTTCAAGGGACAACCACCTTCAGTTGATTAATCATAGCTACTATTTTGGAGTATTTAGGTATGTAAATGAAGTTGTTAAAGAATTAAAAATATTTTTATCCTTTTCCATTGATGTCAAAGGGGGAGAAAGTATCATGTGAAAAATAAAAATTAAGGGAGATAAATCATTCTTGGAGATTGATGGTTTAGAGTTGTTGTGTTATTTTTGATGGTTTTCACATCAAGTGTTGCCATCAATGGCAAAGGGGGAGATTGTTGGAATTTGAAAGATTGTCATTGATTTCAACAATGGAATTGGAAGATTGTCATTCTATGTTTCCCCCATTCACCTAATTTTTTTTTTTTCCCCTCTTGATGTGTGTTTGCAGATTTGAGGTGGAAGATCTATTGAAGAGCAAAATTGCAAAGTTGTCAAAGTTGCATTTGTTGTCACCTTCTTGCAATCTCATAGAAAATGAACTAAAATTTTTATTTATGACTTTTTTACTATGAAATTCAAGAATCTAGGAGTGTGGCATAGGAGAATAGAACCCAAAAATCATTTTTTCAGAGCCCTAGCTAGGACCCATTTGCCATAGGACGAATGTGTCCTTAGCTTTAGAAAACACCTTTTTGTGAGAGGTAAACTTCCAAATTGTCCAGATGCTTTGTAGGTTCATTAGTATTATAATTAATCTTGTAAATCCACTTTATAGATTCCATTTTGGAGTTATTTTTCTATTTGTAATCTTTCTCCCCAAAGTGTTGTTTGACCTAGACCCCCATCCTTGCATAAAAGAGAAAATTTCAAATTCACACTTTAACTTGATTTACCTCAAGGTTGACAGTCATTTCATAGTGTGGATCTCATTTCCTAATGAAACTAGAGAATTATGACCTCTTTTCCCTCTTTGGATCCACTTTTCCATTTTGGGAAATTTCCCTATCTTATTTTTCTATGTTTCATTTTGGTGAACTCGACCTTGTACAACAACATTCTAAAAATTGGAGTCCTTTTAACCCTAGATATAAGTATTACAATAGATTGCATTAGGTTTTAATTAGTTTCATTACATTTAGGGTTCTTCAAATCTTGCATTATTTTGCATTGCATATAGGGGTTTAAATTTGCATTTTTGTAATGTTTAAATCTAAAAAATTAATTTTTTTGCATGCATATCACATTAATTTTGCATATTGTTTACATATTAGTGTACTTTTCATAATTTATATTCAAAAATTGGATCAAAATTACATTTCAAAAAGTGTCATATAGTTCATCATTTTTCATTAGTCTTACTTGCACTTACACATCAAATTCTAGAAAATTCTGTCATAGAAATACCAATTTGAAACTTGGAATGGAGAACACATCTAATCACTCAAAATTTTCATTTTTCAATTTTAGAAAAGCTTGTATAGGGACCCATTCACCCTTGGGCGAATGGGTCCTTGGAGGCTTGCAAAAACCAACTTTTTTGAGATTTTTTTGTGGTTTTCTATAATTCCTAGGCCTACTGGTAACCTACTGTATCAGTCTGGAAAGTTTTAGAAATTTTTGTTTTATGCCTCTAGGTCTAAACATCCATTTATTGCATATTCATTTTTTTAAAATCATTCAAAAATCATTTTAGTAGAAAAAAAAACATCAGATTTGTTAGACAGTTTTTTACATCTTAAAGCATCACATAATTTGGATAGATTACTTTTCACAATGTTAGTATCTTTCCTTTCCAAGTTTTCCAGAAAAAAAAAATGCATTAGCAAGCATGCTAGTCATGAGAGCCTCTTAGAGAAAGAGATTGAACTTGTTGACATATTATATACTACCACATTTCCCACCATCCCATCATCCCCCAATATTTATCCTATTTGTGATAATGTCTTAGTGAAAGAGGATGTAAGCATAGACAATCATGATAATCATATTTGCTCTTCTCCTAATATCTCTCCTATTTGTGAAGAAGATATTTTGGTATTATAAAATGCACCCTTTAGAAGTCATGAGAATATTTTTTCTCCCTCTCCTAGTGCTTCTCATACTTGGGAAGATATTATGGCACAAGAGAATGATACCATTAACAAATCCCCTAATACTACTTTTCCTATTCCTCCTATTTGTGAAAATGATTTGATACAAGAGAACACCATCATTGATAAGTAATAAAATCCAACCATTGATAATGTAGGAAAGCAACCTCTCTTGGTGTGATAATGTTACCTATGAGAGTTGAAAAAGTCACATTGCAAAATACTATCCATGTTATGCCTCATGATCTTTCATATAATATTCTTTTAGGAAGACCATGGATTCATGTAATGAATGGGGTGCCTTCTACTCTTCTTAAAATGAAGTATGTCTACAACAACAAAGTGTATACAGTCGAGGTCGACCCTGAACCAAAAAGTTGTTCGAACATTGAGAAATACAAGGAAAATCCTTTGTAAATATTGACACCAACTACACAAGTGGAACCATGCAAGAAGAACAAAAAGATAAGTGCCCTAAACCCTTCACAATGTTATTGGTGTATGATTTGCTATCATTGGATTTTACACCTACATTCATGGGAGAATACAAGATCACAAAAAATGAGTCTAAAAGGGGAAAATAAAAAGTGGTAATGTCAACTCAAAATTTGAAAGCATCCACTTCAACCACTTTATAGGAAGAAGAAAATTACACAACAAACTTTGATGAAGTTAATCATGAGTAGCCACCGAATCCAAAAGAAATGAAAAATATTTATGGAAGAGGTTATGAATTTTTGACACAACTTGGTTATAGTGGAAAAGGATGTGGTTCTAGAGAAGAAGGTATATGTATCCCTATAGATCCTAACACACAAGAAACAACTAGTGGTCTTGGTTATCATCCCTTGAAAGAAACAAAAACATAAAAAAAATCCTTCACTCAATATCAACACTCTTACAAAATATTTTTCCAAGATAGCTTTAACTTTGGTGTATCCTCAACTGATGGATACTGGATGTGGGAATATCTCATTATATAGGCATCAAATTGATACTTTTTCTACCCATTGTAATCAATAGCAATAGCTATTACTCCTTGCCATGTAATAGTTGTAGGATGATAACATACTCACGATTGCATGTTTTACATTCATTGCAAATAATTTCCTTTTTTGCAAGGAGCAACATACCATCATCCATTTTTGGCTCACCTCTTTCCCTTGGGGAGCAAGGGGTTAGGTAGGATTGTCCTAGTATGGCATATTCTGTTGTCTCTTTTGGCTAGTTGACCACCTTCCATGTATATATAAGAGCAAGCTTGGGATGTGGACGACCTGCTATAGGTTGACTCACATGTGCCTTACTAGTATATTTTCTTTTTCATATTTATTTTTGTGATTTCATGTGTGTAATGTGATCCCCCGTAATGTTATATTTGATGTATCTCTCTTCATGCACATTGCTCTATATGTATGTACATTCATCTATATGTCATAAACATTTATCTTTTCTTTTGTCTCGTGTTTTCCTTTTGGGGATGAAACAAGGTGTCAAAAAAATTAGGTCTCTTCCATGTTGAATCAAAGGATTTTTCTTTGTTTTTTCTCTTTATGTGTCATTCTTCCTATTTTGTGAGTATTTGGGGAATGATAACAATTTTGAGTTCTATAATCACATTGTAGAAAAGATATACTAAACCCAAATTTGTGGATCCCTTTTGTGTTTTGGGATTTCATTTTGGGGGAAACCCCTTTATATGACGTAGCTTCATTTGGAAACATATGACTTGGTATATGGATTTCCCAATAAGCTCTCATGTCTTCTTCATCAGCTACTTTAAGGAAATCAATCACAACAATGGTGTAGCAATTCCTTTAAAATGGGGGAATACATTGGCATTATTATTGTGGAAATATTTGACATTGTCATGCTTTTTGTGTGATTTTATTACTTCTTGTGATGCATTATTTTCTTGGTGGTGTCATTAGATTTGAGATCCTCTGAGAGCATGATATTTCTTAGCATACAACTTTCCTCTTAGTGGTGATGCTATGCATTGCATTCCCTAAGTTGTGATTCTTTTTTTTTGGACTTGTCCTCTGTTAGAGACATTAAGCATGATGATCCCTAAGAAGAAGACCTTACATGAACTGAGCAAGATTCATTTGAACAAAACCATATATAATGTTCATAAGTATTTAGCATAATACAACTTGTTAACCTTGTGGAGCTTGAAACTGAAACATGTGTGGAACCCTATTGAATTTTTTAGAAGGATAGCTTTGGTATGGTAAGTAGAGTGAGAGCTAAGACAGAGGCATGAGTTTCTCAGTAAGCCACTTTCCTAGGGGCTCACTAGTGTAGGAGCACCTTGGAAAAATTAGGCCTCTATGAAGCAATGCCTTGAAATTTGATTCAAATTTATTTTGGAAATCATGATATTAGAGTCATGTTTCATATATATTAGTTCATGTTGAGGTCAGTTGGTGTTTATTAAGTCCAAAAGTGCAAAAATGAAAACAATGTGAAAAGTTGTCAACTTACCATTTGTTATGTAAAAGTTGCATAGAAGGGTCTTAGGTGGTTTTAGGCATTGGGAGATAGTTATAAGGCTTAAAGTTAGTTGTAATGCATTTAAAAATGCTTTTTTATCTTTTGGAACTTCGAGGGTGGTTGAATAAAGCATAAGTTTATAAGAAATCTCTAAATTTTATCATTTTTCTTCAGAAATATTACATTTCCAGGCTTATGTATGGAGTTGTATGGCTATAACTAATGGGAAATCATTTGTAAATGGTAAAGAAATTAATCAAATTATATTTGGACTTGGTTTCATGCATTTTGGTGTTCATTTGAAAGAGATATCACTGTTTCTCTCATAACAGTCTAAAACCCTCATTAGGGTAACCAGTGGCCTGCAAATTTTAGATTTCTCACGTTATACTCATTGAAAAGTGCTAAAATCTGGAGGAGACTGTCTTTGTAGAATCTTCTTTAATGTTCTTGAATTTTTAGATTGAATGAATAAGTTCATTGTGTGGAAAATTAAGAGTTTTTTGACTGAAAATATGTCACATTTTGATAAAACACAGAGTTCCAATGGAACTTAACCTAGGGTTTGGAAATTAAACATGGGAATGATTATCCAAAGGTTTCTTAAGCATAAAAAAGTCTAAATACGAGTGATTGAAGTGATTTTCCAATAAGTTTATGATTGGATGTATCCAAATGAATAAGCCCTTCCTGGTTGCAAACCTAATTAACCCTGTTATTGAACGTAGACAGTCTTAATTTATGCATTTCTCTTCAAGAAAATTATGGTGAGTCTTTGATATGTTTTAATACATGATGAAAGGCATCTTAAAATTTGTTTACAGTCAGTATTGAGGGTTTGTTTTTGAAGAAAAGCTCTAATAGACCTATGACAAACCTACTAGGAATAGGGAAGAGTAATGAAGGAATCACTCACTAACTAAGTTCTTGGGGTGAATAAAGTGTTTGTTCTTGTTGTTTCAAGTCTAACAATGTTGTTCAAAGTGTTGGTTCAGTCATTGGTGTTTGGGAAGATGAAGTTAAGGTTGTGACTTAGGAGAGCCATTGTAGCACACTTAATAGATAGTGATAAAGAATGGAAAAAGGATGATTGGGAAGGTTGTGTAAGGAATGTGGTTTTTTCATTTCAACTCATAAGATGGTGTATCAAGCCTAGATTGGATTGATTGTGCTTAGAAAGACAAAGTTTGTATTTGTAACCATCATGTGCCATTGGAAGAAATTATAAAGAAAGTTGATCTTGATTAATGGCATTGACTGAGTGTTTTGAAGAACTTGAATGAGATTGGAACTCTTATTTCAAATGTTTGAAGAGACATATAGTTGAATGTGTGTGTCAAGGTTTTGGATCTCTCTCTTGGCTTTGCATCACTCACCTAGTGGACAACCTGAGGTTCTATTAGCTTGTGTGAGCATACATATTATTTGCATAGTGGACATTGGGTTCCTCTTGTGAATGATAAGGACAAAAAACTGTGTTCCACATCATGTTGGGATAGTCGAAGCTTGATCCACCCCCTTCCCTGGACAAACAGTCATGTTCCACATGCATTGGGATAATCAAATCTTGATCCACCCAACTCTTCTCCTAGGCTTTGATGTTGTATGATTGAGTATCTTTGTCATTACTACATAAATATGTGTCTTGAATGTCTACTTTAGTGTGAGTTTGACATGGGGTCATACTCTCACTAAAGTTGGGGCTAAATGTAGTGTAGGAAAAAATATCCCCTTTTCACACATAATTTGGGAAATAATAATAATAAAAAAGACTAAATTATGTCTTAATTTAGTGTTGTAATATGTTTTACATATTCACATTAAGTTTAGGGCATACCTTTACCTATTTTACACTGGGGCATTACTGGGGCATGTTTTTGATCGATTTTATTTGACACAATGCCGAAATGACATTGTATCAAAGAGGGGCAAATGTAGACACCGAAATCTAGTTTAAGCCTGTGACTTCAATATTCTTCATTATTCGTATTTCCATGGTCATGATTAAATAATGCCAATTATTTAATTGTTCTGTAAAGTTCTTCATTTATTTATTAATTAATTAAATCTATTTATTTAATTACTTTACCTTAATATTTATTCTTCTATTAATTAAATAATCTTAATTATTTAATTAATTCACACTTTTCTTTATTCTATCTGATTAATTAAATAAACACTGTTTATTTAATTATGTTACTAATTAACCTTATCCTTCCTGTCAAAATAAAAAAAATCTTATTTAATTTACCTCTATCATATTTCAACTATAATTAAAAAAATCCTTTTATTTATTTAATTATTCATTTAAATCCCTTCATCACTTAATTAAATAAATCTTATTTATGTTATTATTCTTCAAATATCAAATCTTGAATTAAATGAATTATTTAATTCATAAATTCTATTTTAACGCATTCTTCTATATTTAGATAATTCTGCAAATTATCTAAGTATTCACTCTTATTTGACATCTATTTTAATCAGTCAGTTAACTTTGGATTAGTTTCTGAATGGATTTCACAAGTAATCTATTTTTCATATCATTCAGTCATCTAGTTCTAACTCAATTGCGTGTACATGCATATTAATTAAATATTTCTATTCAATTAATTAAATCTTTTGTGTGCATTCAAACAAAGAGTTGCTTAATCCCATCTTATCTTTGTCATGCAAAGACTATTCTTCTATTTTCAAATACCAAACTCGAAGATTAAATCATTTATCTAATCTTTATTTCTATCTCTAATTTGTATCACTCATGTCATTACTAACAGTTATCGTAATGCATGTCTAATCTTTCGATCTCAATCGTCTGTCAATCTTTTGATCCTAGCTTGTCATTCAAATGATCAATTTTCTATAAATTTATCTATCTTTCCTCATTTTAGCCTCTCTCAAAATCATATGAATTTTGGAGCAATTATCTTGAATCTTCGATGTTTTGCTAAATCACTATCATAGGATATACTTGCATAAGAGAAATCTGAGGGCAATTATACTACAACGGAAAAATGGAGAAGGGAAATTGAGGTTATACATGTAATTACGTAGATATTGGGTGGGATTTTTTAGTTTATTTACATTTTAGCTTTCCTTTGTTCTCTGTTGTTTAACTTAGATTGAATTTAGAGCTTAGAAATGAACTTAATTGTGCCTTATTTATGGTGTTGTAAGGTGTACCTTTACACTTTCACACTAATCTAGCGATTTATTAATTAATTGAGGTTAATTATGCCTTAATTGTCCCCTTTAATTCAAATCTGAGCCTAATTAATTGCAATTTTCAAAGGGTAACACCTGATATTCATCAATGCCATAACATAACACTTAACATTGGAGAATGTGTGTCCTAGGTGAGAGACCTAGGACCTAAATTTAAAATATGTTTTTGACAGTATTTCAATGATTTCAAATGTATATTCACATGTCGACTTGTGTTATTTGAATTTCGTGAATTAAAGTTAACACATGTATAAATAAGAGGTCATTTCACTATGTTTCATCCTAAGACTTTCAAGCAAGCTAGAAAGTTTTTATGAGCATCGAGAAGATTTTAAGCAAGATAAGAACATTTAAAGGAGGATTTGTAGAAGAATTATTTCAGAAATCAAGATCCTATTATCACGTCAAAACTTTCTTGCATCATGCATGTTATTTGAGCTAATGTGTTGATGTCGTGCTCAAGATCCATTCCAGCATTCAAAGGAATTGTTTCAAATCAAGTTTCAAGATCAAGATCCACATCCAATAAGCCATTTCATGCAAGTTGCAAACCTACATTCCAAGGTTCAAACAAGGGTTTGGTTAGTTGTGACTGTTAGAAACTAGGAATCAGTTGCTAGACCAAAATACTTCCACCAGAGAGAGATAATGGCGAGAATTCTTGCTATGTCAATATGCAAGATTGATTCATGATTAAATTGATACAAATGTACAAGATGAGGCTTGCTTATAAAAGGAAATCATGCACAACCCTAAACCTAACTTGAGCTACAAGATAGCTCAATTAGATAAGGATAATAAAATGCAACCTAGAACTTAAATTAATGCCTAAGTAAACTTATGAAAGTGTAATTAAATAGTTAATTACACCAACACCCCCCATAAGTGCAACTTAGGGAGAAGATTATAATGCAAACTACTATGGGTCCCAACAACTAGGCCATGTTAGGTATCCATTTACAGATGCAAATTAAATGCAATCTCTCATAAAGTAGAAAAAAAGGGAAAAAACCTAGTGGGAAGAAAACCCCTCTCCAAAAGAGAGAAAACAAAAAACAAGCATGATGAATGTAAAAATGATGTATGGAGGACTCAATGATACCCCCTAAGGACTACATCCATCATGAATATACAATAAATGACCCCTCCATAAGAGGGAAGTAGAGAGATAAGATATCCCCCCCATAATGTGTGATCTCCTACAAACATGGTTAATGTCTGAAGACAAAACATAATCCAATGTTTCTCCCCTTAGGAAGAAGATACACCAAGTTCAACTGCAGGAATGATTCCCATTCTGGATAGGAAGTAGGAAGAGGAATCCATATGTATGAAGATTGTGTCTTTGAAATCTTCTCATGTGTTGCCAAGTTCTTGGATGATGAAGATGATGCCACAATCCAATCAGGTACATACCCAATCACAACAAATTGTGACAAACTAGGAACCAATGGAAACTGATCTTGAATAAACTCCATAGACAAACATGAAGTGATAATAGTGGACCCATGACTATCATCAAATAGGAGAGATAGAATCTCAAATTTTTCCTCCAAATCTGAAATGTGAGACTTCACAAACAAAGAAGCAATGTTTATCAAATAGGAATCCAAAACAAGAAGACTATCAGATACCTGTTGCAATGAATCAATGGTAGTACTTAATGAATCATCAATAGAAGATGAAGAATCTAGAACCTTTGAAGCATCTGCAATCTCCTCCAAAGGATCACAAGCATGGGTTATCAACTCTGAAGAATGAACAAGCACATGTGAGTTGGAAAGAGGAGCTTCAAGAGATGGAGAAGAATCATGGTCTTCATACACCTCTCTAATGTGAGTCCAAAGAGCATGAGGACATTCGAAGTGAATAAGTGTCTCCAAAAAGTCATCATTTACATTTTCAAAAATAACTCTAAAGACTCTAGCCCTAAAGCCTTTCCAAATGCAATACTCAACAACTATGCTAGGATGAGGAACTTTATCAAACAAATAGGGCAATATATTTCTCTCACCAAGATGAGTGAGAGTTAAATTACTCCATTGCCTATAGTTCCCATTGTCCAAAGTAATTAAGTCATCCATTTACAAACATATGAGCTTAAAAAGCCAAAAATAGAGATTTTTCTTCAACTTAGAAAAAGAGGCACAAAACTACAAAATCCCTACAAAATATCTACACCACTGAAAAGTTGACTCTTCTAGCTTTTTGGCGATATCTCGTTTCTAAAAAATTACCTCTATATGCAAAAGTTATGATAAAATGAAAAAAGGGCCCATAAAAGGGAACTTAGGGGCAAAAAAAAACCAATCACCAAAGGATTAAATCGGTGCAAAACTCGAGCTCTGGGGGCTTAATTTTCAGTCATCCATGTGACCACAGTGGCAATGATTGCAAAAAAATTCCCTCTATAAAAACCCGTCGGCCACTTGGCTTTAGACAAGGCTAATAAATCGACAATAAAGCAAATATAAACATTGTCAATTGAGAGCAAATATTTATAAAGCCCTGCATATCGTGAACACTAGCTAGGCTGTGGAGATATTCCAAGCAAATGATGGTACAGATCAACTGGCAATGAGTCAATGTGGCCAATAAACTAAGTGAACTCTATGGCCAATGTACCTTCGCTATGCAATCAAGGGATCTCCGTTAGCTTAGTGTGCCCGCCTGACAAGAGAGCCAACCGTGAATGGAGTGTGCCGATGTTGTGGACCATACACGGGTTTGGGTTGTGGATGTGAGCCGACCAAAAGGACAGATAGATCCAACAAAAAAAAGATCTTGTGAAGCGGACACAAAGGACGCCAGACTGAGACAGTGGAAGGTACGCCGACAAACAAGGCACATGCAAATGACCACCAATCTGATGCGCAGTACCCAGCAATAAAGGCCAATGAATGATGAATAGCCCGAGACTATACTTAGCAATCAAATGGCTTACAAATCATCAGTCTTAATAAATCTTTCGATGACAGGTATCGGGCAATGGAGAAACCCCTGATGATAGCTGACCACCGTAGATGGTTGCTACGCCCTTAATATTCTTGTACATCAGGTTATGAATAGTCGGCTTGTGGCTATATTAACTCTCTATTAAGTCATATTATCATTATTATATTGTTATTTAGTTGTTTAGGTCAGCCTAAGTCTTATATAGTTGTGTCTAAGTCAGCCTAGGTGATATCCTTGGCATAAATAGGTATATATAGGAGGTTGTGAGTCTTATTTCATCATCAAGTGTGAAGTGTGTTCTCATTAGAGATATTTGGAGGTTTGCCCCCTCAAAGTGGCTTGTTATTCTCAGTTATTATCAAGTATTTGCAGCATATCTCATATCATATTCTTCTATTGTGCAAGTTATTTCATAACAATGGTACTTAGAACGACTGGTCAAGGGTGCGCGGGATCCAATGTGGTAGGTCTGCGGAGCGGTACCAATGATTAAGAATGTACAACGATCAATACCCTACAGGGATCTATCCTATACAATAGAATATGCTGCTGGAAAAACAAAATCCACAGAGAATATATTCCTCCCACAATTTTATAAACCCCACAAATAATTTTTGGATAAATATTGCCAGATAAAATATATAAATTTTTCCCAAATTTACAGAAAAATTGCAGAAATTTTTTTTACAATTTTTTTTTGTGAAAAATGGAAAATCGTACTGCACAGGCATTGTTCTAGCAATTTTTTTTTTGCCTCAAAAACAACTTTACCCAAAATGGATGAATTTACAATCAAAATTTGTCTGTGGAGCCTTCTGATCTCAACCGTGAGGTTATTGAAACCCCAATCTGCACCCAACAAAAATCTTCAAGCCAAAATAATAAAACCCTCAAATTTGGGAAGGAGTTCGCAACCCTGGAAGCTTTGATACCATGTTAGAAACCAGGAATCAATTGCTAGACCAAAATAATTCCACCAGAGAAAGATAATGGCAAGAATGCTTGCTATGTCAATATGTAAGATTGATTCACGATTAAATTGATACAAATGTACAAGATGAGGCTTGCTTATAAAGGCAAGCATGCACAACCCTAAACCTAACTTGAGCTACAAGATAGCTCAATTAGATAAGGATAATAAAATGCAACCTAGGACTTAAATTAATGCCTAAGTAAACTTATGAAAGTGTAATTAAATAGTTAATTACACCAACAATGACATGCATTTGTTCATTCATCATTCCTTCATGATATTTCATATTATTTCAAGGTTTAATTACCAAAATGGGGTTTGACCAAGGGAAACCACCATTCATGTAACAAAATAACATTTTTCCTTCTTGATGTGTGTTTGCAGATTTTAGGTGGAAGATCTATTGAAGAGAAAAATTACAAAGTTGTCAAAGTTGCATTTTTTGTCACCATTCTTGAAATTTTATGGAAACTAATCCACATGATTTATTTATGGCTTCTCGACTATGAAATTTAGGAATATGGGAGTGTAGACATAGGAGAATAGAACCCAAAAACCATTTTTATAGAGCCCTATCTAGGACCCATTTTCCATAGGGTGAATGAGTCCTCAATTAGCTTTCAAAAGCAACTTTTTGTGAGAGGTACTCAAGATTCATCCCTTCCAATTTTTCCAAATGCTTTGTAGCTTCCATCAACATTATGCTTAATATTCTATATCCACTTTATAGATTGTATTTTGGTGTTGTTTTCCTATTTTTAATCTTTCTCCCCAAAGTGTTGTTTGACCTAGACCCCTGTCCTTGCATAAAAGAGAAATTTGTAGATTCACACTTTAACTTGATTCACCTCAAGGTTGACAATCATTTCATAGTGTGGATCTCATTTCCTAATGAAATTATAGAAGTAGGTCCCATTTTCCCTCTTTGGATCCATTTTTTGATTTTGGGAAATTCCCCTATCCCTTTTTTTTTATGTATCAATAATTATATTAATCATATCCAAAAGAATGCAATATATCTTCCCCTATACTTTTCCTATCTCTTTCCTTTCTTACATACCATCCTTATACATAATATAATTCCATGTGTAGTTCTTATATATTCCTTTGTTATCTATCTCTTATTCTCTATATCTATTTTCCTTCTTTATTATATTCTATCATTCACATATTTTTCTATACATATATCTATGGGATGGGATGTGGCCCATATATTATACCCCTATTTTATTGCAAGTATGAGAAGTTTGTGTTGTCATTGATGTCTTTAGTTGAGTGAGATGGTTGCAAGAGTGTAACTGATGTCTTGATTAGTTGCATTATGTTGTCATTAGTAAAGCTACTAGTGTCAACCTCTAGTGTTTCTTCTATCTATTCTTTTCAAAGTGATGAAGATGATGAGAATGTGTCTCTAGTGCTTGGTTTCCAAGTGCTTCTGAGAAAAAATGATAAAAAAAGGAAACGGTGTATTGCAGTCATATTCTAAGTAATAGAGTTGTGTTTTAGTTTTGCTCCACATTTCTTCTAGGTTGATGATATACCTATGAGATTCAAATATGTTTGTGAGAAGTATACAAAGGTGTTGTATTCAAGAGATTGTGTGCTAGATCATGGTATAGTAGAAGTTCTTTTCACCAGTGTGTTACTGTGCATTGCAAAGGTGTCTGGGAGAATGTTTTTGTTCCACATTTCTCTGCAATTATGTTTTAGGTCTTGTGATTTTGAAGGTGTGTTTATGGTGTTGGTATTTTACCATAGTCTAGAGGATTTGAGGTTGGTGCATCAGAATATGGTTTTTCAAGTAACAATGTATGACACAGTTGTTTGTGTGTACACACCTATACATTATTTACATGGAAGTTTTTATGAGGGAGTTTGTTGAATTTTAGGGTATTAGAGGAATATTATAGATCATGTTTGAGCATGGTGTGTGGTTTTCAAGTCTTCCTTGGGTTTGAGGAAGTGTGTAATTCAAAGTTTAGTGGTGTTTGCATGGGTAATGACTAACCTAGTGTTTACACTATATGTGAAAGATAATTATTATCTAAGGAAGTGTGTGGTTCTGTGATGTTGATTTGGGTCCCAATTAAGTTTTGATGTGGTTCACATTCACTTCTATCAAAAAAAAAAGTGTTTTGGCATTGAAATAATTTGAATTTTCATGTTTGAGGTGAATAGCTGACCTTGGAGAGGGTTTCAAGGTTGAAGACGATATAAGTATGAGTTGACTTGTTGAAGGATGTTAAGATAGATGAAAGATAGATGTGTGAGATGGAAATGGTGCAAAGTTTAGTGTGCTAGAGTGAAAAATTGATAGGTGTAGTGCAACATTTCAAGTGTTAGTTACTGGATGCAATGAGAAAAAGGTGGCTACAATTATTCAATTAGACTGTGAAGGTGTTGATGTCATTGTGGTGGATTCCCTATTGCATTGAGATGCTTTTCTTTGTGTAACATTCCTTATTCTGGTAGTGAGCCTCTTGGGAGTGAGTCTTGTGGTAGTGAGCCCTATTGTATTTGGTGTTGATATTACTTATATTGTGAGCTAATCCTCACTGTGGTTTTTCCCTTCTTAGGTTTTTTCATAAATAGGGTGTTCTCTTGTGTATGGTGTTGAGTTGCTTAAGTTTTTGTTATTTTCTTTTCATGCTAATTCATCATAATAGAGTGTAGGGTTTAATGAATGAATGTGGATATGAATGTTAATAAGGGTTTTGAAGCTTTAAGGTATAACTAATTCAACCCCCCTCTCAGTTTTCTTGTGAATTTATCTTATTCTATATGGTATCTTTATAATATTAGGGTTCTTAATAATTTTGTGACAAGATGCAGTAGGATTTTCTTGACAGTGTCTACTTTGTTACTCTTTTCAAATAACATCATCCCCCTTTCAAAATGTCAACTTATCCTCAAGTCAACACTACTATGCTAGAAGAATATCTTTGTAGATCTCTTTTAGTTTGGAAAATGTGTTATCCCATTGAGTTTTTTCCAAATGTAGTTGTTGATTATGCACTTGGATATATAGTAAGAGATTCTCTACCTCTAGGATCATTTGAGGAATTTTTTATCTTTTGGGAAAGTTTTTGTGCCTCCTAAAGGAATTCAATAATGTGGGATAATTTTAAATTGACTACCTCTTGAAGCTGATGGAATTTTTTCTAAATTCTCTCTTTGATCTTGTAGCTACTAGAATTGTGTATGTAGTGATTCTATCTACACCCTAGACTTCCCATCTTTATCTTGTAATGCATTGCATGCTATGGCTCTTTGGAGTGTATGGGCTTCCAAATAATCCATTTGAGCCTTGGTTGTGGCTATCACTATTGGCCATTATAGAAAAAATTGATATAAGCCATTAAGGTCCCCTTTGATGTTTTTCAAGGTATTGATATGTGATTCTAAGGTAGAGTGTGCTATAGAAAACTTCTTCTATTTTCCATCTATCCTTTTATTATGATACTGTTCTTGTAGTTTTTGTCATATGGTTTTATTCTATATGTGGTTTTCTTTTATCACCCTTCTACTAGAGTTCTGAGTTGTGCCACCAATGGTTGGGATGAGTCCCCTTAGATTTGAGGGAACTTGTCATGTATCTCCTTCATTATCTCTTCTAATTAGTTAGAGCTCTCCTTATGGTGTTTTAAAATCTCTTCCCTTGCTATTTGGTACAATTTATCCCCTAACTAAAACTTGTGTAGGGGTGAGATGCTCCTAATGTCCACTTGTGACCCTACCAATGGAATTTGGAGAAATTGTGAAGATGTCACTAGATGTAGTTGCTTCTGTTTGGCCAAAAAATCCTTTATGGAATACATAAAATATGTGGTAGAGGAAGAGGGTGTCTTAGAGTACAGAGGTTTAGAATATTGTTCTTACTCCAATGAAACTACCTTAAGCTTTGCATCTCCTCTTGTAGCTTTTGATAGGATTTTTCTATAACCTCATTTATCTCCTTTTGTATTTCTTGAGGGATTTCTAGTTTCTCTATCATCAATTTATCCAACCATTTTTTGGATTGGAGTTCTTTGGTTTAGATCTCTACTCTCTTTTACATTTGAGGAGGCATAACTACAAAAAACACTTCTCCAATGGATAAATATTTCAATCAATCATCTTCTTTGGCTTATTTCTCCCTTATTTTCTTCAATGTAGTAGTTAAGGGGTCCAAAAAGGGGTCAATTAGATCTTCTAGAGTTGTGTTGGAGGCTATCATATATCTGATAATTTCCCTCTCTATGATTTTTTGATTGGGTATCACCATGTTTAGATAATTTTGAAGTGTCATTTATATCACATTGCTTCCTCTTCTGATGATTTCTTTATGGGAGAAGTGGTTGTGAGCCTTATCTTTCTTGGCCTAATAATTCCTTCTTGGGAAAATTTTGTAGGTGGAGTGCCAATTTGGAGCCTTCTAGACCTTCAAGGAGTGGATGTACTCTAATCCTTTAGATCTTACTTTGGTAAACCCCATTTTTCATGTAGTTTTTCCTTATTCTTGTTGAAGTGCTCATCATCTTCTTTTCTAAGTTTTTCATATATTCTCAATAAGTAGTGAACTTCTTAGCTTGCAGATCTTTCGAGAGGTTGAGTGTAGAGGTGCATGATTTTTATTTTGGTATCTATTACCTCATAGGGTAGATGAGTATTACCTCATAGGGTAGATGAGGTATCTATGATGTTCTCATCTCAATAGCTTCCATAAAGGTGTAGTATTTATACACTAGGAAGACTATATTCTTAATGTATTGGCAACTCATAGGTGATGCATTCCCTAGTTTGTAGGTTTTATTGTAAAGATTTAAAAACTCCCTATTAGGTTGTGGTAAATAAAGTGGCATCTTGGAAATGTTTTAAATGGTCTTGGATCTAGGCTACAATGGGCCAAGTTGAATCATAAATTTTTTCCACAAATCTTGATAATTGTTTCATGAAGTAAAAGGCTAGGCATATCAATAGAGTCCCATACCTAAACTAATAGTGAGGTTTCTTGGTGTGTCGGATGTTATCGATGATTTCTTTCCATAAAACCTCACATAGGTCTATATATTTTCCTTTTTGTGATCATTTGATAAGCTGTGTGGATAGCAATTGTGGTAGATAAATTCTCCTAATTACTGTAGTAATTTTTTTTAAAGAAATACCCATAGTGAAATACTTGATCATGCAATTGGTGATTTTGGTAACAACTAGGCTTTGATCATCATACATTAATTTGGTGAGCCATGTAACTTCCACATTTGTTATGGCCTTCTTTCCTACAAATATATGTCTAACTAGTGTTGTCATTGATGCCAACATATCTGTGTTGTTATTAGTGTCAACTGTGCTTCGGTATGTGCTCCACATTTCTTCTATGTTGATCCTATGCTGGTGTGGACTTGAAGTGTTGTTTAAGGAAATCATTGGGTGATATATCTTGGGTTACTACTTTTGGTTTGATGAAGAGTGAAATTTGTGGTCACTGGTTTGTGAATTGATTTGACAGATTTGGTTATCTTTGGAATGGGAGAAATGTGTCTGCTCTACAGTCCTTCACTATTTTGTTTCAGGTCTTGTGGATCTAGAAGAAGGTTTATAATGGTGTTATTTGTATCCCTTCAAGAGTGTGCATGGTTTGGTGCTCTGATATAAATATTTGAGTGAGCCTATGGTAAGAACTGTCCAATAACTTGCTCCACATTTCTTGCATATTGAATATCTTTTTCTACGGATTGGAATTTATTTAGAGGCATTTATGAAGATAGTATGTTCCAATTTTGAGCCTCTGGTGAAGTAAAAATTGCTTTTTCTGGACATTTGGTGATGATTGGGAAAATTTATTTTATTCTACATTCCTCCATGTTTAAGCTTTCTAGTCTATGGTTCTGGAATTAGGTTTGTAATATTGTTATGTTCCCTCAACTCAAATTGTACTTATTTTGGTGGTTTGGAAGTGATATCTTCTTTATGATAGTGTTGCTTAAAGTGCTCTAGTTTGATAACTCCTATAGATAATGTTGTCAGAGCTTGTGTTGAGATTCTTGATAATTATAATGGGCTTATGGATGTCTCCTTATCATGTTTCTACCTTTGATTTGTCTGCAAGATGATCGATGGCTAGTGTTCACACTTGAAGGTTTACACATGGTCTGGTCCATGTGAACATGAGTTTCAAGTTGATAATCGACATGTGAACAAAATTAGATTTCCTAATTAACCGACATGTGAAAATTTAATGAAGATGGCACTAAAAAGGTGACATGCTCGATCAAGATCAAATCTGATTGAATGAACAAAAGAAGAAATTAAATGCATATCAGATTTTGGGGTAAAAAAGAGAGTCAAATTAGGTAAATTCTTGATAAAAAGTTTGATTGGTGTGCATCCTAATATGGGATATGGAAAATATGATTGGATTCCATCATTAATGGACAAAACAATATGTGGGAGGCTCAATGTTCTAACACTTGCCAATGAAGGTTGCTAGTGAAAAAACCTAACAAAGGGTTTTACTCATATGAATATATGAAGGCATGAGTTAGAAAGAAGGGGAGCATGCTTGAATAGATGAGTGAGAGAACTATAACAGAGAAGAAGAATTATAAAAATACAATAATTTGATTACAATAGTGTAAGAGTGAACAAAGAGAAAAGTATACTGTGTTGAATCAATGCATCATAGGTTGAGAAGAACCATGCTATGCATAGTTGATTAAAAATATTTGTAAGAGGTTGTAGCCTCCATTAGTAGTGAGTTGCAGTTTAGTTCAAGGTGTTGTGGCATCCTTGAAGTTGATGCTTCTAAAATAGGGATTCAAAGCTTCCTTAGGGTTGTAGCCCTTAAAACTTGTAACCGAACTTTGATGCTTGTGAGGCTGGATTAGGATGGTAGATCCTAGTATCATTTCTCACTGTGGTTTTTCCCATATTGGGTTTTCCATGTACATTTGGTGTTATGTTTTTGTCTCTCTTTTTATTGTGACTGCTTTAGTTTTTTATGCTTTGAATTCATCATTTGAGTTGTTAAGTTTAATTTTGCTAAAGGTAACTCTAAGTTAAAAAATTTACAATTTACTAATTCACCCCCACTCTCAGTAGAGCATTGTGTTCCAACATTATTTTGTGCAACATCTCCCTTAGCCTATAGGTCTATCACTACTTGGATAGCATCTTTAGTGATTCTGTATGGTCTGTCCAAGTGGAGGTATTCATCATAAAACTTGCTCAAAATTTTCTAGAACCAATCTTGCTACACCATGAAGTTTTGGAATTCCTTCCATACACCTAGTGATTTCTCTATGACAATATTATACTATGGTAGGTATTTTTGTGTTCTTGAATTTGTAGGAGAGTGTGCCTCAAAACTTCAAACTTGGTATGGTCAACTCCATGAGGGATACATGGATTTATTTTAGGATATCTTCTATATAGATGACATCCATGAGTACCTTTGAGAATTCACTTGTTGGGTTGGTCTAGATCACTTTGTAGGGGAATATTTTTTACTTTGGCCTCGAATTTTAAGAAATATCAATGAGGGCAGGATTGAATTTTTTTACAAATTAAAACTATGTAGTGGGCTTGTAAGTAGGTTAGGGTTTGGTGTGGGGTAGCTTGAATGCTTTAACAGATAGAGAATGAGGAAGGAGATTCTATATTTATAACTTTCATTAAGGGGTAGGAGTAATAAATGGTCTAGCCATTTTATCATCTTCCCACATTTTTCTACCCATTTTATTCCTATAGCTCTATTTTCCTAGAGAGTTATTGCTTTTTTGTAGTGTATGAAAATACTATACTACATTATATGATAACTTTATTTGAGCTATATTATGGTGGTTATCTAGTACTGTTCTTTGATCCCTTATTTTATTCATCTAGGGTTAGGTTGAGGAAATTGATGTTTAAACTCAGGCCTACCCATTACTTGTAGTTATTGATAGTTAACTATTGTTGAGTAGGAAAAGTGATCCTAGATCCAATTAGGATAATGGTGCAGTCACAGTGGGAGGGTTCTAGAAGGAATAGTCTAAACTGTGCAACAATGAGTCAACACTGTGGAAACAACTCTGAAAACTAATATGTGAACATGAATCTCCATTAATATAGAATTATTACATGTAATATTGGCCACAAGGGTGAATTACAAACATACAACTGGACAAATGGGCCTTATTACATGCCCTTGAAGGGTTTTTACGTGAAAAGTGATGATTGTAATCTTATCCCAAACTATTTTTTTTGAATGATGATCTTAAATGATTACAAATGCTTATAAATATTTTCCTCAAGCTCCAAAATAGATCCACACTGGCCACATAAGTTAATAGCTTACAAAATGATCAAAACATGAAGGTCAACCATAAAACATGAAGAATATGTAACTTGTAGATCTCCCAGATAGGTCCCAATGAACCCAAGATGCTTTAATGACATTCTATTTAGGTCCACACAATATGGAATAGGTTTGCATTAAGAATCTAGATCCGGTCAGACCCAAATGCTTAGACTAGTAAACATAGTGAAGTTCTGAGAGTGATAACTTTCAATAGACAACTACAAATCGTTTGAAATTTGTATATGTGATAGATGTCAATGTGTTGGTGCTATATCCTATTCCATGAGTTGAGAAACAACAATATGGAAAAATGTGAGATGAACTATTAAAATTGCTACTAAATGCAATGCAAGAAAACAACTATTTTTAGTTGATATAGGATTGCTTTACAACTAGGGATGCTCCTACATCAGACACCCAGGGTTGGAAGAAAAGTGAGTCCCTCACTTTCCAAGGTAAATAGGAAAACTAAGATGGTCCACCTCAACCTGAGAAATCCATGATAAATCCTCTACTAGTATACCTTTCCACTTCACAAGATATTCTTTGTAATATTTGTTCCTAGTGCTTCTTCTAGTTTTGGCACTCAAAATCTACTCAATTTCCTTTGGTTCCTGATGTGGTAACTGCTCCTTGAAATTTGCTTCATCACTACTGCTACTTGATTCTCCCTTATGAAACTCATATATGTCTGCCACATTGAAAATAGGTGATATACCTAATGTTCCTAGTAACTCAACTTCATATGAATTTCTAGAATCAAACTTCCTTAGAATCTTGTATGGTCCAAACTTCCTCATCTTGAGCTTATTGTATGTACCAACTAGAAATCTCTCCTTCCTCAAATATACCATACTTCATCTCCAAAAAATAATTCATTGTTTCTCTGGTGCTCATATGCCTTCTCCTTATACTCATCATTCACGTCTTCCAAATGCTTTTGGACTTGATTATGCAATGTCTCCATGAAATATAAAAACTCTTCTACTTCTGTACTCCTTTTACCCTCCATACTGATGTCTCTCAATTCTATAAATCCTCTAAGACCTACTTTGGTGACAATTTGAAATGGTGGCTTTCCTATACCCTGGTTCACTAAATTATTGTATGCAAACTCTTCCTGTGGTAAAACTATATCCCAAATCCCTACCTTTCTCCAACCAAACATCTTAAGAAGTTTCCCAAACTTCTATTCACTACCTCTGTCTATCCATCCATTTGTGGGTGATATATGAAACTAAACTTTTGATTTGTTTTCATCTTCTTCCACAATTTCCTCTAGCAGTACCCAATGAATTTAGCATCTCTATCGAAGACAATACTCTTAGGTAATCCATACAATCTTACAATCTCCTTGAAAAATAAATTAGCAACATGCACAACATCATTAGTCTTCTTACAAGGAACAAAATGTTCCATTTTAGAAAATATGTTACTACTACCATAATAGAATCATAACCTCTCTGTGTTCTTGGCAATCCTAAAATGAAATCCATTCTCAAATCTTCCCAAGGTCGCTCTAGTACTGTCAAAGGTTTGTACAATCTAGTATTTTGATTACTTCCTTTCGCAACTTGACAAATTTTGCAACTCTGAACAAACTTCCTTACATCCTTATATATTTGTGACTAAAAATAAGGTTCAATCACCAAAGATACTATCTTAACCACTCCAAAATGTCCTGCTAATCCTCCACTATGTTTTTCTTTGATCAAATTGTCCCTCATTGTTCTCCTTGATATACACAACTGATTTCCTCTAAATAACATACCTTCTTGAACAAAATAATCTAACCATTGGCTTTAATCTATCACTACTAGTTCTTTACATTCTCTCCATGCTTCCACGAAATCTTCAAGCTCCTCATACATATGCTTCAACTCTTCAAATCCTCGTACTTGCACTCTCATCTCTGTCATCAAATTCCTTCTACTGAATGCATCCACAACTTTGTTTGACTTGCCACTCCTATGCTTGAACAAAAATGTATAAATTTTCAAGAACTCAACCCATCTCATATTTCTTTGATTCAACTTTCCTTGAATGTTTAAATACTATAAAGCTTGATGATCTGCATATAACACAATGTATTTAGGAAACAAATAATGTATCCACTTATTCAAGGCTTGAATTATGGCATGAAATTCTTGATCATAAAATAAGTATATTCTCCTGAAATCATTCAAATTTTCACTAAAACAAGCTACAGGTCTTCCTTCTTGACTCAATACTTCTCTAATTGCATTCCCACTTGTATCACAATCTACTTGAAATACTTTGTCAAAATTTGGTAATGCTAACACTGGTTATTCTATTATCTTTTGCTTCAATAATTCAAAACCATTTTGTGCTCCAAACATCCACTTAAAATCCTTCTTGTATCATCTCATTGTTTCTATCATGGGGTTACAAACACTATTGAAATTCATGATAAATTTATAATAGAAACTAGCTAATCTGTGGAATGATCTAACTTCTCTAATTTTTACCAGTGTAGGCCAATCTAAAATTGCATTTTCCTTCTCTAGATCCATCTTCAATCCTTTAGTAGAAATAAAAAATCCCAAGTATACCACCTCTGTCTTCATGAAACTACATTTCTTAACATTAATCAACAACTTCTCTTCTCTCAACCTCTACAATACCTGCCAGATGTGCCTCAAATGCTATTCTTTGGTCTTACTAAAAATTAGAATATCATCCAAGTAAACAATGAAAAATTTACCCAAGAATTTCTTTAGTACCTCTTTCATCATTCTCATGAAAGTACTTGGTGCATTGGTTGATCCAAAAGGAATCACCAACCACTCATACAATCCTTCATTAGTCTTAAATGTAGTCTTCCATTCATCTCCTCTGATTTTGATCTGATGATATCCACTCTTGAGATCAATCTTTGTAAAATATCTTGCTCCACTCAAATGGTCCATAATGTCATCCATCCTTGGAAATGGGAATCTATACTTGATAGTGATCTTATTGATTGCTCATGAACCTATACATATTCTCTGCTCTCCATATTCCTTAGGTGCAAGTATAGCAGGTACCACACATGGGCTCAAAATTTTTGATTAATCCTTTCCTCAACAACTCTTGCATCTTTTGGTTCAACTTTTTATTCTTTGCTAGTGTCATACTAGCTCTCAGTATGAGATCTATATGATGATTGATACTCTAGATAGGTGGCAACCCCTTTGGTACATTCTTTGATATGATATCTGCATATTCTGTCAACAATTTTGCAACTTCTTCACTCTCTACAATAGGATTCTCTTCCCTTGGTTTACCACCCTTATTTGGAATCAATACAAACCAAATGTCTTCATGCCTCAAATCCATCAAGAAATTTCCTTCCATCTACCAAACATAGTCTAACAGTGCCAAAAAAATTAGTCTTCTCCTCTTCCTCCAAAGGTATCAACTTGATTCTCTTTCCATTAGATTTCATAGTATAAGTATTCCTTATTCCATCATGAATTTCCTTCTTATCATATTACCATGGTCTTCCTAATAGTAAATGACATCAATCCATAGGCATAATATCACATAACATTTCATCCCTATATGATCCAATATGAAATTTCACCAAGCATTGTTCATTCACCAATATCGTATGTTCATCTTGGATCCATACTATTCGATAAGTGTTTGGATGTTTCAATCTTTTCAAATTCAACTTGGTTACCATCTCCTCTAAAACTAGATTACTAGTAATACCACTATCAATGATAACTTTACATACCTTTCCTTTGGACTTACATCTAGTTTTGAATAGACTTTTCCTCTGTGGTGGTTCTTCAAGAACTTCTACATGCATCATTTAGCTCTCCTCATCACCAATGATTCACCTTTCTCTAGTTTTCCACACAAATTAGGGGATCCAACATGTTGTTCGTCCGGTATGCTAGTTTTTTTTTTTATATTTCCTTGATGACATTCAAATGCTCTATGTCCTTCACCTCCACACTTGAAATTTTTTCCTTTGAATGGTATTCTCTCCAATCTTCCTTCATCTCTCTAGAATCCATCATTGTGGTAAGAATTGTGATCTCCTTTGTTACTATGGTATAAATTTTTTTCCTATCTTCTTCCTCTATGGTATGATTTGGCTTCCTTTTCCTCACTTGGGTAGGGTTTCACATCCTTTTTTGCTCCACATAAGGTTTTCTTTTTGTAGAATGGGGTATGTTCTTCTGAAATATTCCTCTTGCACTTCCTTTTCCTTTATTTAAATTTCTTATTAAGCTTCTCTTCCACCTTCAATGCAAACTGGTATGCTTCTTTAACAGATGTCATCTTTAATAGGCTAAATTATTATTGAATGTTTGTTCTCAATCCATTGATATATCTTGCAACTTTCTCTTTGCTTTCTTCACTATGACTAGTTCTTATTATCATCTTGTAGAATTCTTCAGTATACTCCACAGATCTTTCTTTTTGTCTCAGGTTCAATAATCTCTTCAACAATTCAAGTTCAAGTTCTCTAGCAAGCGTCATGTTTGTCGACCCATGCACCACCATCATCAAATTTTGTACCAATTTGATGAGCTTACTAAAATTGGCATCCTACAAAACCCTAATTTAGATATGCATTTAATGTCATAACCTTGTATATCAATCTTATTTTGATCTTGATCACCTTTCTAGTCTATGTCACCACTCTGCAAATAAAATCACCAATCAAATTGTCATTAAAGTAGTTGGGCCAATTAATTTTGTTCACTGCGTCAACTACCAGTCAAAAACCTTGTTCACACTAACATAACCATTGTGATAATTCAACTTTAAACTTGGGTCATTGATGTTTGATCTTCATGCCACATTCCTTCGATCATCCTTCATTCTCACCATATTTAAAACACTACCATCAAATTGGTCTTCTTTAAACCATCACCACTGATCTTTATTTCTTTGTATACATGACCATCACACACACATAACGTATTGAATTTTCACTTAGGGAACCAAACTCAATTTCCATGATGTGAAGAGATCTAGTGATCACCATATGATCTCCTTTCTTCAATATTCACCATTGAACTCCTTCATTACATATGATGTAAACACTATGCCATGGGAGACATAAAATTGTGATGTGAAGAATTGACATGATGCAATAGAAAATTTCCATCTATCTTGCAAAGCACATGTCCACCTTGTCTCCCCATCACTCTTTTGAGAAGGGGACCCACAAATGTCTTCATCATTGCCCTTTAGTGTATCACATTTAGGCCCAGTGCTATGTTATTCATAACCATGATGTGAATAACACAAGGGATGCAATCATAACACACCACTTGTCCATGCTTTCATCATACTCCACTATCTCTTTCTCCCATTGCGTATCGCATATATGAGTTTTGTAGTTAAACACAAAAATATGATGAACTGAAGACTTGCAATATAATTCCAATCATTGATCTTCATTGATCATCGAGCATCACATAAATTACAAATTTTATATCTCCTATTTTCTTCATAACAACAATGTGAAGCAATTTAGTGATGGTTGTTAGATCTTCTTTGTTTGATCTCTATCATTGATTAGTCTCCATCACACATCATGTAGAGTACATGTTGAGGTAACCTTCAAAACATGATGCAAATGACTTGAGAAATAGCTATATGATCTTATGTGCACCAACCATCATCATCACATCTTCCAAGAATCATATCACACATCACAATTTTAGCATGGTCATGATGAACAAAAACCACGATATGAAGAGATGTCCTAATGCACACTTTGTTGAACTAGCTGATAACACTATGTATGAGGGCCAGTTACAAGAATGACACCAATGGCTTAATTTGTCACTTAAGTGACCTACTACCATCTATATCCAATCAATGAGTAAATAGAATCCATGTAAATCACCATGACTACAACACCTAGGGTTTATCTACAAAAACCCTAGTTTGACTAGAAAGCATAAATAAATATTTTCTAAGCATATTTCCCCTCCTTTGATCATGCAAACCATACCAATCGAAACCTCTCAAAAAACCCATATCAAATATGCAGCCTATTTTCTCCTCTTACTTTGTGAAGTAACCTCTACAACAACATGAAAAAATTTCATGACAACTTTGCATCCTTTTGAGAAACATTGCAATTTTGCAAAACATGCTCTTCTCTCCATCAATCTTTGTCAATCCTCCCAGAAATTGATCCACTGATATCCAATGACATTCAAGGTTTCACTAATTTACCCTTTGACATCAATGAAGACATTATGCCAATAGTCATATGCCTCTTCTACCCTTTGAATAGTATCAACACTAAACATAGTAGTGTGTACCACCAATTTTATTTCTTGTGGCATTGTGGTGTTATATGGTTTTTCTATAATCACATCACTTGTGATTTCCCCCACTATCTTGACCACTCTTGGAATATTTATTGTGGGGCCCATTACCCATACAACCAATTTCTACAAGTTAGGGTTGAAGCCAAATCCAAAATAGACTTTCCCTACTTGCTCTTCTAATGTGAAGGCTCCCTCATCTTGATGCCTTATTGTATCAAGTGTTATAGCTGAAGTGAGATCTCAACTTGGTAATTAAATAATACCAATTTCTTTCACTAATCTTCTTCCTTCATCGAGAGTGATGTTGGAAGTATCAAAATCCATCTCCTAAATAACCTGCTAGGTAATCTCCTCATGTCTTGAATGATCAACTCCTTCCTTTTATTTTTGCAACTTCTCATTGAGCTCACTCTTCTCGATTCTAATGAAAAAGTCTTTAAATTCCTTTGTATTGAAAAGTGTGTCATCATCCATGAACTCACTTCAAGCTTGATATATTTTATCATCTAGAATAGAATTTTCATAATAAAATTCAACATCTTACCTATTTTTAAGAACTTTTTCATCCTCTTGATTGATTTGGGGAGATGGGAATTGTTGGTTAACTTCCCCATCTCCATGCATATTCTCTACAAAATCCTCCTGCATTTTATCTCTTTCCTTTGGTTGTTCTAAATAATCAACCATAGGTTGATCAAGAATTGGCAATTGTTCACTAGGAGCTACTTGGGCTAATGACTCTATAGGAAAGTCTTTTATTTGAACAAGTTGTTCAACATCTATTCTACTTGCCTCTTACTTTTCCAATTTCATCATATTTTAAAAAGTTCCATAAGGCATGGTAGCAAGTATATTCTCCATCCTCTCAAAATGATTTGTATACTTGGAAAAATGGCTAACATAAAGAGGATTCACTTGTATCCTCTTCCCCTCTATCTAAACCATAAATGTCCAATACTTTTCCTTTCTATGACCTCTTCATTAGTTTGTATATTTCTGATCACATCATCGAATACATCAAAATGATGATAAAATGGTGATCTACCCCTATCTACTCTCATGTTTCTAATATACCCTTCATGATAAGAATTATTGGCAAGTTCAACCTTCATCCCATAATTATTCAAATTTGTAAAGAAGACCTCCAACACCTCTTTGCTAGTGATGATAAAGTGGGAAAATCTCATGCAACTAGGGATAAATGGTCCCTTATTAACCAATCTAAAATTAATTTTATCAGATTGATTTAGTTGCCACATAATTTCCATGAATGCTAATTTATTTGATACAAATATTGGGAGGAAATAGGGTCATACTAGTGTACCATGTGCTCTAAAAATTGTAAAGTTAGTGTGTAGGTATAAGTCTCCCTAGTTGTGATCAATTTTTAGTTCAGGATCATATTGTTGTGGCCTTAATAATTTCATGATATTCATAGAAATTATATTTTATGGCTTATAGCCAATATTATATAATACACTCAACACAAAAGCGTTCTCAAAGGTAAAAAAAGTGGAGGTATTTCAATGCTGGTCCCATAAGTGTGTCCATACTTATTTAGGAATATTTATTCCTTCTGCATTATGAGTCTTCAAATACAAGGGATTTTTCCTTTGCTTTTACCCACTATACAAGGTCATGTGCATCAATAGAGAGTACCATCTAAATTATAGACCAACCTTAGGGCCTTTCAAGTATGTTAACTACCTATAGATCCCTTCAAAAATGAATGTGTTGCAAGTATGAAGGTGTTTTCATTAATTTCAATAGGAAGTCTGATGATTGGTGTTTTGATTGATGTCAACTATGTGTTAAGGATGCCGTTGCATGATGAAGATGTCAAGGATATTGAGAAAATTGTGAAAAAGAGGAAAACAGTTTGATGCAAGTTGCTCATGTATAGTTGAGATATTGAGGAAGTTTTGTGAGTACATGGAGCTATGTTTTTGTTGTAGAGTTTGAAGATGAGTTGGAATGAAGTAATAAGTTGATATGATGTCTTTGGTACTTGGTTTCCAAATGCTTTTGAGAAAATTTGATAAATAGAGTAAACTATGTTGTGCAAGTGTTCATAATGTGCTTCACGCTTCTTTTGTATTGATCCTATGTCTGTGCAGATCTAATATGTTGTTCATGGATGTCAAAGGTTGCTATATTCAAAATTTGGGTTATTGGATTGTTGTATAGAGCGAGATATTTTTCCAGTGTGTGAACCAATTTTTCAATGATATTTTTTGTGGTCGAGGAGAAATGTATTTGCTCCATATTTCTTTGAAGCTTGGATTTAGGTTGTGTAGATTTGGGAAGTTTCTTATAATTTTTTTATCTTTTTGTATTCAAAGTTTTACTTGACTTGGTGGTGTACAGTGGGAGTTTCACTTGTCAGTATGCATATAAGGGATACTAGTTGTTCCGAGTTGAAGTATTTGTATGATGCAATTATGGATGAAGTATTTTATGAATCTCTAGTAATTTGTGGATTATTCTAGTTTTTTTCAAGTGAATTATGTTTTTTGAAAGTTTCAGTTTGATCTAAGTGTGTATGTAATGATTATGGTGTTTAACATAGGTATTGGTTGACCTTGTGTTAGCACTACATGTGAAGCTTGTAGAAGTGTGTTGATGTGTGTTGGGATATATTTGGGTCCTAATTAAGGATTTTTGTAGGTTTCCTTCATTCCTATCCACTGTGGGAATGTCTTGGTGTCAACCTACTTTAATTTTGTATGTATAATGGCTAGTTTCTGACATTGGAGAAGGATTTTGAGGTAGAGGTTGATATAAATAAGTATGGTGTAGTTGTGAACTTGATGTATGAATGAAATATGAAGCAAGATAGATGTGAGATCAATGTGAGTGAAGTGTGTGATGTAAATTTGAGTATAGCAGTGTGAATTTCAATGTTAGGGTTCTTGTAGGTAGTGAGTTGAAGGCATCTGAAATAATTCAAGCAAGGTTGTGAGATTGTTGGAGAATTATGGTGGATTCCTTGTTGCATTGAGAAAGTGTTCTCTATGTAACATTCTTCTTTTACCTTCTTGTATTTCTTTCTATGGCAGTGAGCCTTGGCTACGAGCCTTTTTGGACAATGTGTCCTATTTTGGTAGTGAGCCATTGTATTAGTTTTTCAATTACTTATATTGTGGGCTAATCCTCATCATGGTTTTTACCTCATTGTGTTTTCCATACAAATATTGCATTCTCTTGTGTATAGTGTTGCTATTTTACTTTATATTATCTACATTTCATGTTGAATCATACTTTAAAGAATAAGCGTTTAATGAATGCTTGTGGATATAATTATTGTTGAGGGTTTTGAAAGTTTAATTTGCTACAACTAATTCACCCCCTCTCATTTGTCTTGTTCATTCAAAAATTGGTATCAGAGCAAGGTTCCTTCGAGAAGAGATTAACCGCTTGAGGTAGATTTGGGATGATGAACAAGGTTACTTTGGAATGTCCTAGATTTGATGAAATAGATTATGCATTCTGGAAGACCAAGATGGAAGGACATTTGTCAAATCATGGATTTGAGATTGAAAAGGCTTATAAAAGTGCATATAATCCACCTCTGAATGGTCTAAGTACAAGTGTAGAGATCAAGGCACATGAGATCAATGCTAAGACAAGATTTATTATTATGAATAGTCTTTCAAATGTTGAATTAGTAAAAGTTGAGTTTGAATACTGCTAAAGAGGTTTGGGATAAGTTGGAGAGAATTTATGAAGGAGATGAGAAATTCAAGTGAGCAAAGTTACAAAACTTGAAGGCACAATTTGAGACCTTGCATATGTCTGAAGATGAAACAATCAAAATATACAAACAAAGATTTGATGAGTTGGTGAGCACAATGAGAGGTCTTGGTGCACAAGTGAAAGAATCTAAAGTGGTAAAGAAAGTTCTCAGATCTCTTCCTGATGCTTCTAGTGAAAATGTATCTTATTTTTAGGAAGTTACAAATCTTGATGCTTATTCTAGAGATTAGATGATTGGTGTAGTGCCCCTCCGTATCAATTGCTTTGGAAATTTGTGTAAGTATTTATTCTTGATTTTGTGGTTTAATGTGTTATGTGATTTTGTGGAAAATGTAATATGCTAATAGCTCTGTTTAAAAAATTTATTTAATTAAATTGCTATATTGATATTATTATTAATTTGATTAAATAATGTTTCGCCACCATTAATAATCTTTAAATGATTTCCTGAATAAAAATAATAATAAATATATATATCCTTGTATTAAAATTAGCAATTAGTATTTCTTGAGGGGTAAATGCATAATGAAGATAATTAATTAAATAATAGATATTATTTCATACAAATATTAAAATTAATATTATATGTATACGTGTTGTAATGTATATTTAATTCATTAATTTTAATATATTACATTTAATTAAAAAGGTTAACACAACTATAAAGAAAATAGTATTTATGTATTAAGAGGGGATTAAAGTTTTTATAAAATAGAGTTAGATAATATTAAGCCAAAACTTTAGTAGAAAAGAGTTAGGAAATTGTTCTTTAGGTGGCATTCCTTGGGACCACGTGTCTGGGAGGCATTTGTCAAACTGTACGCATGCCTTGTCTAAGCCTCCATATTTTCGCATGCATATCTCCCTAGGAGAGCGACCACTTGAGGATTCTGTCAAGTAGTACACGTGCCTTGTCTGTGGGTCCTCTTTCTACATGTGTTCATTTCTTAGGATGCTGGGTCTATTAGAACTGTAAAAATATGATGTTTTTACATGTTGATTTTACTCATATATTTCCAGATTAGTCCTACCGTGTGCTTTTTTCACCCATATTCTGCCCATTTCTTGCCATGTGGTTTCATTGTTTCCATCGGGTCTTGCATTTTTTACATTTTGGCTCCTATAGGCGTGAGAATACCATTGTCTCCTTGAACCATTGTGCATTTTTTGCTAACATGAGTCTGTGTCGCCTTTCAGCAAGACTCATTTGATGCCACAACGATCTAAATTTTCTTGCAAGAACCGTTCGATAGGAGTTCTACACGGTCTCGGTGACAGAGGGTGATTTACATTTTGGCAGGAGTCTGGTCAATGATATAATGTTTCATTGAGTGCTTTATGTCTCGGTGACCGGCTTGAATGAGGCTACATCGGCATGAGTTGTGGCGTCGGTACAATGTCCTAGCGAATTCTGGGGGTCTCGCCGACAAACACATTAATGTTCGCTTCGGCCTAACATGCTGCTTTTGATACAAGGTTATTGTGATTTCATTTTGTCACACTGACCGACAACTAAAAGAAAAGCTTGATGGGAGATAAGGTTCTCAATAAGAAGTCTCGACGAGTGACCTTCAGTCTCGCTGATGGAAAATAAAAGGTCTCTATCGGTATGTGAATTGCATTCTCTTGGTGATCTAAAGTGAACTCAGGGCTTTCAGTGAAACATATTGTGGTCTATGTGAGGTTTCCCCGACATCACTAAGCTACGACGAAAGCTAGTAAGACAAATGGATGCATCTTGGTATGACTTATGAGCTTCGATGTAAAGTCTTGGCAAGCCCATCGGGTCTTTTCGACGAAGTCTAATGAATGGTTTTTGGGTAGAGGTTGGCATTGTCTTGGTGACCTAAGGATGAAAGGAGCATATCAGTAGGAGTTAGCGATATCGGTTTCTCGGCGAGTGACCTTCGGTCTCGCGGATGGAAAACGAAGGACCTCATTGGCATAAAAAATGATTTGTCTCTGCGACACTCAAGGATGGTTGGGGTCTTTCGGTATAACAAAGTAATTTGCAAGAGGTCTCTCAGATACCATTAAGTCACAGTGATAGTGAATGAAAAAAAAATCCCATCTCAATGAGAAAGACTCTTGTGTCTCAGTGACTGAAACAAATATAACATAAATGTGATCTCGGGGAAACATAAAGGTATTCGATATGATTTCTCCCTGATGGTAGAAAGTCACAACAAAAGCGAATAAACCACGGGGCGGATGGCTAGTGATTGAATTTCCTTCGGCATACTGTTGGATTGTCTTGGTGACTAGTTCATTGATGATTAATAAAATTCAAATGATGTGGCCGACATGTAAATGCTTAAAATACTGTTGCAGTCTGACATGAATTGAGCCCAATTTCTATGGTTGGCCAACATGAATATGAAGTGATATGTTTCCTATGTTGGTGTATAAATAGGCACTCCCAGTTGTATTTTAAGGAGATTATTAGATCTAATTTTAAAATAGATACAGTAGGTAGAGATGGATACAGTAGAATAAATTTCTCTGAACAGAGGCTATGTTGCATGTTTTCAAATGGCGATTTCAATGAAAGTCAGTTGATGTGGCAAGTTATTTCTGGTGTCAATTGTATGTTGAGTTTATTGAAAAGTATTGCTAAGTTGTCTCCAAGTTGATTCTTTCTGGTTGTTTAAATTGATATAACAAGTTTATTTTCAGTTTATCAGTGCACATTTGTTGTATCTGTGTGGCTAATTAACTGTTTCTCTCAAGAAGAGATTAAACCCTTTTAGTTGATCACAGTAATCAAGGAGATTCATCTAGATTATTAAAGTAGAGCTTAGTAGTCATAATCTTGCTTGTTTATAACAAGTTATAAACAGATCATATGCCAACAATTTGATTTTCTGCCAGAATAGGTTGCCCATTTCTGTTTCATTGGACTCCGCATACCCAATAAGGCACTGGTCTCTGCAATTTCATCATTTAGATTCATTCAGTTTATTTACATCTATTTTACATTTGTTAATTGAGCACTTTAGGATTTAGATCAGAAGATTCTTATTGCTATCACATTTGATTTCATTTGTTCACTTCCATCTGCCATTGTGGACAAATCATTGCAAGAAGAATAATCATAAGTTAAGTCTGCTTCATTCAGATTGGTACACCTGCCTATGTTTAGCAGCACCTGAAGAGTAGAAAGTTGAGTTCTCTTGACCTTGTTTGTTACCCTAAAACATATCAAGAGATTGGCAGCCTCTTTAGGTATCTTTACCTGTATTTTTGAGAGCTAACAAATTGGTGACTCTATTGGGGACAAACATCAAAAAATTCGGTTGAAGACCATCATATAGAGTTAGTGAAGGAAGATTTGTAATTTGAAAAGTTTAGAAAAGGTGATTCTACTAGGAGACGATAAAAAATAGTTATTTGAAAAGAATCATTTTCCTACTTTTTGGAAAAGTAGGTGGTGACTCTAAAAAAGGGTTTGATGAAAAATGGATTTTGTATATGGAACAAATGAGTACACAAATGTAGGTAGGTAGTGGATTCCTCAAATGCCTGATAGTACAATTGGAAATTCTCACAATGGAGGCAATGCATATCATGCACAACATAATACATACTCAGCACAACCTCCTCATGGTCAGCAGTATGTGTCATATTATTATACACAATACAATGGTCCACCTTACCAGCATCAGTACCCACCTGGCACCCCCCTTCATCAATACACAACAATGATTAGATAGTTTGATTTGGCAAAGATTCAATTATCACCTTATCCAATGGATAGCAATTGGAGAAGTATTGTTCCAAAGTTTACTGGGAGTGATGCAGTCACTATTGAGGAGAATTTAAAAAGTTTCAATGCTTTCATCCAAGATTTGGATGTGCCATATGAAGATTTACACATTAGACTATTCATGATATCACTAATTGAAGACGCTAGGGATTGGTTCAATAGCCTACCAACAGCTTCTATTAATTCTCTCCAAGGGTTTCAGGATCAATTCCTTGAGCAATATGGGAATCTAGGTGCACCAGATGCTGTTCTTCATGAATTAATATGAATTTAGAAAGATCAAAATGATACATTTTATGACTTTAACTAGAGGTTCAATAAGTTACAGAATAAAATACCTCTTGGATCAAAGTTTCTGAACTCTGTAGCACTGAGTGTTTACTTGAATGCATTTGATCCTAAAATAGGGTATGAACTAAGAAATAGGTCTCCAAGAGATCTGGCTGAAGCTCAGAAGATAGCACTATCAATTGAAAACAATAGGAAGGCTGCTGGGATATTCAGTAAAAGAGACAACCCTAAGGTTCCTTAGCAAAGTAGCAATTATCAGTACAAACAAGAGAATACTTGTAGAAATGAGAGGCCGAGTTTGCATGACATGCCCTATAATACAAACTAGAAGGATGGAAAACCTATAACAGCTAGGCCTGGAAACAAGGAGGCTCTTGATCCATTGACAAAGAGGGGAACCTATAAGGTAAGTAACAATTATTTCTGTGAAGTTTGTGATATGCTACATGTAACACCCTGTCTTGGTTACCGTTATAACAAAGTGTAAAGAGTAAAGTTAACCGAATAATTTTTTTTAAAGATAATTAATTACACAATTGCAATAAATTTTCCAAGACGATGTTATGTTAACATAATAAACATACTCAACATATAATCATAAGCATAAGTACAAATTTAATGTCATGTAAGATCCAGTTTTCATAACTTAATACAAACTAATATCCAATGTCCTGGTTACAACATGAGAGATTTCAACAAATCTCAATACATCAAAATGATGGTACAATCTAATCGCTCATATACAAGAGGTAAATTTACAAAATAGATAGAGATCATTTCACATCTGACATCAATATCCACGAACATGCTCCGCATCCATAGTCATGAACAAAGAGGTAACTGGAATCAGCTACAAGCATATGATCATCTGCAAGAAAATCTAAGGAAGGTGTAACACGGTTTCCTCCTGACCACGTGGAACCCAAAGGTCCACTCCCTTCGTGCTAGGAGATAATGACAGGTCCACAAACAATGAAGACAAAACATTACGTTTACGTGGTTTACAATTCACTTCACGACATAATGATAACAATCATAACGGACAAAAACCCAGTAACAAAATACATCAAGTAGAAATCTAAACACAAGGAACACCATCATGGTATAGATTAAGAGTGTCATCACACTGTCAGGATAGGTTACCCTGGTGAATCTTCCTAGACTACCGGTCCTCTCCAAGAGTTACCCTGGCAGCCTCTACCGATTCCTGGCCCCTAAGCAGAAAAATGTGGAGTCACTTCATGTTTCAAGAGGACAAGATGGTGATTTTCCATTCCAAGCCTTTTCAGCCTTTTCTCAACCTAAACGAGCATTAAGAAAGTAGGCAAAGCAAACTATTATCTGTTTTAGTGTTAAGATCTACCCAACCCCTAATTCATTAATTAGGTTTTCACTAAATTAGACACCTACGTTAGGTTACCTAGACAATCACTATAGGATTTCGGCCCCTAATGCAAACCACTCTTTCTATAACATGACTCAACTTGAACATCAAGGGGTAGCTATCAAATGTAAAGTTCAAATCCATAGAGATTTACATCTTCCTCTAAGAACAGTCCACAGTCTCCAAGAAGTTTCTAAGGACAACTACAAAATATAAAAGCCATACCCCCAAGAAAACAAACACAATAAATAAAGCACCATAATAAGAGTGTATTAAACTTATCGATTTAATTTTCACTTTTCTAGTCACGATAGAGATATAATAAAACACACCTCCATATCACCATGTAAATACACTCATCTTATAACTAGAACACTATACCACAATTCATGTACTCAATCTTCATGAATTTGGAAATTTTTAAAAATAATCTTATCATTAACTTCTCAAAATTTTAATAAAACGAAGATAACATCATCAATATCATAAATATGTAGATCTAATAATTTCAATTAACTAAACATAATGAATTAAAAATTCTTGGCAAACAATCTAAAAATATTGATATAAATATTTTTAACAATTTTGTAAAAAAATGTATTTATTTATATTATAGGATAAGGATAATGTATAACCTTTGCATTTTATTTATTTTTAACTAAAAGAATCACATTACTTATTTACGATTTAAAATTTTATCTTTTCTTAATCATGAATTCTTATTTATTCAGTACCTGCACTAAATATTCTAGTAAATTTCAACTGACAATTAAGTTTATTCAACAATATAATAACTGCCACTTTACAATTCATGCATAGAAAAATATGCATCCAACACTAAAAATGATGGTTTACAGACACATATATCTTATCTAAGTGAAGTAAACATCACGCCATGCGTTAATTACTCTACTTAGATTGTTTCAGATGGAGTTAAATAAGTATTACATATATGGACTATACTTTTAAAAGCATAAAGATGCGGATCTACCAAGAAACTGCCCTGAACTATGCATGCAAAGAGAGAGAAAGAGAGTTCAAGACTAGGAGTAAACGGTTTCAAAAAAATACTACCTCTGTAAGATCTTTCTACGAATCATATACAAACAAGAAAAAGATACAGTTTAATCCAAACAATTCATCAAGTGTGCTCACTATTGAAATGGAGAATACCTTATTGTAAGCCTTTTGAATTGAAGCTACTATTGTCAGAAAGTAACACATCTTCCGAGAAAGGAAGGGCAGGTCTATACATCATGGATACAATTTTTTCCTACGAACAAGGAGTTTAATTTAATTTTATATTTAATATCTGATATTGATCCCTCAGGAAAGATATTTTACAAAGAAAGACAAACGGAGACATGCACGTAAGAGTTTCCATATGGTTGTATTCTAATGGAGCGTTACCATCCTAACGCACTGGAGCAGAAGATAAAATTAGACGCAAAAGAGTCAAATTTGGATGTAGGAAATAGGTAAAAAAAAGAATCTGAAGACGTATAATAACAGATGGAAAATAATTTAAAATTGTACAGGGACGTATTCATAGACAAAACTCACTCTAATCCCTTACAGAGGCTGCACACATTCTTTAATAAGGAGGTTATAACAACAAATGGATTTGTAAACTATACATATTATTTTCTTTTATTCAAAATGAATATAATACAGAGGTAATACCATTTTCACCAGGCAGGCTGCGCTGTAACTCCCTATGACAAATTTTAGTAGAGACTCCACAAAAGAATAACAATCTGCAGGTATCCTAAATTCGACATGAGGTTCAAGATGTTATCCTTAAACTATGTGAGCAATTGGGTAAAGGAAACTCAAGCAAATGGTAACATAAATGAAGTATATTTGTTTACAGTGTAGATTGTGAATGGGGTCTGTATTTAACAGAAAGAATATATATATCTAAAATTAATTGTACAATATTTTCATAGTCTTCATAAAGAACGAAATAAAAGATATGATAACTATAGCTTCTGAGATTCAACCTTTAAAATACTACTTAGATTCATTCAATACGCTAAATTAGATATATCTATAAGTCAACAGAAATATAGGAGAATTCAATCTCTATTTTTAGATCTATGAATTTACTCTAAACTCTATTTCGTTGTTTTCTTAGCATTTTAATTTTAACAATATTTTCAATAATCTTTGATTGCTTATTCTAACAATTTCTCTGTTTTATATGCAGGTTTGATAAACCATTACTATTCTACAAGTTTATTGAAGAAATTTGACATAAACTTTAAAAGAAGAAAACCTGAACAATCTTGAAAATCGAGCTAAAACGAAATCTGAACCTTTGTTGATTCCACTATCAATTTTTCCAGACATCGATGGTGAAATTCAAATCAATCAGCTTCAAATTACACTTGTAAACAAAATCTAAAAAAGAAAAGTTCTTCTGAAACAATTGCTGTGAAACAAACTGCTAAAAACTACTCCTTGAAAGTTCTTCCCATGAATGCACAATTACCCATTTTTCCAAAAATATTAATTCATGCAATTCACTTTCAATCATCAAACTTAACTGATAGTTCATTTCACATTGTAAATAGATCATTCAGTTCAACTCATTCTTTAAAATATCCAAATAGGTCTCTAACTATCAATCTAAGATTCTTATTTGTCGAAAATATCTATTTCACATAATTCAAGCTGCACAATTAAATCAACAATAATAATATTTTAATTAAAAGCATTGCAAATAATTAACTTTTACTTATAAATTTGATAACTTATTTAATTTAATTTAATAAATCAAATTACAAACATTGGTATAAACATTTATAAACATTTAATAAACTTAATTATTAAATACACAAATACAAAACAATATACATGAACACAACATAATGAACTGGACAACTACACGGGGTAACACAGAGATACTCGTTCAAAAAAAAACAATGGTTTAAAAGGACTTGTCAATACCTCCAACAACATAATTTAATTGCATTAGGGTATGCTTAGACCTGTCAAGCAGGTGGAGCCGTTACCCGGTACCTATATCTGTAGGAAACATCAATGTTAAAACACATATATGCTTATGTTAGAAAACACACCACGAGTAAGAATTGCAGCATAACAGGGTACTCACGAATGAGTAATGCTACACTATCTTCTTCATTGACACAATAAAGCAAGATAAATCATAAACAATCATAACAACATGATAAACATAAGCAATAGTCATAAACAAATAAAGCATATTATAAACATGTCTATCTCAGTATCATCAAACTAGCCATAACCAGATAACCAGGATGTCAATGTATCATCCGCAAAATCAAAACAACATAGTATCCAAAATCACCTCTGAAAAGAAACAACATAGTATCAAAGTAAACTAAAGAATCTATCAAATAGAATCAAACTAAACAGTATGTCGAAACTGGAGGGACACTAACAGTTTATGACTTTAATTGGAGGTTCAATAAGTTGCAGAATAAAATACCTCCTGGATCAAAGTTTCCGAACTCTGTAGCACTGAGTGTTTAATTGAATGCATTTGATCCTAAAACAAGGTATGAATTGAGAAATAGGTCTCCAAGATATTTGGCTAAAGCTCAGAAGATAGCACTGTCAATTGAAAACAATAGGAAGTCTGCTGGGATAGTTAGTAAAAGAGACAACCCTAAGGTTCCTCAGCAAAGCAGCAATTATCAGTACAGATAGGAGAATACTTATAGAAATGAGAGGTTGAGGTTCCATGATTTGCCCTATAATACAGACTAGAAGGATGGAAAACCTATAATAGCCAGGCCTAGAAACAAGGAGGCTCCTGATCCATTGATAAAGAGGGTAACCTATATGGTAAGTAACAATTATTTATGTGAAGTTTGTGATATGCCACATTCCCCAGATTATTATGTTGTAACCCAAAGAATGCAAGAAGAGGGAATGTTGATGGGAAACAGTGGAGAAGATCACACAGTATATTTAACTTCAAATACTTTTCACCATGTTGAGGAAGATGAAGGTGCAAGGCATCCCTCTTGCACAACAGATTGTGATAGAGAAAGTAGTGCATGTTGTGAGAAATCCAGTGAATATTCAGATTCTGATGATGAACCTAAGGATTTTGATTTGCAGTCTAGGGATTCTTCTACCTCTTATGAAGATTAGGATGAAGAGGCAATGGGAAATATTGATCCATCTGATAGTAGGTACATAATACCTCTAGCTATAGTTGAAAGCTATGAAGACACATTTGATGAAGAAGAGATTTGTACAGCTGAAAATGGTTTCCAAACTTTTTCAAACCCATTGTATGATGAAGAGTTAAAGGAGGATTAGATGATATTTTGCAAAGGTATGTCCAAGAATGAACTTTAGGTATTTTTAAATCCACTTTATGAAAGAGAGGAGATATTTTCAAACAAGCAAAATGATGGAACAAATGACTATGCTGCTTACATTTGTTTTGACAGTGAAAGATCTTTGTGTAAAGATTCTTATGACTCCCTGTGCATTTCTTGGAATGATGGTGAAACCTTTGGTGTTGATCAAAAGTCTGTTTCCATTCAGGATGAGGTATGTGATTCTGAAATTTCTAATTCATGTGAAGAAGATGTTTATTTGCATGCCAAGGATGATAGAATTCCAACTTTGATTGGTTCATACATGCTTGATACTGGAGATGTGAGCTATAATATAATATTATCTCCAAATGACGATACTGAAGTGGTGCAAAAGGTTTTAGATTTGTTTGTTTCAGATAGCATTGATATAACAGAACCTTTTGTTTCTCAAGAGGAGCACTTCGATGATGAAATTTAATACAGCCGAAAGAGTGTTTCATAGTACACAACAGTGAGAAAGATAATGAGGAATTTTGCATTGAATATGCATACATTTTCTATGATGAAGATAACAGAAGTCTGTTCCATGATGATGAAGAATTTGAAATACAGGATGGTGTAGGGATTTTGGGCCAAGCTGAACATGATGATTCTCTAAGAATTTTTAATAACAGTGACAGAGCAGGTTGCATGAATGTCTTCAAAAGGAGTTTGATGAACTCAGGACAAAACTAGGTATTTGACAAAGGAAAGTATGGCTTGAGTTTCAGATTGCTCAGAACAGGTGAAGCAACACAAAGGATTAAGGGTTGCCAGTGCATGGACAACTCTTGCTTTTCCTCTTTAAAATTCTTTTCCATGCATAGTAGTTTAGGGTTCTGGTTCATCTCCATCTTGCATTCATTTAGCATTCATTCCTTCATGCTTCATTTCCATTTCCATTCTGCTCACTGCTCATCATTTTGTGTCTGGTCTGCTCACCCAAAGATCTGGATCCTTGCAATGATCTCACTATCATTCATCCCCAGATGGAGCCACTGTTAGAATTGTAAAAATATGATATTTTTACATGTTGATTTTACTCATATTTCTAGATTGGTCCTACTGTGTGCTTTTTTAACCCATATTCTACCCATTTCTTGCCATGTGGTTTCATTGTTTCCATCGGGTCTTGTATTTTTTACATTCTGGCTCCTATCGATGTGAGAATACCATTGTCTCCCCGACCCATTGTGCATTTTCTGCTAACATGAGTCTATGTTGCCTTTCGGCAAGACTCATTTGATGTCACAGTGATCTAAATTTTCTTGCAGGCACCATTCAGCAGGAGTTCTTCACGGTCTCGGCGACAAAGGGTGATTCACATTTTGGCAGGAGTCTGGTCATCGATATAATGTTTCATCGAGTGCTTTATGTCTCGGTGACCGGCTTGAATGAGGCTACATCAACATGAGTTGTGGCATCGGTACAATGTCCTAGTGAATTCTAGGGGTTTTACTGACAAACACATTAATGTTCGCTTCGGCCTAACATGTTGCTTTCGGTACAAGGTTATAGCAATTTCATTTTGTCACACCGACCGACAACTAAAAGAACAAATCGATGAGAGATAAGGTTTTCGATAAGAAGTCTCGGCGAGTGACCTTCGATCTTGCCGATGGAAAATAAAAGGTCTCTGTCGGTATGTGAATTGCATTCTCTTAGCAATCTAAAGTGAACTTGGGGCTTTCGGTGAAACATATTGTGGTCTACGTGAGGTTTCCCCGACATCACTAAGCTACGACAAAAGCTAGTAAAACAAATGGATGCATCTCGGTATGACTTATGAGTTTCGATGTAAAGTCTTGGCGAGCCCATTGGGTCTTGCCGACGAAGTCTAATGAATGGATTTTGGGTAGAGGTTGGCATTGTCTTGGCGACCTAAGGATGAAAGGAGCATATCGGTAGGAGTTAGCGATATCGGTATGAGGTCTCGGCGAGTGACCTTCGGTCTCGCCGATGGAAAATGAAGGACCTCGTCAGCATAAAAAATGATTTGTCTCAGCGACACTCAAGGATGGTTGGGTTTTTTCGATATAACAAAGTAATCTGCAAGAGGTCTCTCCGATACCATTAAGTCATAGCGACAGTGAATGAAAACAAAAGCCCGTCTCGGTGAGAAAGACTCTTCTGTCTCAGCGACTGAAACAAATATAACAAAAATGTGATCTCGGGGAAACATAAAGGTATTCAATATGATTTCTCCCTGACGGTAGAAAGTCATGGCGAAAGCGAATAAACCGCGGGGCGGATGGCTAGCGATTGAATTGCCTTCGGCATACTGCTGGATTGTCTTGGCAACTGGTTCATTGATGATTAATAAAATTCAAATGTTGTGGCCAACATGTAAATGCTTAAAATACCATTGCAGGCCGACATGAATTGAGCTCGATTTCTATAGTTGGCCGACATGAATATGAAGCGATATGTTTCCTGTGCTGGTGTATAAATAGGCACTCCCGGTTGTATTTTGAAGAGATTATTAGATCTGATTTTAAAATAGATACAGTAGGTAGAGATGGATATAGTAGAATAAATTTCCCTAAACAGAGGCTATGTTGCATGTTTTCAAATGGCAATTTCAATGAAAGTCAGTTGATGTGGCAAGTTATTTCTGGTGTCAATTGTATGTTGAGTTTATTGAAAAGTATTGCTAAGTTGTCTCCAAGTTGATTCTTTTTGGTTGTTTAAATTGATATAACAAGTTTATTTTTAATTTATTAGTGCACATTTATTGTATCTGTGTGGCTAATTAACTAGTTATCTCAAGAAGAGATTAAACCCTTTTAGTTGATCACAGTAATCAAGGAGATTCATCTAGATTATTAAAGTAGAGCTTAGTAGTCATAATCTTGCATGTTTATACAAGTTATAAATAGATCATATGCCAACAATTTGATTTTCTGCCAAAATAGGTTACCCATTTTTGTTTCATTGGACTCCGCATACCCAATAAGGCACTGGTCTCTGCAATTTCATCGTTTGGATTCATTCAGTTTCTTTACATCTGTTTTACATTTGTTAATTGAGCACTTTAGGATTTAGATCAGAAGATTGTTATTTCTATCAGGTTTGATTTCATTTGTTCACTTCCATCTGCCATTGTGGACAAATCATTGCAAGAAGAATAATCATAAGTTAAGTCTACTTCATTTAGATTGGTACACCCGGCCTAAGTTTAGCAGCACCTGAAGAGGAGAAGGTTGAGTTCTCTTGGCCTTGTCTGTTACCCTAAAACGTATCAAGAGATTGGCAGCCTCTTGAGGTATCTTTACCTGTGTTTTTGAGAGCTAACAGGGTCATCAGGGGAGAGTAATTTTTGTTTGGGGGAATTCTGTCGAAGAGTTGATGTGCCTTGCTTAAGCACCCACATTTTGCGTATGTATCTGATGAAGGAAGAAAACAGGAAGAGGAGGTGCCTGGAGGGGTGACCACATCTGTATACAGATCTCTGAAGGTTCTGAGAACGCTGCATTATTTTCAGTAGGCACATGTGGTCAACATGGCAATTGGTGCAGAATCTGGAGGTAAGTTACTTGCTTATTGGAATTGCTTGTAGTTTGAGATGCTTCTTCAAAAAATCCGCGTTGTGCATCCCCTGTAGCCATTCGAGCCCCTGAGATCATCTTTTATTCTAAGCATGTTACGCCTTGTCTTTGCTTCCACATTGGTTGTCAGTAGTTTCCGTGTCTTTCCTAAACTTCTCACTTTTTCCTTCATGTCTGCTAGGGTAGCTTCAACTGCAACATCTACTACACTCCTCTCTAGTCATCATTTGATGAATGCCCCCTAATACCATTTGCAACCTGTCACAGCAATAACACTCGAACATAGAAGGGTGTGAAAGTTTAAATGACCTCCCTGATTATCTTGGCAAGCTACAAAGAGAGGGTCTGGCAACGTCAATGCTGGTAAAGGCTGTGAAGTTGGCTTTACACCTATCAATTGCGTTTGCTTGAAATTTTCTTAAGCCTTTTCAAATTAATCCATTATGTGCATCTCCTGCAGTGTGAGATTCCATGAGACCATAATTTCTTTTGAGGCACTCTGTTAAACAATTCGCGTGCCCTGCCTGTCTTCCACACCTTGCATACATGTCTTCTAGGGCGGTTGCAACTACTTCATCTAATAAATTTCCCCTACCATTATGCTTTGATGGATTTCTATACCCTATTCCAAAGCTCTCATTTCTGCACAGGCAGAAAGGATGCTGACGAAGGTTGTGAAGTCGGGTTTACACCTGCAGACCGCATTCACTTGAAGGTTTCTAAAGCTTTTTTCTTCAAATCTATTTACTGCATATCCTGTAATCATGACACTCCATGAGACTGCATTTCTCTGAGGAATTCTGTCAAACAACTTACACGCCTTTTCTGTGATCCACATTTAACATTCATATCTACCATGGCAGCAGAATTACAACGTCTGACAAAATTCTTGTTTCCCTTATGCGTTGATGGATGTCTATCCCCTGTTCCAAAGTGCCCCTTTCGACACAGGAAGAATGGATTCCTTACACCTGGTGACCAGATTTTCCTGCAAGTTTTAAAATCCTTTTTAACAAATCTATTTTGTTTAGATTCTATAAAGTAGGATAGTTCATGTGCCTTTTCTATTCGTGGCTTTCGTTGAGACCAAGCATCATTATTTTTTTTTTGTTTTGCTTTTTTTTTTTATTTCACATCATTCAGGTACGTAAATGATTTTCTCGTATGGTATTTATGCTTCTTCAAACCAGCTATATAATACTTGTGTCCTTATACTTGATGGATTATTTCTTCATAGTTTACAACAAGTAGTCCTCACATCTTGCAAATACATTCATCTGTCTCATGCATGAGACACCAATCATAGAGACATCATGTCATATAAATCGCATATCTTCTCTTTTCTTATACATTTTACATGCATGACTACCAGGGAAGTCACACTATTCCTAGCTACAAATTTCTCTATTCTTTTATTTTACCTTGATGGAAGCTGTAATCTTTCCTACGGTATGTGGGTGCTGGGAGAAAGTTGAACCTTGCAGTACATTTGCATGTTCTTTTTTTTAAATTTTACCTTGGCAATCCCATTTTGTGTAGGCATTTATTTCCTCTATGACAAGTTATTGAATAGTAGAAATGTTAAGGCATGTTGTAAAATCGTATCATGTTATAAGCTGTATGGAATTGGCTAATGTTTCAATTTTCTTATCAAAACGAGTTGTTATTGAAGATGGTGGTGGTTGTTTACTGTTATCTCTAAGTTTATCTTCTGCATAAACCAAAAAAAATATATATATAATTTCATTCCCGTTACTTGTTTTCAAAATGGGGAAACTTCATATTAATAAATTTAGATAATAGTCTCCCTTTTTCTTTTGTTGAGTCATCATCCTTGTTAGATCCATAGCATTTTTACTTAGTTTATAAATAGAATTCTGCCATCTAAAAGTAATCATTCTATATTTTGGATATGAGATTACTATTTTAACATAAGTTGCTATTTTGTTAAGTTATTTGGTAGCATTATTTGGTTATCATAGAATCTTGTATGCTGAGAGGTATAGTAATCGTGATTAATTATTTGTTGATTGGCTTCAAGTTATAGAATATGTAATGAGAGCATTTACAATTCAATGACTAACAATATTTTAAGTTATAAATAACCATTGGCTAATTCTCTTAGTCATGTTATATCATGATCTTTTGGATTATTTGGATTAATCCACAACTATAAGTCTAATAATCTATTTAAGTTATTTAATAGCTATCTTCATCCTAGATAATATATGATTATTACCCTATTTATGGAGTGGTCTTGTATTAGTGTTATGATTTTGATAGTTAATCAATTTGAAATAGAATTAGTTAAGTAAGTGATTGAATTAAATTAGCTTAAAAGAAAATATTAACTCTACTTAACTTATATTTTGAAAGAATTGGCCTATCTTTAATTCGATAATTAAAGGATTGTTTTCAAATAAAGGAATTAACTATCTCTTCGTTAGTAGTTGAATATTGAATCTTTCAAGATTAATTTATAAACAACAAGAGATTCGTAATTAGATTAATTGCTTAATAATTAATTATGAATGTTTGCAATATTCTAGAGAATGGGGACTTTGTCCTTAATTATTGGATTGATAGTAAATTAAGTAAAAGAGATCTAGGAATTCATGTGTATATTTGTATTCTGTGTTTGAAAAGATTTGATGTAATTGCAATTAGGTATTTAAATATATGTCATACACCTGTCAATTACATTAGTAAGGAAACTTTTCCATCTTTTATGTTTTTCCATATTGTATTATATATAGGTGAATGTAAAGGTAATGGGGAGTAGATAAGGTAACTTAATCATTTAGAATATGGTTATTCTAGAGACCAATAATCTATTTATGGTGTCAATTAAGTATGTGAATTGTAATTATTAAAAATTTTATGCTTTCAAGATGTTATTTGAATTGATTTGTTAGTAAATGAAAGAGTCATCTAGATGAGATAGGGTGCTTTATGGTTTTATATATATAAGTGTATAAAAATGTGTTTATACCGAGTTAAAATAAAAGAAAATTTGTTGGTGAAAATAGAGATAATTTTATAACTTATCTACATAATTCTTTAATTATTTAAATAACTTCGTGATAGTCAAATAAAATATAGTGAAATGGTTTAGGATGTTTATTACATATAATGAATGATTATGAAAATGTAAGTAGTTATAAGAAAGTTAAATTAATCTTGTGTTAGATGCTTAGTGAGATAGTTGTAAAATACGTTTCTATAATTCCCTTAATTGTTCTAAATGATTTATGTGAATTGTAATTATTAAAATTTTTATGCTTTCAAGATGTTATTTGAATTGATTTGTTAGTAAATGAAAGAGTCATCTAGATGAGATAGGGTGCTTTATGGTTTTATTTATATAAGTGTGTAAAAATGTGTTTATACTGAGTTAAAATAAAAGAAAATTTGTTGGTGAAAATAGAGATAATTTTATAACTTATCTACATAATTCTTTAATTATTTAAATAACTTCGTGATAGTCAAATAAAATATAGTGAAATGGTTTAGGATGTTTATTACATATAATGAATGATTATGAAAATGTAAGTAGTTATATGAAAGTTAAATTAATCTTGTGTTAGATGCTTAGTGAGATAGTTGTAAAATACGTTTCTATAATTCCCTTAATTGTTTTAAATGATTTCTCGATGAGTGAAAGAGTAACATAGTAGGCTTCTATTCATTTTGTCTTAAATTGCTCCTCATAGTATTAATCATTGTAGACTTTAAAAGATTATAATTGAATGTGTATGTTGATATATATATATATATTCATTTTGTCTTAATGGTTTAGTTCATTACATAGATTGGGGAATAATGAAGAAATTTAAGGAAATGTAATTTAAATAATGGAGCATCCAAGTTGTGATGGATAAATAAATTAGATAATTGGAGTACTATAATGATAAGTTGTAAGTTAGCATGAAGGTTACATACTAACTAGTTAATAGTGAATATTTCCTTGTGTAATCAATATGGTGGTTATTAGGAGTATTGCATGTTTGTGTAGTGGAGGTGTAGAGTTGTAGTTTGGAAATTTTGGCATTTGAATATTATTGCGTGGATGGTGTATTAAGTGAAATTAGTGAGTATAATGAAATGTAAAACAATGTTTTCATGGTCGATTGGTTATTTGCTTAAATTATGGTGTTTGATTAGTAAAATCATTATGTTTATGGTTATTGTCATATAGAGGGAGCCCACTGGTGCCATCTGATTATTATGAAAACTTTGGTAATTGTGTTTGATCTTGTATGAAGATGAGTTTTCTTAAAAGTGTTGGCTTCTATTTTCATTGTGATATTGTCCCCTTTACTCTACATCTATCGATTTGTGATAATGGAAGTTATATAGTCATTTTGTGGTTCCATGATATGAGTTTCTTGGAAACCCAAGTATTTGCATACCCTTTAGTTGGGAGTATATGAATATTGGTGTTATAGTGTCCCTTGCTTTTTCCTTCGTATGTCTCTGGAAGCAGTCACCTTGTAAGTGGTCGTTGAGATTGATGTATGTTATGTTTTGGTTGACCTTGTGGTTTGGTCTTGTGATCATTTTGCTTGTATGTCTTGGTCGTTTGTTCTTTCTTGTCATCTCCTAGCACAAGGGGGTGGGCCTTTAGGTCCGCATGGTCAAGTGGATAATGCTACGCACCCCATTGGGTTCCCAGGTTGTGTTCATGATGCGAAAGCGAATGCAGAGTTCTAGAGCTTCACGTTGTTCAAAAAAATTTCTCACTTTGTACCTTATTCTCCTTTAATGTAATTATTCTTATACTTGATGTACTCTTCCTGTTGTTATAAGGGAAGCATTATGTAATGTATTAATGTAGTTATGATGTGTTGTATCTGTGGAAATATACAATTGTATTTTTGGAACTATGAATCGAATTGGAATAAAATGATGTATCATATTCCTATCTTTTGATCTTTAATGGTTGGATATCATCATTATGTACTCTTAGCTTTTATTTGCTCTCATTTGATAAAAGTTTATGTCTCTTAATGATCATTCCATGTACCCTAGAGGACATAGATGACTTTGTAAATGTATAATTGCTTTTCATGTAATGAATGTACAATTTATCTTACGCAGTGTTTCACTTTCAAAAAAAATGAAAATTTGTGTGATGTTTGTTGTCCTTTGGGGTTCACGCAGTGGAGCATTACATCATAGGTATTAGAGCCTAGGTTCATACACTTGGCACTCTAGTTTCATCTAAACCCATTATGTTGTCCTACTGAATTTGTTAAATGAAGTTGTTAAGTGATCACAATGGTCATGTAGGGTTGAGGAAATGATGTAATGATATGAATCACATCATTGTTGGAAATAAGTGTACTTAAGGAATTGTGTATGTAATTATTTTCCCCCTGTAAATGTGAAAAACCAATAATTGTGCATTGGTTGAGTGTTGTGAATATCTCGTACTTGTTTTGTGGGCCCATAACCCACATGCCCATGGGATGGTGATACAATGTACCCACCCATTCAGAATATGTTATATTTGGTGTGGGATTAACCATACCATTATGTGTGTTTGTATGTTTGTTACTTGATTGAGGGCCAACCCACGTGTGGTTGAAAATCTATATATATAAGAGTATCCAAAAGGTAGTTTCATAGATTCTTTTCTTTTGGTTCTCTAGTCCCTCAATTCGTGAAGGGGTAGTAGCAATCACAAGTTTCTTGGATAGAGTGTGTAGTGTACGGACATTGCGACATAGAGCGGTCTTAGCTCAACCAATCCCAAGGAGAAATTCTCACTACTTTCCCTTATGATGAATTAGGGTACTTGATCCATATGTACTAATCTAAACCTCACAGTTTTAAGTACAATAGCATTGGATTGTTAGTTTATGCCTAGCCATCCATAGGGATGTTGAGCTGGCATTTGCGAGTCAATCTTTCCTATATGAGAGGTGATGCTTGAGTAGCTCCATATTGATTTTCTCATATATGTATTGTATACACTATATCTGCACATGTTCCAACATGATGCAATAGATATGATGCAACACCCCATTGATGTTCTGACACAGTGTTGGTGATGATGTCGTGTTGTTGATGGTAGTGAGCTGGGCTCGAGGAAATGATGCCACGTGCATAAACACATGAAGGTGCACTATGAGATTGTGTTGTGAGTGTAATGGGGCCTCACACACTTGTAGAGGGATACTCATGTTTGCTTTCAACAGTGTTTGGGTTGGTTATCATATGGGTATGTGCTAGCCATGTATACCTCCAGCAACAATGAACAACTATGTGTGCCTTCTCCATGAGGTATCACTATGTGGGGTGTGTCTACGCGTTCCTAATTTTGTGGAGCCACAGATGCATTTCCATGTGGCATATGACCAGTGCGTACCTTCTTCAACTGGTGACGCAAGGCAAGGTGTAGCCGAGGAGCACACTCTAGGTCACGTCGATGGCATGCTCACTTTGCACCACATGAGGGCTATTGTTATAGCCTGATGATGTTCCCTCCTTCCTTGTTTGGTAGCTAGTATCTAGTCACACAGTGTTGTATTGTGCAATTTTGAAGATTGAGGACCCCCTATATTATTATTAATGATTTTAGATTGACTTTGAAGACCAAAATTTTGTAATATTTTATTTTAATGGTTTAGCCACACTTTGTGATCTTATTCTCTTGTAGCCCTCATGGTTACATTTGATTTAGTGTTGACATTGCACACATTTCTTGCTTTATTGCTTTATTGAATCTTATTTGATGTTTATTTTATGATTGTGGTGGCTAAACTAGTTTATCTTTACTATTTTTGAGGTTGGCCATGTGTTGCATTGTGATTCCTCTCCAATGATGTATGAGGTGGACTTAGTGAGTGTATACGAGGAAGTAGACGCAGGGAACCTTGAGGATGGGGGTATGTGAGGTTGTTCTACAACTAGGACCCACTACCCACCTATGTGTGATGACTATCTCTTAAAGTTTGACCACCTTATACAACAAGAGATAGGTCATTGTGGCCTTGTTTGGATGGTCTCACCATGACTATGTGTCCCAACACCATCAAGCTACTAAGTGTGAGGTATGGATTATGTGAGATGGATATTGGCTCTTGGCTCATGGATTTGTATCCTAGATTAGTATGTTGCTTTTTGATGTCTAGATGGACCCTTGTGTAGCCAAGTGATGTGATTCTTGGTGATGTGAGTTTGTGTGTATGTGTAGTATGTGTGCTAAATTATAGAAATAGTAACTATGAAATGATAAAAAGGGGATTTTATGCTTGGGGAATGATACATGTGTTTTTCTGATGCTAAAGAGGTGTTATTAGATAGTCCATGCTACATATGAGGTGAAATTTTGTGTTGAATAATGAATTAAGTGGAATGCCTTGTGTGTAAATGATGATATTTAACAAAAAATGGGTGCTCTCTATGTGTGAGTATGTTGCATTTTTATGGAAGTGTAGTGTTTCAAGGTAATGAATTATTTTGAAAGGCTAGTACTAATGTGTTATGTTCCCACCCTAGTTTGCCATTTTTAGGTTGTCAACTTCGAATCTTGGTGATGAAGGTAAATTAATTGGTTATGCTTATCTTATGGACTTAGTCTTATGCATTGATTAGTGATTTTTATGAGATGTTGGTTATGATGCGATTAGTGTTATAAATGATATAGATGATGTTATGTGATGTTGCGTTTTCTATTATGGTCTTGGTGAGAGAGATGGTGTAGTATCACTTGCTTGTGAGTGCCCTACTACATTGCGACTTCCTATCATGATGTGTTTTTTTTGGATATATAGGCTGTTTCAACACTTGGTTTTATGCAGGATTGCAGGTACCCAATCCTCGATTCCACTTGCACTATCAGGATAGGGCAAGCCTCATAAATCCCAATGGGTATGAAGTTGAAAATGGAGTTGACAAGAAAGTTCCCAGTCCTAGTTCGTCACCCCATTCTTACGTTTGACGATATCATCTATTTACGACTCGGTTTCTATTTTGGTAACTCCATTTCTGTGATGCATGCAAGGACAAATCATATATCTATTAGGTATCAAATTTTGAGAGAAAAGGTTATGGAGAATGAAGTGAATATCAAGTATGTTCCTACAAAGGATTAAATTGTTGATATATTCACTAAGGCTATTCCTAAGGATACTTTTGAGTATCTTCAAGAGAGGTTGGGGTTATTACCCCTCCTTGTTTAAACTCGATGCATATAGAGATGAATCAGTCCAATGGATCTATAGATCTATCTCTTTTCTAGACTAATGTTGGTGGCTACCTCTTAGGGGGAGTAGTGTTGGCAAGAGACACTGCACATGTTTTTTGGTGTTGTCATTAATGGCAACCCTTGTTAGCTAGTCAATCCACACATTGCAATTTGATCATACCTTGATAGAAAAATTAAAGATCAATGATTATCTATTAAGCTAGAATAGAGCATCTAGTAATATCATGTTCTTCAATTCATATGTAGATTTTCTGTTATTACTTTGTGTTGTGGATCTCAAGGAGTATTTTTCGATGCATAATATGTGTTAGCTATAAATCTTAGTTCCTTGTATCAATTTGGGTGGAAGTTATAATGTTCGGTAAACTAATTTTATGTTCATCAGTATTTGAAGGCCGACTTGCTGAACATAGTGTGTCACGGATATTTGAGGAGTTATTGTTTAAGTCTTTTTGTGTTTGAAATTTTTGGTTTGGGTCCTCACTATGTTGTGGCTTACTCTTATGGATGCACGTTGAATATTATGGATGATTTGAGCTGACTATTTGTGAATATTTCTTATTTTTTTGAAGCTGACATATAGCGATTGAATTCTTGGTGGCAGATATATATAAGTGATAGATTATATCATTTTGGTGTGTGTTCAATGTGAGTTGATGTATGTTGTGAATTTTAGAAGGTTAGTAGATATGTACAGTTTCACTTATGCATTAAGGATTTTTGGTACGAATTGAAGCAGAACAAAGAAAAAGAGCAGAATCAGTCAAAAGGTCTAGAATTCAACTATTGAGCCTAATCGAAACTATAATTTGGCATTTGTAGATGCTAATTTACTAGTTCAAATATTTGGAAGTATTCCAACAATTTTGTAAGGCAGTGAGCCTTTCAGTTTTTGAGTAGTGAGCTCTAGGCAGTGTGCCTGAATGCAAGTGCATTCTTATTTTGTAATCTTTTCTTTTGAGGATACTTAGAACAATATTGTTGACTGACCTCCACTGTGGTTTTTCCCCTAATAGGGTTTCCATGTAAAAAATCCTTGTGTTATGGTGTTGTGGTTATTTGTCTTATGTGCATGCATTTTTATTTTAGTTAAATGTTATCAACACTTTAATGATCATATTAATAAAGTTAAAAATTGCACAACACTGATTCACCCCCCCTCTCAGTGTTGCTTGATTCCAACAAGTAGGTAGTGTCATTTTTTGTCATTGAGTTGCTGATTTGATTGGGTGTACTCCTAAGGGGGAGTATTTAGAGTAGGAATTTTGGTTCAATGTCAAAGGGGGAGAACAATAAAAAATAATTTATCCTATGCCATTGATGTCGAAGGGGGAGAGAAAGTATCATGTGGAATTTTTTTATCTAATTAGGGGGAGAAAAGAAAGGAAATCATAAAAGAGTGTGTTCAAAGTTGTTATGTTGTCTTTGATGGTTTTTCACATCTTATGTTTCCATCAATGACAAAGGGGGAGATTGTTGCAAGTATGAAGTTGTTGTCATTGGCATCAACGAGAAGTCTACTAACTGGTGTTAAAAAAGATGTCAACTGTGTGTTAAGGAAGTTGTTGAATGATGAAGATGTCGAGGATGGTGCAACCTTTCAAAAAAAAAATTGAATTGGTCTTTGGTGGCTCTAGGTTTTGAAATGTTGTCAAGGGTTTAGGGTTTTATGTTGTGTTATTAAGTTTTGGTGAGCATATTTTCCCTTTGTTTTAATCCTTGTTCCTTTGGTGCTTTCCTCCATTGACCTGTTGACTTAGGTTTTCAATATTTTAAGTTACATATTAAGCCATCATATCCATGTGATAATTGGTCCCTTGTTTCTAGGGTTACCATTTGCTCCATCGCACAAAATTTTTCCCTTCATTCTGGTCTGGGAATTATTGATTTATAAGTTTCACTTATGAAATTATTTTCCTTTTGTCCTAAGTTGCATCTATGCCTTGGGTTTGTTTGAAGTCCCAATTCTATATTGTTCCTAGGTAGACCCTTTTCATGAATTTTTTTGGGCATGTGCTAATTACTATCGCTTAAGTGTGGCATCACTCATCGCACTTTGCATTTTTATCATCGGTTCCATTTCCACAATGAGCGATGGAGTTCTTTTTCTTGAATTATGTGCATCCTTTATATCTCTAAAAAATTATTTCCTTTCATTACATTTTTATGATGCACAATGGCTTATTTTCCCCTTCACATTGCTAACCCCCTTTGCATCGTTGAAGTTATAATGCCCACTTGACTCTTTTTGCAATACGTGAGGGCCTTTTCTGTATCCCTTGCATTGCGTTGGATCTTTGTATCATTGGAGGCCTTTTACCATTTAATTATTTTCAAAAATGTGTGATGGGAAACAAACAATGAAGGGTTGTGATTATGCCACTTGTCAACATCTCGTGCTATTGCTCCTCTTTCTCATATCATTGAAAACATTTTTATTTCAAGTGAACTTTAGTGACATACGATGAACAATGGTGAAATATTAGTTTCCTTTGCATCACTTGATGTTAAAACATCATTAGAACATGGTTTAGCCTTCTAAACACTTCAGCGATAAGTAATGGCTGAGGGGAGGATATTCCTATGAATATTCTATCCATCAGAGGAACTCTTCACATCACTTATTTATTCTATAAAGTGATGAGTATGAAAATGATGTGTGATAGCAATATGGAAGGAGATAATGGAGAATGTGGAATAACCATGTGGAAATCTCTTAGAGTATCATCGTTATTTTAAAATAGGGTGCCAAAAAGAAAAAATCAATGGGAAAAGGTGATGGAGATCCATTGATTGAGTTTTAAATCAAATGGATCAATGAATGAAATTTAAACTTAAGTGACTAAGTGTTATAACACTCCCATTCACTCATGTGAGACATCTTTCACCATTAATGGTCAATCTACTCATCTCTAAAGCCATTAAAGAAGTGAATTGGTCATTTTTTACCATTCTTGCAAGAATTTAGGAGCAAAAAGGTGAACACGAGCTTTAGGAAAATATAATTTGAAGAACGAAGAGCCTGTTTTCCTGGGAAATTCAGTTGTATACACTCCCATGTCTAGTTTTAAAGGATTAGGTTAGTTTGAAAATTGGGGTTGAAGTATAGGGTTTTACAACTTTAAGGTTGTATTCTTTATTTTGTAAAAGGAGTTTCATAGTTTTATATTGGGTTTGAGGAGTGGAGTAGATAATAGTAGAATTTAAGTGTGAACCGTGTAAATTTGAGAGTAGAGCCTTAGTTATTGTTTAATTTGAAACCCTACTCCCCTTGAGTCTTGCAAAATGAGTCAACCTAGTGAATCCTCTAAGCCTGAAGTGAAACCCAAACACCTAGAAAGACAAAACCTAAAGACGATGTAGCAAAACCAAAAGTATCAGGGGATCCAAGAAGAAGAAGTCAATGAAGAGGGATTTCACTAGGTTTATGAAACAGGCAAATAAATGTTCATCTTTAGAGGTAAAACCAGTTTGGGAAAAGAGAAACTAGTGAAGGTGTTTTAATGAGTCACTTTGAGGATTTGACATCTGGGGTTGGTGATATTGTGGTACCTGAAACTAGATCGAAATTATTGCTCTATGCTTTTAACATAAGTTTTTCTAGTCATTCAACATGTCATCTCTAGAAATGTGACATCAACAAGCTTATTGTTCCAAATGTATTTGTGGAGGTAGATTTAATTCTAGAGTTGGCTAGATGTTATGACCCCAAGGATAGGGTGATAAGGAGGTTTATAGATGGAGCCCTTATCTTGGATATAACTAGAAGCTAGATTGTAGAAGTTTCCAAATTGAATTGTTCTACAACTCTTTCAATCAATTTTGGTGCCTTGTATCAAGAGTATGAGCAGAAAAAATATGGATACATTTGTTAAAGAGGATAGGGTGTTGATTGATGCTAGATTCAATCAACACAATTCTAAAGTGCAGAAGTTGTTGGATACTCAATGGAATACCGAGGAGGAGTATAATATGTGGCTCAAAAAGTTTATAGATTAAGCCTTAGATAAGTTATGGTTAAAAATTATCTCCTCTTGGCTATAAGGTTGATGAAAAATGTTGCTAATGTGGAGGTGTTCTATTTTATTTCTTTTATTTTTTTTATGTTTTAAGTCCTGCAATCTTGAAGAGCAAATGGAAAGTATTTTGGCTCATGGGATAAGTATCTTAATCAAGTAGGGTGCCTTTTTAGAGAGCAAGAAGTATCTACATCAACAAATGAAAATTAATTTTGTCTTACATGAGTTTTCCCCCTCAAATTTTGCAAAATATAATGGTATTTGAAGTGTAAAATGTAATTGTCAAATGAAAAACTAACATGAGTACATTGGCTTGAAGCTTGTTTTTCTCCCTTGTTTTTATAAACAGGAATTCAAGGAAAAATGTATGGGGTTGTTAGCTGATTGATCTCAAAGAAGTTTTGTAACTAGGTCTAGATAATATAAATTTGAGTCTTGTTATGGTGAACATTGATAAAAGCAATGTCACATTTTGAAATATAAATGGAAAATATTCAAGGCCAACATTCTCCATTGTATACTTTTCATAGATTATGAATGAAAATGAATCAAAGATTGCTTATATTTGTCTTCATTTTCTTTCCTTTGAATGTTTATTCATTGTTATTACACTTGTTCAATTTATGAGTTAAATTTGTATTAACATGGATAAAGTTTTATGCGAATGTATACATGGATAATTAAACATTGTTGGTTTAGTTTATTGTATCAATGGTGTAAGGTACCGCTAATAGGATTTATTGTGATAGGTTTGATATTGTTAATATGTTTAAAATTACATGATTTAAGATTCTCCACCCTAGGATAAGGTGTTAGTCATGATAGGTCATATTGTGTTACAATTCCCTATATCTTTCTTAGTAGCTACATTCAAAATCAATTTTGATCTTCATTTTCTATGTGAAAGTATGTCGAGCATAAATTATAATACTTTATTATGCTTCAATGTGATGTTGCCATAAGTATTAGCTAGATATTTAAGGTTTCCACTTGTTAATCAATTAAAGGAGGATATATCTATTATGTTTATAATGCATATGATAATTGGCACAAGAATATTTGAAAATACATTGTAGGGATCAACATCCCAAGTTTTATAGAGCCCAAAGTGTAGAGGGATAGACTAGCAAGCTTTCACCTATTTGTTGGCCAATCCATCAGAGCTATTAAGAATTGAAATTGTTACATTCATAGATAACTATTGAGATAAGCTTGGTTCATTAAAAATAACCAATAGATTGGTGAATCTACTAGCTAGGGAAAAATCTAGTACAATGTCTCTTGGTCAGGTCAGGTATAATTAGAGTAAATGAAATTCCTTTTTCTTTGTTGTTTGAAGGACAAGTCATCCAAATTATCATCATAGGTTATGTCTATTCTCTATGACTCAAGTTCTATCTCCCTTTTCTATTTCTTGTTGTGGTATGTTCAAAATTATTTCTAAAATTTCAAAAGCTTCTTACAAGTATGATATTTTTTCATTTCCCCATCTAGTAGGTGGTGACTTTGAAGTCTCTTATACTAGTGAAAATTCAAAAGTTCAAAGAAAGAGAGAGAAGAAGAATTGTAAGGAGATATTTGAAGCCACAAGAGGAACTAGGAGAAATTTGAAGAAGAATATTGAGCAGAAGTTGGATTCTGAACTACCATGAAGTAAGAAGTCATCATGGATAGCAAAGAACATTAAAGCAAGTAAGTCGGCTGATATTATTGATCATGCATCTACAATTTTAAATGTAAATACTTGTGAAGAAAATTTTTATTATGGTATTCCACCTAATAATGAGGTAAATATTGCTACAAATGAACCCCCTATTACCACTAGTAAACCTAATACTAATCCTCTGTTATCAAAGGAATCTGAACTGTGGAAATTTTGGGATAAGGAATCTAAATCCCCAGCTAGAAAGGAATTTTTTGGGGGTACCTCTATTTTCAATGATGATAAATTCAATCCAAGAGGGAGATCACATAGTAGAACCTCACACAACTCTTTTGAAAGAGAGCCATTGAATCTTACCTATTATACCCTAGACTCTAGTGAATGTAAGGTTACTTTAGAAGATGAAGAAGATATAAAGAAGGATATAGAAGATAAACAAGAAGAAGAGTTGAGACTTAAGGATTTGGGATTAAAAAAATTAAAGGAAAGAGAGGATAAGATTAAGGCTACCATGATTAGGAGATATCAATTAAGGAGAAGGGTAGAAAATATGAGAGACACAGTGAAGGAATAATCACTTCTAGAAGATCCCTTTGAACTTGATGTTAGGGAAAAATTTGATCATATTAAGGTAAATATTCCTATTGGAACCATTGCTGCAAGAAAATATATGAGTTCTATTGTAGCAAATAAGGTTTCAGATCCCTCTATTGATGTCAAAAAATCCCAACTTGTAGATACAAGAAAGAGATCTATGGGTTAGCCTAAGAAAACAAATACAAATGCAAATACAAGTGCCTCATCCACTAACACATCTAACAAAAGTGCACAAACTAAGTCCATTTCATCAAACACACCTCCTGATCTTGAAGTTTTGAGGTTTCAATTAGCTAATGAGAAATTGCAAAAGGAGCTGGATAAGATTCAACTTATTGTTGCAAACATAGAAATAGAAAAGAAGATTGCATTTCTCAAAACCTCCATTCCAGACCTAGGATCTTCAAGTTTTGGGTGTTCCATTCTTGATCCCTAGCCACAAAACACTCAATCAAGTGGAAATATTCCTAGTAGTAGTGGTGGTGGAGGTCAAGGTGGTGGAGGTGGAGGTGGTGACAAAAATAAGAATACCAAATTTGGAGGTGGAAATGGAAGTGGTGGTGGTGGTGTAGGTGGAAATGGAAAAGGAAATAAAAAAATTGATGAAAAAGATGAAAATTGACCTTACAATAATTAGAGAGATTGGTTCACTAGAAGACCTATGCAAGTGGATAGACATAGACAATTGTGCTTCATTGGGATAGTTGGTTACCCAAACCAATTCCCTCATGATATCAGGAATGCATTGGTTAGATTCTCTAGAAATAATGTTATAAGTGGTGGGGATCACTTAATATCATTTGTTAACATGATGGATGATTTTGAGGTTGAGGCTAAAGATGTTATGATGAAACTCTTTATTTAGTCACTCATTGAAGATGCTAGGGAATGGTATAGATCCTTGCCAACAAAAAGCATTAGGTCATGTGAGGAATTTAAAATGATATTTAGAAAATAATATGGTGATAAAAATAATGTGAGGTTCTTGTTGAATGAATTTAATAATATCTCTAAAGGTTCCAATGAAATGGTTGTTGATTTCAACACTAGATTTTAGAAAGCTACAAACATATTTTCCTACTAACTTGAGGCTAAATGAAAATGTATTTTTTGTCAATTATTGCAATGCCTTTGATTCAAAAATGATTTATCTTCTATGATACAAGAATCCTCAAACCTTGAGAGATTCCTTCAAAGTTGCATTACAAATTGAAAGTAATAGAAGAGCATTAGGAAAATTAGGGAGGAGAGACAATGTTAAGATCCTAAAGAACCCAAAGAAGGAAGATGAAATTTCTATAGAGAAAGGATCTTCCTTTGAAGAGAAAATTGATAAAGTTGCAAGCTCCATGAAGGACATAAGTTATAGACTTGCTAGAAAAAAAAGGGTCTAACAAATGACAAGCTTAATTTCCAAAGAAATAAAGGATAGGTCCTAGACTAAAAGATCATCCTTACAATGCCAATTGGAATAATGGAAAGCCAATTCAAAATAATTAAAATAATACACAAAACAAATTTCCTCCTAATCCATTATAGAATAAATCTACTAATTTTGCTAATGAAATGCATTGGTGTATTGTTTGCCAATTTCCACATGCCTCTCAAACATGTTCAATAACAAAAGAATTTGAAGAAGGAAAAAATGAGTCTGATGATTATGGGCCACTTCAAGAAAATAATGAGGAAACGCATGTTCTTATGCAAAAATCAGATTTTTTTGAAGAAGAATGCTCTTTAAATGAAGAGTCGCATGAGTTTGATGTTGACAATAAAAGGTCGAAATCATATGCTTATCATTAACAATTTTTTCTTGATGAAGATGATACTATTAAGCATAATATTTGTGCTTTGGAAATAGATGAAATGAATGTGTCTCTAAGAAGATCCTCTGATGAGGAATATTAGAGAATGATAGTAGAAATGGTTGCATAGGCTCAAAACACTCACAATTTAAGAAATATAATTGTAAATTGTGACCAAGGCAAGCCAGGAAATATGTTCATCAAAGAGAAAAATGCAGAAAGGAAGGGAGCTAAAGTAGATGGTAAAGAGGGTGAGGTCAAAGCCAAGGAAAATAAAGGACCTAATATTTGGGATAAGAAGGAAAATACAACCAATAAAAATGATGAGATTGTTTCTCTAATTACAAAAAAAAGACTCAAAATTCAAGTGTGTTGTGCTATAGCACACACACCTTGTTTGAAATAGGGATCCTCTCTTTTCACCTTGTCGGGTTGCTTTTTACTTTGCCTCATTTTGTGTTCCCCCTATTTTGAGTTCTAAGTGGTCAAGGAGTCCTAGAGCTATCATCTTGAGTTGACCAAGTTTCACCACCTTCAAAATTTTCAAGTCTTTGGCCTTTGCGGAGTCCCTTTGGAAGTTTTCCTTGAAGCTTCAAAACTATTGTCCTCGGTTCATTGTAGGTTCACCCATGCGGGCTGCTCTGGGTGCAATTCCATCCTTCCTTCACTATTTTTGATGGCTCGATTGGCATGTCTTCTCACACTATAGGATCCACAGCCTCTGTTGTTCTTTCCTCTACTAACCTGCTAGACAACGAATACCTGAGCATTGTCCACCCTACAGGCTTCGTCATTCTTGCCACTGACCATTTCAAATTTTATGCTCACAAACCCCACCTACCACTATATTGGCATTTATTTCTAGCATTTAATGATTGAAAGTCTATAAATAGAAAGTTTTGATGGGTCATTTTCACCGAAATTCATTTTGAAATGTGTTAGAGACCTCCTGCTTTCATTACCTCCATGTCCACAAGATCCCACTACCATTTGATCATCGCAGTCCTTAGCTTCTTCATGAATTCTTGTAGGTCTGTTAGGTATGTTTTCCGCCACTACCTATGTCATGTTTTGTCACTGATTTTTGCAAAGTTTTCAAAATTTTAAAAAGAAAAAACATTCAAACCAGTTAGAAAACCTCATCGTGGACAAAACCTATGTTTTAAAAATTGAAAATCCTTCAAGAATCCCTCTATTGGATCCATGCAAAAAAATTCATTGCAGTTGCCATTATTTACTAGGGCCGCCAAGGCCTTGTGGCTAGCAAGACCTCTCCCATTGTTACCTTATCGATTCAAGCAACCAACTTTAGACCACTACTATCACCTTCAGTGGGCACACTCATGCTAGTGGATGCCCCCTCTTTGCTACTACACATGAACTTAAAGAAAATCCTAAGTCAAATGGAAGTTCTCTTTATCCCTGTGAGTTTGCAAGTGCAGGTTTTTGAATGCGAATGGCCCCCTTTATCTTGCTATTTTTAGCGGTTGCCTCACTCTAGCCTTTTAGCTTGCAGGCTCTGTAGGGTCTTTGTTTTTCATCTAAACTCATCACTTAACTCTTCTTGTGGGCCATTCAATGTGGGTTTCCATCATTGTTTCACCGCCATTCCATGATCATTCCCAAATGGCAAAGCCCTTGATTCCTCCCCTTTTGCAGGCCTCACACCATCAATTTTTGTTTGAATTATCTAATCAAATACATAGGTATGATTCCTTTGCATGCTACCCTTTGTGGACTTCCATCTACAGGCCACTTATCTCCTTTCGATGTGATGAACTATCGTAGCTTCCCATCTACTTGCCTTGCGGACTCCGCATCAACTGTGTCCATTTGAATGCTAAAAGTGAAAAACAACCAAGTATGTTGTTTGTGTACCCTCTTTTGTAGGTCATTGCTACCATATGTTTTCCATTTAAAATGGCCAACTATCTCCATCCTTCTACTTGATAGGCCCCGATGCCAACCTTCCCCTGAGGATTCATCAAAAAAATAATTAAGTAAAAGTTGCATACAAGCAGTCCAATGCAGGTGGCCACCTATGGGCCACTGCCCCATTTTCATCACTCCTAAACCACCAAGCTAAGCTTTCCTTCTACTATGTGGAGCCCAACCCATCTACTTCCATCTAGCCAAATTGTAAAATAATAACTTATGCCAATGCCTTGTGTGGGCTTTATGGTGCGAACTGCCACTTGTGGGCTGCCCTCCCATCCCCGCCATCTCCAAACAGCTACCACCTAACATCCTCCCATGGGTCCCTACCCACATCTAGTTGAATGACTTGAAATTCAAAGGTGGACCAATGATTCCCTTCTTTCCTATGGATCCCACATTGTAGGATTCCATTTGTGGGATTCAGTCTTGCTAGTGTCATCCTGAATAGTGGAGTCCTCAATGGCCGAGACATCGCCTACACCCATAAACTTTGGAATTGCATTCCAAAATGATTAATTTAGCATTTCAAATACCTCACGAATGAAAAAAACCACATTTGCAAATGGCTTCAAACCTTGGTGGGTCCCATCATAATATGAAAATATTGATGCGGGTTCCTACATGTGGGGCATCAAGCCCTCTTCACTGTCCACCTGTAGACTCCTTCAAAATGACTGCCAGCCTAGGGAAACCCGCACCCCTAGGCCTGCATTGCCATATCTTCCCTGAATGAAAGGTAAACAATGATCTATGATGAATGTTATGATCCTTAAAAGATGAGCTACTTGACCTAACATTAATTTTGCAATATTTTCCTAATGCTCCCTATATTTTATATATGGATATGCTTACTGCATCCTTGCTTGTAGGATTTATGGAATCGGCTATAAGACCTTCGAGAGAGTTCATAGAAAAGGAAAAGGGGAAGAATACCACCTAAGCACCAAGAGGGAAGGAGGAAAAGGACTAGATGAAATACAAATTCTAGGGAGTGGAGGTCACCTCTAAGGTTACCACCAAGTGGGATACATTTATAGATACAAACCTGGGACAAGTTGATTTGGATGAATTCAGATAGAGGGTCACTACCAACCCTACTAGAGAAAATGGAAAGAGAATTAGGAAAAGTGGATTAGCTAAGGAAACTAGTTTCCTACTTGCTCTTGTAGCTCCAAAGCTAGTAATGGCTTGTAGAGAAGCCTACCAAGAGAAAATTAGGAGAATTGTTGATCACGACAACAAAGTGTTGGTTGACTTGTCTGCCAGGTCTATTGGGAAAAATTTCCACATCCTCACCTTTGATCCAATCGAGGAGACAAAAAAATAATATGTAGAAAGCACATGGACAACTGACCTTCTAATATGTAAGAAACTAATTAATCAATACTAGTTAAAAGAGAAGAGGGGCAATGTGAAAAAAGTGCCCCAAGAACTATTCAGGAGTGATTTCCATGAGGATTACCATGACTTGGTAACTTTGTTGAGTAGAGTCATGGGCATCCCAATTGTGACATACTTACTAGACTGGATGTTCTATTTTATAGAAGAGATTATTAGGGGAAAATAAAGTTCAACTAGGCATAAATGATCTGTAATACCTTCCATGAGTAGTTTGTAGTGGTTAGGAAGACCTCTCAGTTTTACATGACTTCTTATCTAGTCTACCTTTTGGCTAACTTGGTTCCATACACAGGTCTATTTGTGGCATATATCCAAACTTTGAGGAGAGAGCTAAAGGTATATTATGGGCATCCCTAAATCTAATACCAAAACTTTAAGGACTATTGCCATGCAAACAATGCCTTCATTGGGCACATCATTAGACTACTCAAAGGGGATTTTGAGAGGAGAGTTACTCATAGCGCTTAGGAATTTATTCATAGATTTAGGTTTCTATTCATACAATTCCATGATTTCACTTACATCAAGATATAGGGCTTCTCTAAGAGGACATATAAGCTACTTTGGTATCCAAATGACTGGTTGATATTACTAGAAGTCTCCAAGAAGCTGAAACATGGGCATAGGCTCCTGAGTGACAAACATAGGCTAGGAATCCCCTATCCTCTCACCTTTGGCCAAGGAATGTATGCCCTTCCTGCATCCCAATGTGTGGAGTATTCTCAGGAGATCATTGAATATAATTTGGAGCTTTACACTGCCTGGCCAAGGATGGATTCATATAGAAAATTGAAGATGGTTGGGAAAGAATATGCCCACTAACATTATGTTGAATACTTTTGGGCTAACTACAAAGATGACAAAGAAGTTTGCATGAAACAATATATGCATATGATTTCATACTTTTTGAAAATAATCAAACTATTTCCAGTACCAGATAAGATCATCGAAGATGAGAATATTGTCATAGATCCGAGGTTTGATGAAGTTGACAACTTGCCCCTCCCCTTGATTGACTAGAATGAGGAAGAGGTCAATGACTTGGATATTCTAACAAAACCAATAGAGAATAGAACTAGACAATAGATTGATGGGAAAATTGCTTAGCTAAAGCTCTAGGGAGCAACTTTGACATATGGTGAGATCGAGAGTGAAATTGATAGTGGGACTACTGCTGCCCCAACTTGAGAGACTCCAAAATCTCCTCCCACCATGAGGTGAAAGAAAAGAAAGAAAGTATTAGAGTTCCAACCAAAGCATAAAGTATATTCAAGGAAAGACTTGGAGGGAGAGACCTCCAAGAACGTGAAGAAATTGGGTGGATTCTTTGAGATGCCCACAATCCAAGAGGATCCACTCCACGAAGGAGAGGAGGAAGAGGCTGAGTAACCAAAGTCTTTACTTTCCACCTCTACTCTTTTTTCCACCACCACTGCCACTAGTGTCACTTCTCCTATGGAATCCCAAGCATTACTTTCTTCCTCTCCACTCCCAGTGGACATCTTAATTCACCTAGCCTCTACCTTGTCGACTACACCAATCATGGTGAGGGATTCTTCCTCTGCAACCGCTTTTCCACTCTCTTCATCCTCAATGTCTACATTAATTGTGGTTCCCTTGGCCTCCAAAAAAAATGCCCACCCTCACTTTTCTAGAAGCTATTTCTAGACATATGCAGAAAATACCTATGGAGCTTTTTGGATTGCTAATGAACCCCATAGTACAAGCTACTTTAGCTCAAGCTATGGTCAGTCTCCCTATCCCTTCTCTCTCTAAACCACCCACAATGGAGATGATCATGTGAATATATGAGGATATGGAAAGACAAGAGAGGGAGGAAACTGAAGAAATGGATGAAGAATTTGAGGATGACTACCATGAGCATCTAAAACATCAACACTTGGCCATCAATGAGGTGGTGCATGGTGAAGAAGGATTGCAGTCCTATGAGGAAGACGTTGAAGAACTTGGCACCAAATACATAGTGGAGACCTTCAATCAAGAACTCAAGGAAGAGTTGGCTCAACAACTTAAGGGAATTAGAGAGGAAGTTGAAAGGTAGTCCTCCAAAGAAAAGGATACAGATGAAGATATGGAGGTATCCACAAAGTCTCCAACCAAGGAACAAGACAAAAGCCCTAATCATGATGAATAGATGCCTTCCAAAGGGGAAGAAGAAGAAAGATAAGCCTAAAGAAGAGGCTTAAACAAGAAGAATCCTAGAGGAAGAGCACCATGAAGAGCTCTGGAAATAATAAGAAGAAGAGAAGTCATTTGATGGGGAAGATAGGCCCACCTAAAACATACATACTAATGAGTCACAAGAAGAAAAGGCCATATTCATCTATGAATCAGATGATGATGAAGAAGATAAAACAGAGTAGGAAGCTCTGGGCCATGAAGAAAGGGAGATTCAGTGTACTCAAAGAGAGGAAGGTGATCATGAATCACCAAAAAATGGATCCCAAATGCTCAAATGGCTAGATAAACAATTGCAGAAGAATACTCCCACCCCCATGGACCCCAAAGAGAGATTGGAGGCCATCCTAGCATGAGCTTAGATAGGAAGAAAGAAGGAGAAGAAACCAAGGGTCCAATCCTATATCACAATGGATGCATCGAGATCACAATCAGTCAAAATTGCTACTCCTATAATGGATAAAGGTGAGGGAGTTAGCTATAGTATGTCCACCATTGACATGGGGACAACCACAAGGGAAAAAAAGATAGACCATGTTCAAGGATCCATTGCCACGATTGTGCATCAGATGAACAAGGACTAATCTTTCAAGGAGGAATTGAAGGAACAAGTGGCAAATCTCATAGCCTATATACAATAATGGTCTTCTATTAAGGAACTACCCATAATGTCGTCAACCACTCCTTTGCTGCTTTCCAAGGATCACATTAGCAAATTGGAGAGGAGAAAGAATTGGACTACAGCCACTGAATACTAGTTTTGTTAGGTAATTTACAATGGAGATATAGGCATTGGCCTTGTTTCCTGGACAACAAATAAGTTTTGGGAGGCACAAAAATAGCTTGAAGGCATGTAGAAATTCTAAATTGACTTCCCATAACAATATAGGATTACGTATCCTAAACTCAAGGCTATCCTCAAGATTCCTGAGAGAACTTGGGAAAAGGAGTTGGCACTAGCAAAAGATGACCATTGGCTTCTTGAAACATGGAAATTAGGCCTGGATCATAGTAGAGAAGTCTTCGAGAAGGTGCTCCATGAAATGAATCTCATCCTGGATTGGGTTAAGGTACATTAAGTAGCCTGTTAAGAGTATTTGAAGCTCATGAAGGACTACAACATGCTTGTTGTTGAGCTAGATCCTAAGAAGATAAGACCATATTTCCATAATAATATTTAGAATGGAGCCAAAGATACACTAATGCTAGATTTTATGTAATTTTCTGCCAATAGCTTTCATCTAATTGGAGCAGGTGATCAAGAGTATGCGAAAGAGTAACAAGGATTGGGAGTTGATTACCACTAGACCCAAAAATTTGAAATTCCAAGTGCTCCAATCTGACATAATGGAATGGAATAAACTTTAGTCATTGATTGAAAAATTCGTAGGGTATGCCATGGTGAAGAAGAATGAAGGAAAACTAGTTATTGATGATGGGTTCCCCACTATGTAGCCACAACAAAGGAAATTAGGTAGAAGAAAAAAGTGCTACAGTACCAAGCACTAGAGGAAAAAATAAGCTAAATGACAATAATGTAATTTTAAATTGTAAAATAGTAAGGGGTAGGTGAAACCCTAATCTGTAGTGACTCTTGGCCACACAATGAGATTAAATCTTGGACATTCATTCTACTTTTTGAAAACTATAAATAGGGGGTCTCCTTTCATTTTCAAGAGAGAGTTGAGTTGTTGTAAAGACATACTATTGAAATTCTAATAGAAATTCATTTCTTTTGGGTGGATTCTTGAGTTTCATTCATGTTTCATGATTCTTCTCATAATTAATAGATTTGAGTAGATTTTCTTTGTTGTTCTATGTGTTTTACATGCTTTATTAGATTAATAGTGTTGGTCATTGATGTTGAAAGATTCTGTTGTGTTGATTCCCTTCCTTGTTCATGCTTTTTGTTACTTATTGATGATAAATAGTAGTGTAAAGCTATTCTAAACATACATTGATTGTTGCACTTAAATTCCATATCTCATTCATGCTTTATAGTGAATGAATGGTTTAAAATATCCTTTTTAGCTGATTTGGTTAAGTGGAACTTAGTTTCAGGAAGGTTTTCCATTGTAGCATCATCCATTATCACTGTTCATTAGTGTTTCAGGTCTAGGAACTTACTCTCTTTCGTTCCCTTTTGACCTTTCTTTAAAATAGTAATTTAGGCAAAGTTCAGGCATCATTGTAAAGCCAAATCTAATGATAAAGGTGGAGTCCTAGACTACTATTTTGAACTTGCAACAATTACACACCAATTCCAAATACCTCAAGAACTCCATTCAAGGAATCAATCTCCCTCCAATTTAACATACATAAGGCTGCCCTATGATTACCAAAAAATCACATGAACCAACTAAGACATTTGAAGCAAGTCATAACCTGACACCCAAGAGACCTTGGCGTAGTTTTTTGCAACTTTTTTGTAGGAAATTTCCTTTCAAGAGAGGTGATGAACTTATGCATTCCCTGTGCTGAGGAGTGCTAAAAAACCCATCAACAGAATTGGTACGAGAAGGAGGTCACCCTTGAGTTAAGCTAGATTGAATCAGTTCATTCTCCTTTGAAATATTTCATAGAGTCCTAAGATCCACACTGAACAAAGGGGAATTCCAAGAACTACAACCCCCTACCAAGGCTAAGAGAGTAAAAAAGGGGAATCCACTTGATCATCTTAATCTACTTCATCCTATTCATCTCCATCCTCACCTCATTTCTTCATCCATTCACCCCAAAATCATCACTCCTTTCCCACATCCACTTCCTCTGCTTATCCATCTCAAACTATCTTCTAGCTATCCACTTCCCATAGCCATGGTGCCATCCGTATCACTACCCTTCAAGTCCAAAGTACAGTCTCAACTGCTACTACCCTTGGATAGTCCCAAGTTAGTATTGCACAACAAATACAACCTCCACCTCCCCTCATGGCTTGGATAGGAAATAATCCTTCTCCACTGTCCTTCAACAATTATCATGGTATGTAAAAGAGTCCATAGGGCTTCTACATGAAGTTTCATCCTTGAGATCCACAAGGGATGGTAGAAGAACACATCAAGATATTTCAAACAACATTGAAAGATATGCAAATTGATCTCAAGGATGTGGCTTGTCAACTCTTTCCTTATTCCTTGGTAGAAGAGGCCTTCTATTGGTACATCAACTTTCTAACGGGATGTATTACCACTTGGGACCTCTTGGATAATGCATTCTTACAAAATTACAAGATTCCAATAAGTCCTTTAGAGTTATATCAACAATTCATGTCCATTTGTAGGGAGGTAAATGAACCATTCATCTTGTTCAATGATTAGTTTCATCGAGCATTCATGAGATTACAGGCTCCGTATGTGCTTAATGATGTTGTAGCCTTGCTGATCTATTATGCTACCCTAGATAGACTTATTGTTGCATCGATGAAAAGAATGTGTCCACCACTCGCTAGGTTGGTGGATACCTATGCTGAGGCGGTTATAACAAGCAACAACTTGGGAAATTTTTTTTTGGTCCACTACCCTCTTTGGGACAAGTTGCTCATCCCATGCAGATTCAAGGGATTACCCAAGCTTTAGCACATCAGACACCTCTCATGAACCAAGTTCTGTAGTTGCCCATAATTCCTTATTTGGGACTTCCAATGAGTCAGGTGCCCCCAATACCTCACTACTTGCAACCACAATAGCAATAGGTCTATCCTTAGGAGTCTCAAGTACCTACATACCTACAAGGGCTTGAATTCTTGCAAGTGCAACAAAATCAACTAGTGGTGCAACCAGTTTTCCTCCAGAACCAAGCACCACAACCAAGTAATATAGAGAAAGATTGACTAGATGAATTGAAAAAAATGATCGAGAAAATGTCTACAAAGATGACACACTTGAGAAATCATAAGAATTAGTTGCAAGCATCCCAACACAACATTCAAGGAAACCTTAATTGAGAAAATAGAGACAACCATGACATAGGTACCTCACCTAGGTAGAATTATGAAAGAGGATAGAATTCCAACCAAAACTTCAAAAAGAGGCCTTCATAGAGCAAAAACTAGACATGGAACACAAGATTGAACAATGGAGGAATTCCCACTTCTCTTGACTAGTCAACTACCATATACAAAACAACTAGTGGAGTGCACTTAGCTAAGGCCACTCTGTCTGGATGGTGTTGGATCCATAAAATGAATAGGAACTTCGAGTTGGATTGTCTCGAGTTTCAAACCGTTACAAAAATATTTTAGGTGGTAGTCAAGAATGTTTTTGATAGTGTAGGCTACTGAGACATAGTTTTGTTGGAACCTTATGAATTTTCTATGCTCGTAGTCAATCAAGCTCCGTTCCCACAAAGTGAGAGTAATGCACCTAAAAATGTGATCACTTCCCAAAAAAATGAGGAAGTAAAATAGGTAAGTAATGAAGAAACTCTATCTCAACTCCTTACTTTAGTAGGCAATGGTCTAGTAGATGAAGAAGAGTCATTCCAGGATGAAGTTCAAATGTTTCACCAAAGAGCAACCCCATATAACTTAAGTAGGAAAATAGAAGGACCCTTCACAACCTCTACTCTACCTAATAACTTTAGCACCCCAACTAACCCGAATGCTAGCAACAACCTAGGCTACCCCCATGTTCCTACTCAATACTTTAACTAAAATAAACAAGCAAGTCAAATACAAAACCAGTCCACTAGCTCTTCCCAAGGTAAATCCTTTGAGGTTGAAATTGAGGAAATGGGTGACTATATAACATACAAATTTAGGAAGGTTAATATAATTCTATCTACCTTTAAATTGCTTAAATTCCTTGTAGTTAGGAATGCATTCTTTAGGATGATTAATGAGATTGCTTCTTCCAAGTCAACAAAAGAGATACCCACCAAAAGAGTCTCTTTTAATGAATCGCAACATGCGCCTGTAATCCAAGAAATCATAGGTAAGAGAAAGGATGCCCCTTCAAATTAGCAAATGGGAAAGCAACCCACTAAAGAATAGAGCCATATGCAAACTAAGGAAAAGATAAATGAGAAAGATAAAAATCAAGTAGCTCAGATAGACACACCCATGGGATTGTTTCAAGGAAAGTTAGAAATGCCTCCCTTCCTCACAACCATCAAAATATTTGGGAAGAACCTACATAATTGCCTACTTGATTCAAGAGCATCGACCAATGTTATGCCTCTTGTTGTATACAAGGCTCTTGGAATAGTCCCTACTCCTTCTCGGTGGAAGGTGACTCAATTGGACAAAACTGAGGTGAACATAGTTGGAGAAATCAACCGTATTCCCATGCAAAATGCCATAGACCCTAGAGTGCAACAAGTTATTGAAATTCTAGTGGCAGATATCCTACACACATATGGTATAATATTGGGGTGATAATCCACCAAGGCAATGGACAAATATGCTACAACTAACTTCTCCCATGTGTGCCTGCCATGGAAGGGACTGCCAAACTAGATTTGCATAGACTAGGAGCCCCATATGAAATTTATGATTATGAAATACAACAACACCAATGAGGTGTTGTTTGCTAAAACAAAATTAGGAAATTACTGCCATGTGGCCTGCCAAGAGGAATCAGTGTTTCAGGAAGAGGAAATGGCTAAAGAGGTTTTTCTTGTGTTGTGTGGCCCTCCTACTAATTTAGCTTACATTCCTTAGAGTACAAAAATGTTGGTCGAATCAGATGATGATGACTCCTATGATGATGGTAATTTGGGACTATTGGATGGATTTTAGTATTTCATGGAAATGTGTGTGCAGGATCAGCTTAGCCTAGTGGAAGGAATGGATTTCCAAGAGCTCTTGTTACCTAGTTGGTGCAAGGTCCACAATGCTTCCCACTCAAAATTTGAATGTTGTCTTTATCAAACAATATTTACTCATATTAATGGAAAAGTCTGACCAAAGAATGATCCCCAAATAGAGCAGCTTGACATCAGCAGTGTCAATTCCATGCCCACCCTAGAAATTGCAGATGCCAACACGCCACCAAGGAAAAATGAATGCTTGATCAACCTAGGAGCCAAAGAGCCCTCCAAGTTTTGGACACTATGCTTTAATGGATCTAAGTCCAAGCAAGGAGTGGGAGCTAGGTTTGAACTTATTAGTCCCACAGGTAAGACTTATTTCACTACTCATAGGCTTCAATTATATTGCACAAACAATGTAGCAGAGTATGAAGCACTAGTTCATGGTCTTCTGATGGCCCTAAGGAAAAGGGTCAAAATGTTGCAAGTCTTTGGTGACTTAGAGTTAGTCATAAATTAGGTTAGGAAATTATATTCTTGTCATGACAGAAGGTTAGAAAACTATAGGAATAGATTTTGGGATCTTTTAGAGAGATTATATGCATTTAATATTCAACTGATCCCTCACTCCCAAAATCATGTTGCTGATGTCTTGGCCCAAGCAACTAACACCCTTCAACCTTTGTCACTATCTGGCCTAAAAAGGTTCACTGTTGGGCTTACCTCCACTCCATCTGTGCTAGATAATGTCACCAATTTCCAAGTGTTCAATGATGATAAGCACATCTTGGATTTCATCACTAGTTTTGATGTGTTTGCAACTCAAATCATTGATGAGGTTGAGCCCGAAGAAGCTGAATTGGATATAGAAGGGGTTATCAACCTCAAGACCAATACTATTCCTAGAGGCATGGTCCAATTTGAGGGGATATTTGATTTAGATCAAATCAGAGACCATGATTAGTAGGCAAAGAAGGATTTCATTAATAACTAGTGTGACACTCATAGTTTTGGCACAACCGAATGGTTAAGAATATATTAATTGGAAAAGTGTGCATGCTAGAAGAGAAGAAAGGGATGATTGATGTTTTGCAAAAATATCATGACATAGTTGCTTGGAGCTATGAGTATTTGAAGACATATGATATCTCGATCATTACACACACCATTCCTCTTAAGCCAGATATCGACCATTCTAGCAATGACAACAACCCATTAATGCATTGTTGGAACCCATTATTTATAAGGAGGTTCAAAAGTTTCTATTAACCAAAATTATATTTCTAGTTAGGCACTCCACGTGGGTGGCCAACTTGGTCTTGGTTAGGAAAAAGAATGGAGAAATCAAATTGTGTGGATTTTCACAACTGGAATAGGGCTTTAGAGAAAGACAATTATCCAGTGCCCTCATTGGATGAAGTGCTTCAAATAATTAATGGTTCCCAAATGATGTATTTCCTAGATGGATACGCCCGGTATAACCAAGTAATGGTGCAATATGAAGATAAACACAAGATAATTTTCACCACCAAGTGAGGGACCTTTGCATACTGAAGGATGTTGTTCAGACTGATCAACACTAGTGCCATTTTCCAACATGCAATGTATATCACCTTTAAAGATCTGATAGGAAAATACATCATCATTTACATGGATGATCTCACTATCTTTTTGAAGAAGTGAGGTGATCATGCTTCTGGTCTATGAAAAGTATTTGAAAAGTGTAGGGAATTTGGAATTTCCCTTAATCCAAAAAAGTGCATCTTTGGGGTTATAGAAGGTGAGCTACTTGATCAAATTATTTTAGAAAGAGTAATCTCGATAGATCCTAAGCATATTCAAGCAATACTAAAAATTCAGCCACCGGACAACAAGAAAGATATAAAATATTTCCTTGGAAAGATAAACTTTGTTAGAAAATTCATTCTTAGCTTTGTTGAAATATTCAAGCTTCTCTGCCATGCTAAAATAGGATGCCAAAGTTGAATGGACCCCAAAGGTAAAGTAGGTCTTTGAAGAAATCAAGAAAGAAATTGTTGATGCACCCATTAAAAGATGTTGAATTGAGGTATTACAATGTGGAGAAGCAAGCATATGCCCTGGTCAGGGGAGTCAAGAAATTTAGACAATACATCTTGTGGAACAAGTTATTTTCCATATTGCCTGACCCACTAGTGAAAACATTGCTAATGTAGAATGAGTTAGGGAAAAGAGAACAAAATGGGTCATTTTGTTGTAGGAATATGACATGGAGATCCAAACAATAAATTTATTAAGAGAGAAAGCCACCACCCAAATGATAATTGAAGTGACAGCTAAAGCAAGACATGAGCTTATGGTCCAACAATATCAAATTGTAAATTTCTCCCTTGGAGAGTGGTATGACGACATCATCTACTACCTATTGAATAACAAGTTCCCATTGATGGGCAAGGTCGTTGATGTCATAACTTACATCATTTAGTCAATTATTTATCAAATGAGGTGTGTCTTAAAGCTATATTTGATAAGGATGGTTGTCACAGATTTTTGGGGGGGTTTTGCACTGTAAACAGTGACTTTAGGTAACGATTTAGCTCCTTCAGGAGCTTTCAGGAGCTCTTAGAAGTTGAACTATAACGACTAATTCCTAAGTATTTATTCTATCTTATTTTCTAAACTAAAGTTCTATTGACTTATTCCTAACTTCATTGGACTTGATTGTGACTGATTCATGGAAAAGACTAACATCTATTTTAATATTTAATTTTAAATACGAAATCCAAATTAATTCTATTTTGCTTTAAAGGAAATCTATTTTAAGAATCGCTAGAAATTAAATACTATTTTAAGAACATAATTGAATTGTAAGAAAATGACAATCTAGAAACATAAACGATAATTAATCTAGCAAAAATAAATAATAATTTCCATGAACATATTTTTAACTAACTTCAATTCCATCTTTTCATAAGTCTCCATCATTACTTCTAATTAAACTCAACAAATGATTACTAAACTTAATTATTTCAAACAACATTTAAATCTAATTAATCTAATAAATCTTATAATAATTCTAACCAATTAATCTAACCATGATAAACAAAATTCAAAAGTGATTAAAAAAAAAGTAACTATCCAGATTTATCATTCAACAACTACTAAAAATGATTAACAACTTATCATTTCAGAATTAACATCTAACACTTTAGATTTAATATCAATAACTAGAAATATCATAACTTAGTAAAATACCAACACAAGATCGATCCCTTTGGTTGAGCGGGCCCTGCTCTTCCTTAGGTAAGATCTATTAACACAGTGATTGATTTAACTTCTTGCTTTCATTCAAATTGATCAAATTAGATCACAAAACAAAGCATTGCCATCGATTACAAAAATCTATTGAAAATTATCTAACTCCTATTTAAAACTGAAACATGGATATTTATAACATATCCTTATGGAACTTACAACATGGCAATTAACTGCCAAGATTCTAGGTGTCTAACTAAAGATTAGAACAAAAATAAAGTGAAATTGAAATAGGACTAAAGTAAGACATAGAGAAATATGCCAGATTGGTGTTGGAGGTAGAAGTTCCATAACCAACTATAAAGAAGCTAATTTGGACTTGAGTGACTCATCATCCACCTAGGCCCATCAAATGGTGTGATTATTTCCCTTGATTGAACAAAGACTTTAACCACATCATCAATCTTTAAAATATCCCATTCAAAAACCATTAGGAAAAAGATAACAATTATGGTATTAAAAGGTTAATGAAGCATAATTATCTCTTTATTAACATCATAAAGTAATGCATCTAACATAAACCATTACTTCAATATATCCACTAATTTAGCTAAACATAAAGCAAAATGAGTAAATATGTTCATCTATAATCAACTGTTAGTCATGTTAATTAACAAGAATAAAGTCTCTTAAGCATAAAATGAAAGTATTTTGAATCTCTCATCATTTCTTCCCCACTTGTTCTGGACCATTTCCTCATGGTTCTTCATCAAGAATTATGGTAACATCCTTTTCCTTGTTTAGTGCCTCCATCCAAATACAATAGTCGAACAATCCTTCCTTGTACTAGTGTGGCAACCTGCTATTGAGTGCAAAGCCATAGTTTTGTTTGAAATTTTCAAAGCATGGTCTTAACACTCCCTCAGGTATATTGGCTAATTCCTTGAGCTTTGGAGTTGGCATAATGATAATTGACATTTTGAACCTCATGCTGACCTAGAATTATTTTTGATTTTAAATCAAAGTGATCACATGCATGATTCTAATTAAACTCCATATGATATTATTCAGACTTATTGGCTCTCTTCTTCTAACTGATTGAGGAATGAGTTGATATATTTCCTCACAGGATTGTATTTCTAATGGGGGAAGTGTTCCCTCAATATTATGGAATGCATAAATACTATTGAGTAGGTTTGAAACATATAGAGGATTAATGTGAATGAGCCTTACCACTGATCTTACTGCTTTGATATATTTCTCTACATGAGGCATTTCAAGCCTCATTGGCAAGCCATACCTTCTCTGTGCTTCCTTATATTTGTCTATTCTACTTGACCATTCTATTTGATTTTACATTAAGGAAACAGATGATTTGATTTGTAGCTCACCAACATAAACATTTAACATAGAGTCATCATTATCTCCCATTAAAAATCCATGCTGGAAAAACTTGCACATTTGATTTTGGATGTCAGGGTGGCTATGAAAGTAATCCTATAGAAAATCCCCATCATTATGATAATCTAAGCTTCTTCCTAAGAATAATTCATTAAGATTCCATTCTAGAAACCTTTCTCTAAAGAACAAAGCATAAACCCCTGTTGGTATTCTCATGGAAAGTAACACAAAACTTATTTCTATTATTTACTTTCCTTCTTAAATTTGAATGTTTCTAGGGAGAGGTATCTAGGCTGGGCTAAAGGAGGAACATCTGATGGAATGGAAGGGATGCTAAATGGAATGGAAGGAAGACCAAGGTAGCATGGTGGGGCCATGGAAGTAGATGATTTTTGTGAATAAAAGAACACAAATTGTTGTTTTAATTGTTCTTCCTTTTGCTGCAATTCTTCTTTTAATTTTGAAATTTCTTCAAGGAATTGCATGTTTTTCCTTTCTTTCTCCAATTGAGTTCCTAAATGAGACATTTTCATAGCCCTTAACAATTTGTCAGTTTCTAACTCCTCTTCATTCAATTTTTCATGGGATTCTTCTTCTTCAATCAATAGTTCTTTTCCTTTTCTTTGCTCAAAATTCATAGAAGGTGTAGGGGATCTCATTTTTTCCTCTTCTTCAAATTCCTCTAATGCTTCTTGCTCTTTAGATTGTGCTTTAGGCTCTTCAACAGAGTTATGGACTTCAAAAATAGGGGGTCTTTTAGGAGTTGGTATTGGATCTTCAGGGGGACTTTGAGGCTGCTCAGGAGATTGTACTAGTGTATGGGTTTCTTCATGGACTACAAGAGTTTCTTTTTGACTTTCCAAAATAGGGGTTTGAATTATAGGTGTCTCTTCAGGGGTGGACATAATGGTTTCAACATGACTAGGTCTTTCCTCATGTACATCTCGTCTTTTCTTTTTTGAACTAGTATGGGTTACCCTAGATGTTTCTTGTAATTTTCTTTTTCCCCTTTTCTTGGAAGATTTTCCTTTCTCAATTCTTATATTTTTAGTTGTGAGTCCCCTTGTGGTTTCCCTTTTTCCTTTTCTATAGGTGTAGACAAAAATTCTAACTAGCCCTACTTCCTAGTTTCTTTCTTGAGGAAATGGTGCTTAATTATCAAATGAATTAATCCCTAGTATTTTATAGAAGATTCCCCCTAGACTTTACCCTCAAAATAATGGAAGAAATTTGTTGGAACAAAAACGCTGGCAGATTTATCCTAGTAGAAGGTTTTGTCTATCCATACCTCAAATGTATTAATAGCTGCATTCCTGGACCAAATATCATGCCATACTATCCTTTGTAGGTGAATAATTTCATTTTCCATGTCGCAACATTTCTCCATGGCTCATCCAAACTTTTACGAGCTATGTTGCACTAGTCTCCTTTATGCATTTGAATTTATGGCCTTCTTTCTAGCTCTTGGTGAAATGCAACCACCAATTTCTCAAATTTGACCTAGCCCTTGTTAATCAGTTTTCCCTTAGCTAGAATTCCAGAAATTTCACTTATTATTTTTTGAGTGACCTCTATGATTTCTCCTCTCACCCTGGTGACATTCACATAGAAATTTTTCATAAATTATTTGATCATTTCTACTTGAAAACCTTCATGTTGCATTAAAAAATCCAACCATTCCACTTCTTCTAACAATCTCTTGGTTTCAAAATCAAGAGTGAAATTCTCTAGCTCAACATTCCTTTTGTTCCCCATCTCTATCTATCAACAATGGCAGATTTCAACAATGGCGAACTCTACTGGTGGACTTAATTGGTAGATTGAATTTAAAAAAAATGCAAAATGATTTTTCCTTGTTTTTGGAGTAGCTAATTTGAATAATGACATGACACATCATTAATTCTTAGCATTCACTTCCTTTACTACTCTAAATGATTCACATGCCATTAAATGAAGTTTGCAATTTTAATTCATAAGGTTTGCGACATCTTTTAAACATGTCATCATGTACTTGGGAAGATTTTTGAAAAGACAGGTGAATCATAAAAAGATCTGTTATTACTACTGACATCATCCAATGTCACATCATTCCTTATATCCACCATCCCACTACTTTTTGAAAAGATTAAAATGCATTTAATCACCATTATTAACAAAAATATGGTGGAGATGTCTAGATTTATAAATATTTACCTATTTTACATTAGTCTCACTACCTTAGAAAATAATATTCAAAAATAATATTCACATTAAATGTGCACTTTAATTTATTTTGAGCCTTTGAGTTCTTTAGGAGCCTTCAGGGGTTCTTTAGGAGCTCTTAGGAGCTTTGTAACTTCAAGAGTCATTAGGAGCTATTGAGAAAAATAGAGTCTTTAGAGTCTTTGGCCTTTAGGAGCTTTTTGGGAGCTCTTCAGGAGCCTTCGGGTGCTATTGAGCCAAATGAAGTCTTTAGAGTCTTCAATCTTTAGGAGCCTTTATGATCTTTTTGGAGTTATTCAGGAGCCTTCAGGAGTTAACTTAGATAGACCAACATTTGTTGGTTTTCATTCATCTCTTTTTTTTTCTTTCTAAAAGCAAACCACCAATTGTTGGTTTTCAATTTACTTTTTTTTCTCAAGAAAAACTGCCATTTTCTATTTTTCAATTTACCTTGTTTATTCATGCGTTCTTCAAAGGTTTATAGATATTCTCTCATGGAAGAAATTTCTTCCATGAGAAAATGTTTAGTTGTGTTTTATAGATCATCTAGAAATTCCTCCCTCATTGTTGGCTTATGATATGTCTTCAATTGATGACCATTAACTATCATGATTCACTTTTCTCCATCAATTGGAACCAATTGGACAACTCCATTTTAAAATACTTGTTGTATCTCATAGGGACCTAAGCATTTGGTATGGAATTTTCCTTTAAACTCTTCAAATCTAGAGTCAAATAATAATTCCCAATGTCCTTCTTTGAACTATCTAGACACAATATGTTTATCATGTCATTCCTTCCTTTCCTTTGGAATCATTTTTGTATGTTGAAGTGCCTCCATTCTCATTTCATCGAGTTTGTTGAGCTGCAAAATTCTACTTTTCTCATATTTAGGTAAATCAATTCCAATTTCTACTATTGTTTTCATTTTTTTTAACTCAAATTCTATTGGCATTATTGGCTTCTTCCCATACACAAGTTCATATGAAGAAAATCCAATTGTTTTTTTCCACATGGTATTATAGGCCCACACTGCTTCATCCAACCTATCTCTAGTTATTTGTTAGTAACCTCCACTTGTCCATTCACCTGAGGGTGATATGGCGAAGATTTTCTATGAGCCATCTGGTATTTTTGCAAAAATGCTTCCATCATTACTTATACAAACTGTGGTCCTTATCTGAAACAATTTCTTTGGGTGCACCAAATCCCTGTAGAATTTTCTTGTACATAAAATTTGCAACCTTATCTTTAGTTGTTGTTGGTAATGCTTTCACCTCAGCCCACTTTTTTGCATAATCAATACAAACAAGGATGTAACATTTCCCTTTTGATGGTGGATTGATAGGTCCCACAAAATTGATGCCCCATTTTTCAAATGATTCTAGAGTTATTTGTGGTTGAAATGAAATCTCCATGGTTGGTGTGGGTCTTCCCATCCTATTGTATTCATCATAGTGTTTGACAAAGAATGAAACATCTTTTGTCATTGATGGCCAAAAGTGGCCAGCTCCTAATATTTTGTGAACTATTCTCACTACTGAATAGTGTCCTCCTTTAGGCTCATGATGGTAGGCATGTACTACATCATAAACATCTAACTCAGATACACATCTGTGTAAAACATGGTTAGGGCACAATTTAATAAAATAGCATTAATCCACTAAAATCTAGAACTTTCACAAATTAACCTCTTTTTTTGTTTCTAAGTAAAGTGACTTGGACATTTCCCTATTACAAGGTAATTTTCCAAATTGGAAAACCATGGTGGATGAATTGATATAGATAATAGATGTTCATCTGGAAATGTATCATCCATTGGTTTTTAATTATCTTGTGAAATAATTCTAGAAATAAAGTCAGCAACAACATTGTCTTTTCCAAGCTTATCAATGATAGTTACATTAAATTCTTGCAGTAATAGTAACCATCTGATAATGTGTCCACCTACTATAGCCTTGTTCATTAAATATCTAATTGCAACATGGTCTATATGTACATAAACTTTTTAACCTATAATATAATTCTTGAATTTATTTATTGCATATACTACAACTAGAAATTTCTTTTCTGTTGTTGTATAATTTCTTCAAGCAAGATTTAAATTTTTGCTAACATAATAAATTGCATGCATGGCATCATTGTCATCTTTTTGTCCTAAAACTACTCCAATATCTAGATTGGATGTATCTACATGTATGTGAAATGGCTCTCCCCAAATAGGTCCTTTAATGATCAGAGAAATTGTTAGAGCTATTTTGATTGTCTCAAATTTTTTTTGACAATCTTCAGTCCATACAAACTCTTCTTTTTTGAGTACTGTAAACAACGGTGTTGCAATTTTACTAAATCCTTCTATAAACCTTTTATAATACCTTTCATGCCCAAGAAAACTTTGTACACCAGTCTAGTTCTTAAGGATCTCAATGTTTTGTATGATCTCAACTTTCTTGGGATCAACCTTTATCCCCTCTTTTGAGATGTGATGTCCCAGAACAATTCCCTTTGTCATCATAATGGAACTTTTTTCATGATTGAGTGATAATATGTGATCTTTATAGTGTTTTAAAACCTTTTCTAAGTTTTTCAATGCTTCATCAAATGTTTTAGCATGGATTGTAAATTCATCCATATAAATCTCTACACAGGAAATGGTGAAATCTTCAAATATAGCAAGTACTGCTCTTTGAAATGTGGTTGGCACATTACATAGTCCAAATGGTAAGACTATATATACGTATGTACCCCATGGACAGGAAAAGGTAGTTTTGTCTTGATCTTCAGGGGTTACTTGGATTTGGTTATATCCACTGAAACCATCAAGAAAAGAGAAGTAGTTGCTGCTTGCTAGGTTATCAAGTACCTGGTTGATGAATGGTAATGGAAAATGGTCTTTCTTTGTGGCTTCATTCAACTCTCAATAATCTATTCACACTCACCATTTACCATTCCTCTTTGGGACAATAACCAATGGTGAAACCCATTGACTATTAGAGATTGGGTAGATGAACCCTACTTTGAGGAACTTATCTATTTATTTTTTAACAATGTCATGAAGGACATGATTGATACGCCTTTGTCCTTGTCTGATTAGTCTTACATGTTCTATGTAAATGTGGTGACTGGAAATCAATGGATGGATTCCTCTCATATCAATATACTCCCAAGAAAATGCTTTTGTGTTTTTTTCTAGAATTTCTTTCAATTCTTTTTCCTAAGTTGGGGATAAAGATGAATTTATGTTGAGAGGTTTATCTCTAGCTATTGTAATCTCTTCGGTGTCTCTGGTGGAATCAATGTATTTTTCAACAAGTGTATTTAAAGGACAAGAGTTGTGTTCATGTAATGTTGTTTACCAATCTTATTTTTCCATTTCTAAAGTAAACTCTTGTTCCTCAAATTCTTGAACATGTTCTACTATAGTAACCATGGATAACTCCACAATACCATCACCTTTTGAATCTAAATCTTCATCCACCCAAAGTTGGGTGTTTGGTCAAATTGATGGTTGTGCTAGTGGATAAAGTGACAATTATTTCTATTTTTGACCATTTGATATGATCATGCTTTCAAATCTACAATCAATTAAAGTGGAAACTATAGCCAACCGTGGTCTGCTTAAGATGATTAGATATCGAGAATCTTTGTTTCTGGATTTAAGAACCAAAAATTCAACTAGATAATACCATGTGTTAATGGTAACCATGATATCTTCTATTATACATTCTAGATTTGTAGTAGATTGGTCAGCTAGCTATAAAACAGTTGTTGTTGGATTAATAGTTGTCATACTTAGCATTTGAACCATATCAAATGTGATAACATTTATGGCTGCTCCTAAATCATTTAGGACATTGTTAACCTCCACTCCATTTATAATTAAGGTGTTATAGGACTTCTAGGATCATTATATTTCTAAGGAAGCAATCACGTTGATAATACATCAATCAATTTTGTTCCTATTTGTATTTTGGGAGGTATCTTCTTCTTTCTTCTTGGAGTTTTCATGTAGAGAGATTTGACTAATAGGTTTATCTCTGGTATGTCTTTAATCTCTTGTAACAATGGAATTTCAATGTTTATTTTCTTCAACTCCTGAAGAAGTTGAGAATCAACAACATTCATGTAGCTTGGTTGAGAGTTTTTAGGAGTTATTTCTTCCTTCAATCTCTCTAGGTAAGGTGCCTATTTGACATTTTTTTCCTCTTCATTTGTTTTTGTTTTTGTTGAAGTATCAATTTCTTCCCCATATTCTTGAACTTTTTCTATAGGTTTTGATTGAACAATATGATTTATTAGTTGAATATCGTTAGCATCAATTATGTTCAAGTTAGGGAGAGTTACATCATTACAAGTATTTTTGGGATTTGCAACTAGTTGAGTTGGTAGTTGAGGGTGATTCACCTAGTCATTAGTGGAATTAGGAGCATTTATCATAGGGGTTGTTTATCCCCAGGGAAATTTTTTCCCTTGGTTTTTCCATGGTTGGAACTGCATCTAGTTTTGTTGCCATGATGGTTGATTTGACTCCCATTGTAGTTGTTGATTAGCTTGCCCTTGTGATTGGTTCCATTGAGGATTCATCCATTTGGGTTGTCCCCAATATGTAGGTGGGGGTTGTGGCTGATATTTGGGGGTCCATTGGTTTTGGTTCTACCAAGGGTTTTGATACCAGTTTGATTGAGAACCATATTGTTTTTGATTTCCATTATACCTTGTGTTTTGAGGTCTTTGGCAACATAATTAAGCTCCTCTTTAGCCACTGGTGGTTTCTTCAGATTTCTTTTTATCCCATCCAACATATTACAAGAAATTTTTGGGTGTGTTTTCTCACAAATCTCATAGATTTCAACTTGATTCAATGGACATTCTCTTAAAAGGTGTTTTCCCCTACACTTGGAGCAATAAATAGACAATGGTTCAGTGGTATTCTTATCTCCTTGCATATTGAGATGAAGTAAGTCAATCTTCATGTTTTCTAATTCCACCATTACTTCTGACACATCAGTGGTATGAGCCTTGTTTCTTCTGGAATTTCTAGTTCCTACCCTAGTTCTAGAGTAGTTTCTACATATCTTAACAATGTCTTCTAAGGAGAGTTTGTTAATGTCCCCCTTTCCCATAAGATTCAATGACTCTCTTGATTAGTCATCAATTCCTCTTAGGAATAGTGTTTTGCTAATTTCATTATCTAGCCCATTAGTACACCTCTGATGCAAAAAATGGAACCTATCAACATATTCTTCTAAACTTTCATCCTCCATTTTCCTTATTCAAAACAATTCTTCTCTATCCCTTACTCTACAGTAGTCTTGATACTTATCCAAGAATTTGGTCTCCATTTGTTGCCAAGTTGCAATTTTTCTTGCACCTAATCCCATGAGCCATTGTAAAGTGGATTATTTCAATGTATAAGGAAACAACTTCAACTTCTAATTATCATTTTTGTAATCATAGGTTTGGCACAAAACTTTTAACTCAAAAAGGAACTGGTCAGGATCCTGAGATGTTTTTTCTCTAAAGGTAGGAAAAACTAAAGGTGAGATATTTTTCATAGGAGTCACCAATCTATCTTTCAAGATTGATAAGAAAAGAGAAGGTCCTATTGGTTGGTGCTTGCTCAAGTTGCTCACCCATGTCTTCTTCTTGAAAAGGATCTCCATTCTCTTCTTGATTGTCTATCTGCTGTTCTTGACTATCTTCTTGATCTTCAATTTTGTATTGTTGAATATCTTCCTGATCAAAATCAAGATTTCTTCTAAAATTAATGTTTTGTGGAAGAAAACTCCCTAGATGGTCTCTATTTTGTCTCATCCACAATTTAGGTCAATCTTCCTTATCAAAACTAAGGCTTCACACTTAATAGCCAAATCTTTTTTAGTCCCTAGCAACGACACCAAAAATGATGGGAAAGGTTGTTGATGTCACAACTTGCATCATTTAGTCAATTATTTATTGAACTAGGTGTGTCTCAAAGCTATATGCGATAAGGATGGTTGTCACAATTTTTTTGGGGGGTTTGCACTATAAACAGTAACTTCAGGTATCAACTTAGCTCCTTTAGGAGCTTTTAGGAGCTCTTTAGGAGATCTCAAGAGCTTAACTACAATGACTAATTCCTAAGGATTTATTCTATCTTATTTTCTAAACTAAAGTTATGTTGACTTATTCCTGACTTCATTGGACTTGATTGTGATCGATTCATGGAGAAGGCTAACATCTATTTTAATCCTTTATTTTAAATATGAAATCCAAAATAATTAGATTTTTCTTTAAAGGAAATATATTTTAAGAATTGCTAGAAATTAAATACTATTTTAAGAACATAATTGAATTGCAAGAAAATGAAAATTAATGTAGAAAACTTAGATGATAATTAATCTGGAAAACATAAACACTATTTTCCATTAACATATTTTCAACTAACTTCAATTCCATCTTTTCATAAGTCTCCATCATTGCTTCTAATTAAACTCAACAAATGATTACTAAACTTAATTATTTTGAACATCATCTAAATTTGATTAATCTAATAAATATTATAATGATTCTAACCACTTAATCTAATCATGATAAACTAAATTAAAAAGTGATTCAAATAGAAGGAACTATCCAAATTTACCATTCAACAACTAAAAATAATTAACAACTTATCATTTCAAAATTAACATCTAACACTTCAGATTTAATATCAATAACTAGAAATATCACAACTTAGTAAAATACCAACACAATATTGATCCCTTTGGTTGAGCGGGCCCTTCACTTCCTCAGGTAAGATCTCTTAACATAATGATTTAGTTAACTTCTTTCTTTCATTCGAATTGATCAAAGTAGAGCACAAAACAAAGTATTCTCATCAATTACAAAAAACTATTGAAAATTATCTAACTCCTATTTAAAACTAGAAGTTCCATAACTAAGTAAAAAGAAGTCAATTTGGACTTGAGTGAATCATCATCCAGTTGGGCCCATCAAATGGCATGATTATTTCCCTTGATTAAATAGAGAGTTTAACCACATCATCAATGTTTAAAATACCTTGTTCAAAAACCCTTAGGAAAAGGATAACAATTATGGTAGTAAAAGATCAACACAACATAATTATCTCTTTATTAACATCATAAAGTAACACATCTAACATAAACCATTACTTCAAATATATCCACTAATTTAGCTAAACATAAAGCAAAATGAGTAAATATGTTAATCTATAATCATTTTCTAGTCATGTTAATTAACAAGAATAAATAATTTTAAGTATAAAATGAAATTATTTTGAATCTCTCATCACCCATATCATCTACAGGGAGTTCAGAAATGTGCTATCTGACTGAAAAGAAAAAACTACATGTTGTAGGGGTTTATACTATACATGAGGAATCATGAAGGGATCTACCTTAGATGCCTTGTAAAAGAAGGAACATGTGTATTAAAAGAGTTTCATGATAAATTTGGTACTGGTCATGGATTTGGTCCTTCCATTACTCATCAAATCTTATGGGCTGGGTACTATTGGCTGACCATATTCAAGGGGACACATAATCATGTTCAAATGTGCTACATGTGTTAGACCGCTACAACAAGAGAATGAAATGCTACTGTCCGCTTGCAACTAGTCCTAGAGGTATGACTGTTCATGCAATGGGGTCTCAACTTCATTGGTTCAATAAGCCCACCATCCTCTGTAGGTCATAGGTACATTCTAACCATCTTTGATTATTGTACTCAATGGACAAAAGCAATTGCATGTAGGTAATGTACCACAAAGGTAGTTGCTAATTTTCATGAAGGTTTTTATTTTGGATCATTTTGGTTTTCCATATGCCCTTGTTTGTGATAATGCTCCCACCTTTTCCTCGCTCAAATTTTCTAGTTGGGCCTTTGAATATGAGATTTCCCTTAAATTCTCATCCAATTACTACCCTCAAGGAAACAAGCTAGCTGAATCCATGAATAAGAACTCAATCATGTTGTAATCAAGAAGCTTCTTGATAGCAATCCCAAAGACTGGCACACCCAACTACATTTTCCCCTTTGGACAGATTGCACTCGCCATAAGACTTCCTTGGGTGATTCCCCATTCCATCTCATTTATGGCTTAGAGCCTATGTTTCCTATTCACCTCAAGATCACTACCCTCCAATTCATTAATACCTTTTATGAAGAAGGGGATCATCAAGAAACTCGTTTAGCTAAATTGCTCCACCTAGAAGAAGTTCATGATCGAGCCATTGAAAATTTTTCCAAGCATCAAGGCATAGTAAAAAATTGTTTAATAGACAAGCCAAGGTTAAGGCCTTTAGAATTGTTGATATGGTCTTATGTTGGGACAAGGCCCATGAAAAGAAAGGGGGACATGAAAAATTCAACAAGCTCTGGCTTGGCCCCTTTCAAATTTTTGAACTAGTAGGAGATAATGCTTTCTGCCTCAAGACACTAATTGGTAAAGATGTCTTATTGCCCATTAATGGGTAGTACCTCAAGCATTATTTCTTTGCATGAGGTCTTTTGAGCTAGTCTTTGTAAATATTTGTATATGGGTTAGTTTAGGTTTCCTTTGTTTGGTTGTTTCGTTGTCTCACTTTGCTTTTGTTTTACTCGTCTCCCAACCATCTTGTTTTGCTGAAGATTTTCCTTTATTTCTGATGTAGTGGCCATGTTCGATATGATGAATGGTTCACTTTTCCACTTTCTCTTCATGCTCTTTGGAAAAATACTCATTCCCAACATTGGTCTCTGATTGCTACTATGGAATGGCCTCCTTATTGGAAATGCAACTTGACTTAGAATAAGACCCTTAGTTGAATCCTCTCACACTTGTCTTAGAATATGCACAAAATGCTCACTAAATTATTTCTAAAGGATTGTACAATGGGATTTATGATGGCCTAGCAAGTGAAAAATATTAAGTCTACTCTAGTGACCACTATGATTCCAAACCCATAGTAAGTTTTGATGCTTACACAGTTGAGCAAAAAAAAGAACATTAAAAGAAAATGCATGAAAAGAAAAAAAGAAAGAAAGCAAGTAATGAAAATGAGACAACTATGTGGGTGTGTGGACAACTCTATTGGGGTTATGGACACCTGGTTGATAGTAGAGAAATGTTCATGGGTCACAACGACAACTCCGTCGAGGCTATGGACGCCTGATTGGTAGCGGGGCAATGCCCATGTTACTTTTGGGGTTGGACAATTTATGTAACTTGCTTGGCTCGATTAGCAATCATTTTTCATAGTGTCTAAAGAAAAGGAGTGAATTCACCACACACACACAATTTTGAGATGTTTTGTGATTTGAATTAGTTAAGGATCCCGCTCTCCTTCAAGTTCCTTAGTTCACTTATGGAAACTAGCCCCTAGTCTACAATACTAGAGATTATGGATTCTAAATTATTCTTTATCTTTGGAATGCTTAGGAGTGTTCTTCCAGTAGAGTTTTCATTTGTTGTTCCTATAGAATACATGCCTCGTTCAGAATGGGGACCCTCTCTTTTCACTTTTCCAGGTTTCTTTTTCCTTCACCTCATTTTGCATGCCCCATATTTTGAGTCCTAAGTGGTCAAGGAGTCCTAGAGCTATCATCTTGAGTTGACCAAGTTTTACAACCTTTGAAACTTTCAAGTCCTTGGCCTTCGTGGAGTCCCTTCTATAGTTTTTCTTGAAGCTTCAAAACTACCATCCTTGATTCATTATGAGTCCACCTAGGTGGGCTGCCTTGCACATAATTCCATCCTCCCTTTACTGTTTCTGATGGTTGAGCTGACACATCCACCCACACTATGGGATCTAAAACCTCCATTTCCATTTCCTTTGTTAACCTGCCAGACAATGAATACCTGAATGTCATACGTCCTACAGGCACTGTTGTTCCTGCTGCCAACTATTTCAAATTTCATGCTCACCAAATTTTCTTGCCGCCATACTAGCATTTAATGACCAAAATTCTATAAATAGGAAGTTTTGATAGGTCATTTTCACTGACATTCCTTTTGAAACATGTCAGAGCCCTCTTGCTTCCATTGCCTCCGCATCTGCAAGACCCTACTACTGTTTGATCATCGTAGTCCTCAGCTTCTTCACAAATTCTTGCAGGTTTGTTAGGTAGGTTTTCCACCACTTCCTATGTCATGTTTTTTCATTGATTTTCACAAAGTTGTCAAAATTTTAAAAAGAAAAAGCCTTGAAACTAGTTAGAAAACCTCATTGCAGAAAAAACCAATGTTTTAAAAATTGAAAATCCTTCGAAAATCCCTCTGTTGGATCCATGCAAAACTTTCCATTGCTGCTACCCTTCTTAACTAGGGCCATCAAGCCTTTGTGACTTGCAAGACCTCTACCACCATTACCTTTTTGATCCAAGAAACCAACTTTAGATAGCTTCCATCACCTTTAGTGGCCCCACTCATGTAGATGGATGCCCCTCTTTGCTACCACCCATGAACTTAACAAAAATCCTAAGTCAAATGGAAGTTCTCTCAACCCCCATGGGTCTACAAGTGTAGTTTTTTGCATGCAGATGACCCCATTTATCTCATTGTTTTTATTGACTGTCTCACTCTAGCCTTTTGGCTTTTGGGCTGTGTGGGGTCCTTGTTTTCCATCTAAACTCATTGCTTAACTCTTCCTATGGGCCATTTGATGCAGATTTCCATCATTGTTTCACTGCCATTTCATGATCATTCCCAAATGGAAAATCCCTTGGTTCCTCCCCCTTTACAAGACCAACAATGTTAGTTTTTGTTTGACCTTTCTAAGCAAACACCTAGGTATGAGTCTAGCCACCCTTTATAGACTTTTTTCCATGGGCCTCCTATCTCCTTTTGTCTATGATGAACTACTGTGACTTCCCATTTGCCTGCCTTGCAAACTCCACATCGACCACATCGGTTTAAACCTTGAAAGTGAAAAATAACAAAGTATGTTGTTTGCGGACCCTTCATTGTGGGTTTCTGCTACCATATTTCTACCATTTCGAATGACTAATGATCTTTGTCCTTCCACTTCATGGGCCCTGATGCCAACCTTTTCTTGAGGATTCATAAAAAAAATCATTAAATAAAAATTGCATGTAGGTAGTCCAATGCAGGTGGTCACTTACAGGCCATCGCCCCATTTTTTCTGCTCCTAAATCACCAAGCTAAGCCTGCCTTCCATTGCGTGAAACCTGACCCATCTACTGCTCTTTGGCCAAATTGTAAACTAATAACTTATGTTGATACCTTGTGCATGCTCAATGGTGTGGACTGCCGCTTGTGGGCCGCCATCCCATCCCCACCATCTCCAAACAACTGCCAGCTAACATCCTCCCACGGGTCCCTACTTGCATTTGGTTGAATGACTTGAATTTCAAAGGTGGACCAATGATGCCCTTCTTGCCTACAGACCCCACATTGTGGGATTCCATCTATGGGACTTTGTCATTCTAGCACCATCCCAAATGACGGAGTCCCCAATGGTTGAGACATCATGTACACCTGCAACCTCTAGAACCACATGCCAAAATGATTGATTTAGCATTTCAAAGACCTCATGAATGATCAAAACCACATGTCCAAATGGATTAACACCTTGGTGGGTCTCATCATAATATAAAAATACTGATGTAGGTTCTTGCATGTGGGGCACTGAGCCCTCTTTTCCATCCACCTATAACCTCCTTCAAAATGGTTGCCAGCCCAAGGAAATCTGCACCCTTGGGCCTACATTTCCATATCTTCCTCAAACAAAAGGAAAAAGATGATCTGTGATGAATGTTATGATCCTTAAAATATGAAATACTTGACCTAACATTGATTTTTCAAGATTTTACTAATGCTACCTTTATTTTATATATGGATATGCTTACTATGTCTTTTCTTGTAGGATTTATGGAATCATTTGTATGACCTTTGGGGGAATTCATAGAAAAGGAAAAGGGGAAGAAGATTGCCAAAGCACCAAGAGGGAAGCAGGACAAGGACCATATGAAATACAAATTCTAGGGAGTGGAGGTCACCTCAAAGGTTATGACCAAGTGGGAAATAGTTACAAATACAAACTTGGGACAAGTTGATTTGGATGAATTCAGACAGAGAGTCATTGCCAACCCCACTATGAAAAATGCAAAGAGAATTAGGAAAAGTGGATTGGCTAAGGTATTTGGTTTCCCATCTACTCTTATGGCTCTAGAGCTAGTAATGGCTTGTAAATAATTCTACCAATAGACAATCAGGAGAATTGTTGACCATGATGGAAAAGTGTTGGCTGACTTGTCCACCAGGTCTATTGGGAAAACTTTTCACATCCCCACATTTGATCTAATGGAGGAGACAACCAAAGAATATGTAGAAAGCACATGGAAAGCTAACCCTCTAAGATGTAAGAAACTAATTAATCTATATTGGTTAAAGGAGAAGAGGGGTAGCTTGAACAAGGTGGCCCAAGAACTATTCAAGAGCAATTTTCATGAGGATTACCATGACTTGGTAACTTTGCTGAGTAGATTCATGGGAATCTAGATTGCAACATACTTCCAAGACTAGGTATTCTATTTTATAGAAGAGATTATCAAGGGGAAAATTGAGTTCAATTGGGTAGGAATGATTAGTAATACCTTACATGAGTAGTTTTTAGTGGTCAAGAATACCTCTTAGTTTTACATGACCTTTTATTTGGTTTACCTTTTGGATGACCTAGTTCCATATAGAGGTGTATTTGTGGAACAAATCCCAAATTTAGGGATAGAACTAAAGGTATATGATAGTTATCCCCAGTTCCAATACCAAAACTTTAAGAAGGACTACTACCAAGTAAATGATGCCTTCATTAGGCACATCATTAGACCTCAAAGGGGATTTTGAGAGGAGAGTTACTCACAACACCCAAAAATTTATTCATATATTTGGTTTTCTATTCATAAAATTCCCTACATTCACTTACATCAAGACAGAGGGCTTCTCCAAGAGACCATATAAGCTACCGAGGTATCCAAATGACTGGTTGATCTTATTAGAAGTCTCTAGGTAGCTGCAACATGCACATACTCTCCTGAGTGATAAACATAGGCTAGGCATCCCCTATCCTCTCACCTTCGGCCAAGGAATGTATGCCCTTCCCACATCCCAATGTGTGGAGTATTGTGAGAAGGAGATCATAGAATATAATTTGGAGCTTTACATTTCCCAACCAAGGATAGATCTGTATGGAAAATTGAAGAAGATGGTTGGGAAAGAATATTCCAACTTACATAGTGTTAAAGCCTTCTGGGCTAATTGTAAAGACAACAAAGAAGTGTGCATGAGACACTATATGCATATGATTGCCTACTTTTTCAAAATAGTCAAACTATTTCTAGGATCAGATTAGATCATTGAAGATGAGAATACCGTCATAGATCTGAGGTTTGATGCAGTTTCCAACTTGCCCCTCCCCTTGATTGATAAGAACGAGAAAGAGGTCAATGACCTAGACATTCTAACAAAACCAATAGAGCATAGAACTAGACAATGGATTGATGGGAAAATTGCTCAACTAAAGCTATAGGGAGAAACTCTAACATATTGTGAGCTCGAGGATGAGCTCGAAAATGACAATGGGACCACTGCTACCCCAATTGGATAGAATCCAAAATTTCCTCCCACCACTAGGTAAAAGAAAAGAAAGGAAGCATCAGAGCACCAACTAAAGAATAAAGTATATTAAAGGAAAGCCTCAGAGGGAGAGACCTCCAAGAAAGTGAAGAAATCAGGTGGATTCTTTAAGATTCCCACAATCCAAGAGGCTCCATTCCATGAAGGAGAGGAGGAAGAGGCTGAGCAAGCAAAGTATTTGCCTACTATCTCTACTCTTGTTACCACCACCAATGCCACTACTATCAATCGTCCTCTAGAATCCTAAGCATTGATTTCTTGCTCTCCACTCATAGTGGACATATCATTTCACCTAGCCTCGACCTCATCAACTACAACCATCATGGTGAGGGATTCTTCCTCTACAACCACTTCTCCACTCTCTTCCTCCTTAATGTCTCCATCAACTATGGTTCCCTTGGCCTCTGAAACAAAAATTCCCACCCTCACTCTTCCAGAAGATTTTGCTAGACATATGTAGAATATACCTATGGATCTCTCAAGAGTGCTAATGAACCTTGTAGTGTAGGTTGCTTTAGCTTAAGTTGTGGCTAGAATCCCTACCCCTTCTCTCACTGAACCACCCAAAATAGAGATGACCATGCAAATATTTGATGAGCTAGAAAGATGAGAGGGAGGTAACTGTTGACGCCAAAATTTGACGGGATAACAGTGCCTTATGGGAAACTCAGTTCAAGGGGGACCCCTTTGCACCAAACTAAGTGACCTCTGGATTTTAAAGAAGCCGAATTCTTCTATAATGGTTTTTTGGAAAGAGAGAAGGAAGCGGATATAATGAACAAATATTAATCTAAGGCAATGCGCCAAAGCTTAATGATAGACACGATAAATCATAGACTTAAAGGCCTGAATGTTATAGTTATGTTCCAAAACATCAGAAACTTAAAGCTATAGCATAAACAATTCATTCAATTGACATAAAATAGTATCGCATACATTCTTGCTGCTAAGAAGATTCATTAAGACATGATTTAGATAAGCAAGTTTTCATTCAATGTATAGAAGTCTCTTCAAATGAAATGCTTAAGACAATAAGAAGCACAGTTTATAGTTTAATCAAAATATGAAAAATAGAAAGGCCGAACAACAGGCATAGTTTGAAAGTTTCTTGCGAATAAACATGCAAAAGAGGCCTGGTGTCTCTTGCTAAAACCAGTATTCTTTCAAAAATCTTGGACCTTTTCTCCTCGACAGAGAGAGTATATATAGCCGGAGAGAAAAATCCCACCGCTTTGGAGAGCCGTAATAGAAAGATCCCACAATGATGCCCGAATAAGAATATTCCCAATGCCGTTATAAGAGCAACCAATCAGAACACAACATCCAGTCGATTGGTTGCAGGCGTGCCCTTTGTAATGATGGCAGTGGTCCCAACCAAGCTTCGAAGCGACAAGTGCTGCCCACCGCTTCAGAGAACCATGACGAGCTGCACCCGATAACACTATCTCCCTTAGCCGACCCATAGCTTGCTTTGATAATCAGTGTAAGGCACGTGGCAACAAATCGCGACCCGAATGAGGACTCCTCCATCTATCGAGAGCTTGCAGAGAAGTGACACGTATTCAAGGGACTAAGGTCGCTTTGAAAATTGAGGGAAGGCCGTATGAACCAGGTGGCGAAAGACGCGTGGCCGCATTTCGCAACTCGCGGTGCCCTCATCCCTGCTGCTATTTAAAAGCTGCGAACTGTTGACACGTAGTCGAAGGTAGGTCCCGCCAGGAAATAAAGAAGGCCTATAGAAATATTTCGCAGCTCGCAGCTGCATATTCTATCCTTTCTAGGAAAGTTTGTGATACGCCGCCACGTACCAAGATGTGGGCCCCTTGATGAAACTTAGGAGTGCTGGCCCTTTATGGAAGGCTTTGCAACCCAAAAAGAACACAAAGTGACAGAAAATAAAAAAACCCGTAGGCGAGACATGTGGGCGCCCAACGCAGCATTTCAGGAGCCGAAAGGGGAGCCGCTAGCCGAAGTTGCGAAGTGAGAAACGCGCAGAGGGAAAGAATAAAACCTGCCAGGAAGTCAGAAAAAAGCTTAGAGGCGCACAGGCTAGCGCACGAATATGCACAAAAAGGAACCCGAAGGGAGCTGCTTGAATCATTATTCCAACAGCTTTTGGCGACTATCAGGGGCATTTCGGATAAGGAATGGAGAACCCAAAAACTCTTTGGTTCTACAGACCAGAGCCTTCATCTATAGGGCGAATGAAGTTAGAGCTTAGAAAATGCAGCCTACAAAGGCACCCATTCACTTTTGGACGGCTTTGCTATGCTGCGCAAATTCTCTTGTGCCCCGCGGAGATCAATAGCTTCCTTGTGAGGCAGCACCCCTGGCAGGCCAACGCCTACTTGGATATGGAAAAGCAGCTGAGAGAGTGGATGAATGATTGCCTCGATATCTGCTGCTGTTGGGGGGCTACCGAATTCCTTAAATACCTCCGGATCGTTCTCCTTCTGTTTAATAACCTCCGTAATCTGTGCAGCTGTGGCAATAGTGTCATCCTCAAGGAACGGAGACGGTAGTCCCAACTTGCCCAACTCAGAGAAACTCCCTCGAATGCTATTCAACGCTTTGTTTAGAAAAGCCGCCGCTGCCTTAGTATGCTGGAAAATGGAGTGGCAATGAATGAATTTATTTGCCGTTTGAGCAGCGGTGTCCCGATCTTCGATACCCGCCCCAGCAAGGATCTCGTCTGAGACCGAGTATAGCTTATTTAGCAAGTCCCTTGCCTCCTAAACCTTTTCCAGGATGAAACACGGGAACTGTTCCATTGCGTCATGGGCTTCCTGATTGAGTTTTAATGCTTTGTCGATGAACCGGAGGGTAGGCTGCAGATTTAGGCAAAAGGTTTTGATTTTCTCCCAGTGAGAAATGTACAATTGCCTGACCAGTGGGATGATATCAGGTTGGGCAGGGGCTGGTAGAAGAGAGGCCTTAAGCGAAGAAATCTCTGCGTCTCTTGAAATGAGGGCCTCGGCGAATTTTGCCTTCTTCTTTCTCTCGGACGCCAACTGCTCTGCATAACTGTTCATTTCTTTATTCCAAGTTTGTTTAGCTCTGGAGTGGTTAGCCGATTGCTCTTCTAATGAAGCTTTTTTCTCTCGGAGCTCCTCTTCCAGTTTAGTCTTCAGACCTTTGAATTCGGCCTCTTTTTCCTGTACCTTTTGCTGATACTGCTCTTGTAGGTGCTCCATCTCCTCACCTTTCTCTGCCACCCTCTGACTGTACTCAAGGCGGAAGCGTTCAAGCTCCTCCATCAACCGTAGGCTCTGTCGCGCTGCTTGGTTTTGATTCTGCAATTCTTTTAATAAGACTGGGTTGGCTACTTGGGTCTTCGCAATTTCGCCGTGAAGCATGTTTCTCTCATTTTCTACTGTTAACACCCTTTCTGTCATTCGGGCGATATCCGCCTCTAAGGACTTTTCTTTTGCCTCTAGAAAGCTCACCATGTCCTTGGCTGCCTTGAGCTGTTCATCCTTCTTCTTTAATTGGTGACCAGTCTTTAGGAAGTCGGAAGTGACCACCCGTTGTGTCTCCTCCATGATTTCAAATTTATCTTTTGGCCGAGCTACCTTCATGTCCAGTCTGACAGCATAAATTTTATAATCCTCCGGTTGCATTTCTCCCTGGGGCTTGTTTATCCTTGGGTACATAGTTGCAAATTTTAATTCTTGGCGGGCCTCGTCATACGAAGCCTGTACTCTCGGCTCGGCGGGGGCATTGTCATCCTTTGCCCTTCGTCGCCTCATTCTATTTGCGCGCTCTTCTTTTCCACAATCTATCTGTGCTATGAACTCAGCTGGTGATGAAACTAGCCCACCTGCGAAAGGAACACCAGAAGGTAGGGCGTAGGGATAGGTAACCTTCATAGGCGCACACATTTGTTTCTTCTGGAGGGTGACGGTTTGCGGAGAAAAGTGTGGCACGTTCCATAGCTTAGCCTGGGGGTTATCGGCAGGGTTAGACATTTGCAACTGCTGAACCAGAGATTCGGTTGTAAGGCCCATTGGCCGAGGAAAAAGAGTCGTTACCTGGGTATCGACTTGTTGCGGTGGGAAGGGATCTGTAAGTATATCGGAAAAAGAGTGGGGGCCAATGGGAGGAATATTTTCGGAAAGCGAGGTGAGGAAAGTCTGGGTGGCAGCAGTAGGCATTAGCATGCTTGGAGGAGTAATTATAAATGGTTGGCTTGCAAATATTAGGCAAATACAATGGAATAAGCTGGACCAGAAACAGAGGGTGGAGGGCTCAGACTAATGGCAGGAGTTGCTGATTGAGCAGGAACGGACGTGAAAGAATGAGATGTAAGAGAGGAAGGAGCGAAATGTACCTGCTGACTGGTTGGCGGTGGCTCTGGGATCATTTAGGACTCTTCCGTAACCTCTGGCATTTGACTAGCAGCGGGTGTTTCTCCTTCAGCGGGTTCATGTGAAACTGTCCCGATAACACTTTCCGTGCATTGTCTTTTCACGGGCGGACACTCACTAACCTCGGCAGTCGGATCCTTTTGCTGGGATATTAGCCTGACCGGTTTAGTGGCCCATGTGCGTGTAAGCGATCCCCTTGATATGTTAAAGCGCACATTGGTGCCCACATAGGTGGCATGGTCGGAGGCATCGCCTCTCTGCGCTGATGCTGCCGTTTCTTCCTCCTGCTCCTCGAAGCCCTCTGCTTCACTTCTGTTAGTACTAGAGATAAGGCTGGGATGACCTTCATCCCACCATCTTTCAAATTCCTGATCGTCCTTCAATTGATTATAAGGAGTGTTCAACTGTCCTGTTTCCTGGCGGTATCTCCAAAAAACTTTTATTTTTTCATCGCTCCATTCCTCACCCACTTTCAGCTCTTTATACATGTTGCGCTCCATCGGGAGGTTGTCCTTGGCCACGACCACTAGAAAGTAGAACTTGTGCCATGGGCCCCTGGTATCCGGCGTAGGGATTTGTGCTAATTCAGCCAAATCTTCATCTTTATCAGTTCGGTTATTACGCCGCTTCTCCTAGTATGGTCAGGGAACATGTGGAACTTTCATATGCGGCTCAGGTAGGTCATTTAAAGGGTTGTAGTCCCACTTATCATTTACTAGTACTAACCCCAGATGTGCCAGCTTGTCCCCTAGCAGCTCATGTGATTATTTTTTAACAAGCGTTATTGACTTGAAACTCTTCAGGCAAGAGAAGAATCCCTTCCTCTTGACACTTTCGCCGCTACAGAACATGAAATCAATAATGCACACCTGCCGGAAAACCTCCAGTGCGAGCACTCTATCAGTGATGCAAACCGGGAGCAGGAAAGGCTTACCAATAAAGCCCCTCATTCGAAGGATCATGAAATCCTTGCCCAAGAACCAGTCACAAGCGGGGGTGTAGCCTTGCAGAAATCTAGTCTGCTCAGTGTTAAGCCGGACGATATCACCCTCTCCGATCAAATCATTTAGGACCGGGGCTATGAAATAATCCGCAAAGGCATAGTAATCATATGTTGCGGAAAGGTAGGGTGTCCATGTAGACACCAACTTTCTTTTGTTCTGCTCATCAAAAATTGATAGTGGGATAAATCGGGTGAAGAAATCCGGATTCTGATGCAGGAACATGTGGACCAGGTAGGAAAGAAATCTAAATTTCTTCTCCGGTTGATAATTCTCTATTTGTTGTATCATTTCTTCGACCATGAACTGAGCAAAATCATACCAGAAAAGTTCATGCTGTTTGCGAAACTGTATTGCAGGGCCCAGCTGAAAAGCCTCGATCTTCTCATCGGAATCTTAGCCGCAAACAAATGCCAGCATGGATATGGGGTCTTGGAGGTCATCGCGGAATGAACCACGTGATAATGGGATACTCGGTGCCTTAGCGGATGCAACACCCCTCTTATTAGTCTCTTCTAACAGGAAATCAGAGCCAGTTTTCATCATTTTCCATATCTTTTCCCCTTTGCTTGGGCGGAAATGCTCGATATTCTCCTTTCTTCTACTAGGATCAGGAATACATAACATATGCCAGATGGCTTCTGGGCCGATATGAACCCTTAAATTGTGACCTTCAATGCAGTGGGTATCTGGATTATAGCGTTGAACAGCCGCGTCGACCACCTCCGGGCAATAGTGCACCAATGAGACCATGTATTGTGGAAGACCGCTAAGCCAGACTCTACTTGCCGTAGCTTGGTCCACCCTTGGCACTGATAACCTTGCACAAGCCGCCTCTCTAAGAGATTTAGGGTTCTTGGCAAGCTTTGGGTCGTAGATATTAGCCCACTTTTCTTTAACCCTTTTCGGGTTATTCCACTCTTTGGGCCTCTCCAGCTCCTCTGTGTTGGCTCTTTTCACCTTCGTGGGTATACCAGGAGTGGCATATGCTACATCCTCATATATGTATACCTCGGCCGAAGAACAAATAGCCGAATACAGTTCCTGGCTAATTTCTTCTTGTATTGGCTGAGCTGAAGATTCTGACATTTTTCTTTCACGGCAGAACTTGTAAGCTCCCTGGCCTTTGAATATGCTTGCACTGGATATATAGACAGAAAACACTTCACGCCCTCCTAGCTTTTGGAAAAAGACTTAGAAACATTAAGCATTTTCATGCAATAATAGCAACTTTCCCCAGGGTGGTAGGCGAGCGCAAGGCCCTTGCATTTAATTCGGCATGTACCGTTAACTCCACAACTCGTGCAAGATGAGTTGATTGCTTTTTTGAGGTGGCCGGATTTCATCATTGTTTTCAAGTTATCGTGATACGCCCTGATCTCCTTGGAAATTGAGCTTGCAGATGGCCTTCTCACCTTGTGCTAGCATGTACCGGTAATTAATATCCCGGCTGGAATGATTACGCCAAGCTAATGATTACTGCCTGAAAAAGATATGAATATCGCCTCGGGCTCTGGGATGTGCTTGAGATTTGACACCATAGCATACGGCCATATGTTCCTTCATCAACAAGTGCCACCTTTTTAAAGCTTAATTAATTAACTTGATTTAATTAAGCATGCCTTGAGCCGTGCTATTATGCATGTACCAGCCCAAAACGTGAACAAACGCAGACTCGGCCTTCGAGATTGCGGCCAATATACATCACGTTGCTTATAGGCGGATTGGCATACATCTTGTCCATTTTCTATAAATAGGCCAGTAGAATACTGCTAAGCAAGTCTTTTCATAGGTTAGGTGGTGAGTAGATTTCGGCGTTACTCAGCAGATTTAGGAATAGTGGTAGGAGAGATCGATACCCCTATTTGCCTAACCTCATTCAAATCATAGACGACGTTTGTAGGTGAGATCTCCACTATAAGGCTCAAAAGGATGACAAAGAACAAGCACTCGCTGGTTCTAGTAGCCATTAAGTGGGTTCTAGGCAAGGACTGTGTTGAATATGAAGATAAGTATCGGGTGAACACCGACGTGTGCTCGCACTTTGTAGCGTCCATGTTGGACATTAGTGTCCCCCAGCCGCTTATCTTGAAGCTGGTCAAAGAAGTTTTCTCGAAGAAGTACCTGAATGGGCTCGGCGAGGTTGTTACACATGCTGCGTAAAGGATAGGGCTACCAACAGCCAGTGACCTGCGTCGCTTTATCGAATAAGAAGCTATTGTTGTTTGGCTGCCATTCCTGAGAGGATTCCACCTGCAGACCCGTGGCCAGCACTAGCAAAGGGTTACCCAAGCCCTTCACTTCCTGTTCAGGAGCTACAACGTGATACCCTTCTATGATGTAGAATGGTACATTGATTGCAGGAACCTGGTGTATCCACCACCGACGACGGCCGTGTTGAATGATGCTGCTAGTGCCGCCGAGGAGCCTGTTGACGAGGAAGAAGCGAACGCTGCCTTAAATGTGTCAGTTGCTGCTAGCCATTCCTGTGGATAGATGACCCCCTTGCTCCATATAAGCCTAATAAAAGGCCATCATATATATATATTCTAATACTTGTACATCTTGAAAATTGGCATCCATGCCATTTTGTAACCCAGGAACATGTATATAAATATATACATCTCTTTTTAAGTGAAAACAATGCTCCTGTTTGCTTTTGTGTGCAGTTTTCTGGGTTTGCAATTCTTGTATATTTTTTCTTCGTTTATGAGCATACTATTGTGTTTAAGAAACTCTGGTATTTTACTCACTAATGATGATGAATGAATACGTAGCAAGTCAACTGATTTTAGCAAAATGATAGGCCAAAAAACAAGAAAGGGGAAAAAAATGTTATTTACAATTGTATAGGGTAGGGCTTGATGCTTAATAGAACAATTTAAGGTGAATCCCATTAACCAGGATTCCTAGAGGCTCTTGTTCCATATTTTCCAGCTCAAAAGTATTGTGTTGCATGCACCGAATGATTTTAAAGGGTCCCTTACATAGGCTATCAAACTTACTGTGCTGACCTGGCTTTGCAGCACTGCTGTCATATTTTAGCACTAAGTCTCCACTTTTTAGGCCTTGGTCGGAAGCCTTTTTGTCAAACCACCGTTTGACCACCTATTGACGGCCTGTCATTGCTTTTAGGGAATTTTCCCTTTTTTCCTGTACTTCCAATAGTTCGGCAAGCCGAACCTCCATGGCATCATTTTGTTCTATCTCAAGAGATTTCAACAACTGTATCGCCGGGATCTCCATAGAGATAGGTAACAACGCCTCTTTCCCATATACTAGTTCATAGGGCGAAGTCTTGAGGACTTGTTTACGAGTTATACAATTGGCCCAGAGTGCTTTTCAAAGATTTTTATGCCATTCCCTCTGGTGTTCTGAGCCAACCTTTTTGAGGAGTCAGACTAAACTTTTGTTTGTCGACTCGGCTAGGCCATTTCCCTGTGGATAATAGTTTGATGATGTTTTGAGGAATATGCCATTTTTTAATGCAAAGTGACATACCTTTGTGCCTACAAATGCTCTAGCATTGTCTGAAATGATGTCTTCGAAGGGCCAAACCTTGTCACTAGAGCCTCGAGGAAGTCTACAATCTCTGCTTCCATCGCCTCTTTAACGGGAACAGCCTTCGCCCACCTTGTGAAATAGTCTGTAGCTGTTAAAATCCATTTATGCCCGGAGCTAGAAACTGGGTTGATCATTCCGATAAAGTCCAGGCCCCATTGTGCAAATGGTTCATCCGCCACGATAGGTTTGAGGGGCATCGCTGAATTCTTCCTTCTGTCGGAGAAGAACTGACATTTTTTACAGGTCTTTACCAGAGAGTAGGAATCATTGAAAAGTGTAGGCCAGTAATATCCAGCCCGTAGGACCTTGATGGCGGTAGTTTTAGCGGAGAAATTTCCACCTTCGTCGCTATTGTGAAATGCGTCGAGGATCCTCTGCACCTCCTCTGAAGTAACGCATCGTAAGAGCAAACCATTAAAATTCCTTTTGAAAAGAACTCCTTCTATCAGCATGTATCTGCAATTCTGAAGCCGGTAATACCTTCTTTTTTGGGATGAGAGGTCTGGCGGATACTTTCTGGTTCGCATGAAGTTCATTCTATCTTTCAGCCAATCATCCTCCGATCCTGATCCATTTATCAGGACAAGCTCTACCTGTTCCTCTTTAGCAGGCATCTCCTCGTCCTGCGCCATATACTCACACAATCCTCTGCCTTTAATAGTCTTGGTAGGCCTGACCTCGATGTCATACTCCAGGAACTTGGTGATCCAATTAGCTCTTTTTTCTGTGATCTCTCCTTCCATGATGTGTTCCCGCATACTAGAATGTGCGACATATACCAGAACTTTGTTACAAGAAATTAGATGGCAGAACTTTTTAAGTCCCTTTACTATTGCGAAAGCCTATCTTTCAACGAAGTTATAGTTCGCCTCATATTCCTTTAAGGTTCGGGAATAGAACGCAACTGGATGCTCTCCCTTTCCTTCTCTATCCTTTTGAGTTAGAACAGTAGTGATACTGGACTTGCTAATGAAGGCATACATTATAAAATCTTCGTATTGATCTGGATTAATTAACACCGGGGCTGAGGAGATCGCTTCCTTGACCTTTCCAAATGCCTCCCGAGCCTTTGTTGTCCACTTGAAAATTTGATCCTTTTTCAGCATTAGGGTGATTGGCCTAATTATTCCCGCAAAATCAAAAATAAATTTACTGACGAAATTTACTTTGCCCAGAAAAGACTGGAAACCTTTCTTATTTATTGGGAGAGGAAGCTCCTTTATAGCCCTTACTCGTTCAGGGTCAATCGAAATACCTTCCTTCGACACAACATGTCCTAACAGCTTACCCTGAGGTACTCTGAATACACATTTCCTCGGATTTAAGGAAATCCCGAACTCCTGACACTTTTGAAAAACCAACTCCAAATGATCGAAATGGTCATCTTTAGATTTAGAAAACATAGTAAGGTGATCCAAATAGATTAGGATAAACTTATTGATCAGTTCGCTAAATGCGACGTCCATAGCTCTCTGGAAAGTTGCCCTTGCATTAGATAAATTGAAAGGCATTTTAGCATATGCAAATGTCCCCCACTTGGTGGTGAACGTAGTCTTGTGCTGATCTTCTTCTTTTACTCGAATCTGGTTATAGCCAGAGAAGCCATCCAGTAGAGAGAACATTTATGATCCTGCGACAGTTTGGAGGATCGACTCCATAGAAGGCAATGGATAGTGGTCTTTCAGAGATGCTCTATTTAGGTCTCAGAAATCCACGCATAAACGGATATCACCATTCTTCTTTCAGACCGGTACCAGATTTGATACCCAAGTACTATGTTTAATTGGAAAGAAAATACGTGACTCAATGAGCTTGGTTAGCTCTTGTGCCATCAAGGCTTCAATTTTAGGGTTGACCGGCCGCTGTTTCTATCGGATTGGTTTTGCACCTTCTGTTAGCTCAATAGTATGTTGAATGATGCCATGATCATAACCTTCCAGATCATCGTAGGACCAGGCCATTACTCTATATTTCCCACATAAATTGATAAGCCTTTCTCTATCTTGCTGTGAGACATCTTTTCCGACTCGAAGGTTCCTGTCATCGGAAACCCGAAGGTTTTCATAATCACCTTCTTCCGCCACGAATTTCCACTTGTCATTTCAGGCGTCACTACAATCGAAATTTTTTTCGAGAGTAACCAATCCTTTCGGAAGCTTATTTGACTTAAGCTGCATAATTTGTCCTTCGTAGGCCTCGGCGATCTTTGGTTGGAGTTGATCAGCAAATTCCCCTGAGTGTTGAATAAACGAGGCGATGTGTTCATCGCTCTCAAAGACTTGCCAACTTTGGTCATTATCGGGTATTGCTAGTCTAACAAGCACTCGCACTGAATATTTGTTCCGAAGCAAGTCGGAGATAGGATCAAACTGAGCACCGATTACCGCCATGCGATCTGCATCGCCATTCTGTGCTCGGGGAATGGTCAGGATGTTGAAGGCTTCAAAACTTTCTACAAGGTCCCAGATTCGATGCCGATAAGATCTCATGCGGATATTCTTTGCTGCTGAGATTCCTCGGACCTGATTAACTACCAGTTCTGAATCTTCGAACACAATCAATTGCTTGATACCCATTCGTTCCGCTAAGCTTAGGCCTTGGACTAACCCCTCATATTCAGCCTCGTTATTTGAACATGCGAATTGGAATCAGAAAGACCTCAACAACTTTTCATTCTGTGGGGATATTAGACATATCCCTGCTCCAGCTCCAACTTTGCTCCTTGCTCCGTCAAAATACAATGTCCACAGCTCACTTGCTTGGTCATCGTCGGGTTCTTTGATGACCTTTGGAAGAACTTGGTCTTCATCATAAATCACATATGTGCCTAATCCGGTAGCATGATAATTTCTGAAAGGATCATTGTTTATATGTTCACTCAACAGAGCATCTTCCTTATCACTTCGGTCTCCGTTCACCTTCTCCTCCTCTAGCAGTTCGACATTGTACATGTCCTGCTTGGTGATGGAGGTATGTGCGGCTTCAAAGTTAATCAGGGCCTCATTCGCCACATGTTCGGAATGCAGAGCCTCCGATTCTATCTTCATCTTCGCACCATGTTTGGTCCTAAGTATTAGATGTGACCAATCTAAAGACAAATAGCCGCCCACCTTCGAAGTAAACTCTCGAGAAAGACAAAGACCAAACATTGGTGGAACATCTATGATCACTGTATCTTGCGGGACCGTGATACTTGGGCAGGAAAATAGAGTTAGCGGAAGTGCTTTGATGACACCCACAGTATCAACCTTATTTCCATCTAGCTGCATCACCCCTTTCTTCATAGGTTCGTAGCTGAGTCCCAAGGCTTCGGCTATCAGTTTTGGCATAACCATTGTACTAGCGCCAGAATCAATCATAGCATTGTGTAATAGTTTCTCCCCTATAATGAGGGTCAAGAAGAAGGGTTGAGGTTTTGGCCTACCTTCACCATGCGTATGGGATTCCTTCGCTCTGTTTGCGAGAACCTTAGTCGGTGACATTTGATAAACCGCCTCGGTATTCGCTAAAGGCTTGGTTAGTGCTGGGTCCATCTGTTGCTGAAGCGCCTTTTGGACTATAGTTTTCTATTCCGGGATAGCTAGAATGTCCCATAAAGACACATTAGCGGATGATTTCTTCAACTGCTCTACCACATTAAAAGGTGAGGAGCTCAGAGATTTTTGCTCCTTTGCTCTTGTTATAATAATTTCCTTCCGCGGTTGAGAAGACAAAGAGGCGGTTGGAGCGCTAGGAATTTGATTCGAAACGTCTTTGCATTGCGGGTTGTCCGAAAGTGAAACAACAGGCTCACCGGTGTATCTTCTCTTGGAGCGTGTGTTATAGTTGGATTGTACCCACGGCGTTTCGGTTGTGGGTGTGTCATTTGCGAACACCATTTCCTCATCTTCCATCCATGAGAAGAGCGCATGATCAGGAATAATATTGGACTCTTGCTCTAAGGACATTCCCTATATTTGCGCAGTAAGGACTGCATTCTCCATTGCCGAGGCATATATGTACTCTTCATTCCCCGTCGCAATACCTTGACTACGTTGCTCTGCTACCCTTTGTTGTAAGTTGCCACGCAGACAATTTTGGGGCATATGTGCATCGTTGCAAGGGAAGCACCATGGATTGATGTCGTCAATAAGATTGTTTTGTCCAGCGGTTAATTATCTACTAGAGCTTGGTGATGCACCTGCCAACGGTGTAGGCACCGAAACCATTTGGTTTATAGCTGCCGCTGGTGAATTAGTGCGAGGCGTATTCTGATATTGATTTTGATGATAGGTAGGCTGCCCACCTTGATAGTTCTGATATGCAAGTTGTGGAGGAATTTCTTGGTTCTACTTGAGAGTTGTTATATCGTTCACCATAGTCCGCAACATCTCCTTGAGGTCACCCATCTCATTCTTGGGAGCACCCGATGTAGAGGCCAAGTTTTCAAGAGCGGCTGTATATGAGTATGTTGACTGGGGAGTCGCTGGCATAATGGTCGATGCAACCTCTTATGCTACGTTCGATATATCAGGAAATATCGGCATAACAGGTCGAGGAGGCAATTTCTCGCAGTCTATCAAGTGATTCTCTGCTTTGATAGCGGTGGCATATGCATCTGGTAAAGTGGCTCC
>VDFB02252616.1:234584637-234821382 GCA_007258455.2 Sequoia sempervirens | reverse complement strand
GAAATCCATCCTTTGAAGCTGCCCCATGTCAAGAACTTGATCCAAAGCATGCCGAAAGCAACTCCGAAATTATTCAAGATCAAGAATTTGTATCTTCTAGATACTACAATAATCTGATGGACACTCTCTTATCTATGCAAGATGATCATATCCATGTAGCACATACTCCTCCATCTACCCATGAGATGCTTTCTATGGATGGACACGTAGATGATCTTCAACTAGAACAAGATTGTGTTACACAAAAAGAGCAGATTCTTAATTCCTACAATCAAACGGAGTTGCCAACATCAGGATCGAATATGTCCCAAACTCAGATTAAGGACATCATGAATAAAGATATCCATCATTATTTGCCCAAGGAAATAAGTCAGATAGAACATCCAAAGTTAGCAGAGTGGCGAATTGAAACAATGTCATCTACAAAGGTCATTTGTCAGAGCATGTTTATTGAACAAGATATCTCAAAATGAGCAGAATCAAATCATGAAGGTACTACTACCACCATACTGGGGGCAACTTCATCTTGTGCAAATGTCAACATAGAAAGCACGAAGAGTCCTTATGATGAAACTAGTGTCAATACTACAACCAGTCATGCCATGAATCTTCATCCACCCATCACCCCATCCATGAATTGGGACCAACTTCAAAAGAAATATTTGAATCAAAGTACAAAGAAAATTATCAAAGCAAAAGAAGCTGAGAAGCATAATGGAAAAATAAAATACAAATGGATACCAAAAAATACAAAGAAAGATCATCCCTATCAAACTCCATCAGTCAAAGAAACTATGGGGAAAAATCAAAAAGGGAAAAGTATCCATCAAAGATGTCTACAAAAGCAAAAACAGGCTTCTCAAGTGATGTACAAAGTGTATCAAGCAATTGGTCCTAATTCCATGCACACTTTCGTATCCACCCATCATTGCTCATCTTCCCAAGTTTGGAGAGTCAAAGGTTCCCAAAGCATCAGCAATCCATCTCTTATCCCTAAACACACTCCATCCATGCCTCCGTGCATAATATCAATTCTTGCATTGGCCGTGTATTGGCAACGACCCTTCATCATAAGGATTCTGAAGGCACTTTATCGCGATGTGCGCACCAAGACAGAGTTAACTCCGGTATCGATGAAGCAGTTCAAGAATACCAAAAGCTGCATTCAAGTGCACGTATCTTAGCAAAGCAACTCCTTCAAGCAGGATATCGATGGCACATTATGGCGGGGCATCTACGCCGACAACCTTGTGGTTAGCGGAAGCAAAATCTTTGAAAAAATACAAAAATCGAAAAATATGAAAATCCGAAAAGAAGTCGAGAAAAAGAGTTGAAATAAAAATAAAGGTAAAATAGATCCTCTAATTACATGAAAAGCGCATGAAAGCGCTTTGGAATGCGAACCATGGTGAAAACACAGCAAGCAGTCATAGTGGGAAATGGGGAACATCATTAGCGGCACGCCGGTGAAAGCATCTCATCCCATCCATAATAAATCGAGCATTCCATCCATCTTATCCATAATAAATCCGTCCATCCATAAACCATTGATCCAATCCATTCGCATCTATCTGCATCCATCATCTTAGTTATCATGATCTTGATGAAATTTTGGGGCATGCTTTACGCTTACTTACAGTAAAACATCTTGACATGGGTCATTTTCATCAATCCTATCCTATGCAGTGTTATCTGAGCCATGAAGCATTGTCCAATGAGCATTCTTTATCCGAACACCTTATCTTATCGCAAGATAATCCGTCACATCCTTCGTATGCTTACCATATCCATCCATCCATACACCTATCCAAGCATCCATCCGTAACATTCCATACATTGCTAGACATTGGGGGCAGATATATACATCTTGCTTCAGGAATAAATCTTGGTCTATATCCTCTAGCTTATGTGGCGATTCGAACATTGGTAAACGTGAAATCAAATTGGTCAAACATTTGTGATCTAGAGTCTGAATCACTAGCCCATGGCATATTTTGATGAGAAAAAAATGTTCCTTATCAACCGTCATCTTTCATCAAACATCAAATCACTATCAGTTGCATCTAAGTTGCACGCCAAATGTCACATCAAATCATTCAAACATCTTTTGTTTCAAACCTAGCTTCATCAATCATGATCAATCAAATCCAATCAAGAAATCATCAGGATATCCTTGTGTTGCTTAAAACTATCCTTGCATTGTTGTGCATCCTCAACAATGTTATCATCATCAGTCTTGATCAAATCATCATCAATCTATCATCATCTTGGGGATATCTTTCCCAATCCTTGTGTTGCTTAACACTATCCTTGCGTTGTTGTGCATCCTCAACAATGTTATCATCATCATCCATCCATTGATCCAATCAATCAACCTTAGCTTGGTTTTCAACAAAAATCCCAAATAGAGCATTGATAGTGTCACACATGTCCATTTCCAAATCGTCAAAATCATGCGAAAAATACAAAACATCCAAAACATATCAAAAATCCAAAAAACACTCAAAAAATAGAAAACATCAAAAACATTGGAATCCGAACTACATCGTCTCTGAGCTCAAACGTAGGAAAGGCTCATCTTTGATCAGCCCCCGAGACATCAAAATCCAAAAAAATCCAAAAAACATCAAAATCCAAAAACATTCAAAAAACATCAAAATCCAAAAACATAAGAAAATTCAAAAATCAAAACATTTGAAAAATCTCGAAAAATACCAAAAACAGCCTCAAAACATTTCAAAACATCAAAAACATCCAAATATTTGAAAAAATCCATCCATCTCATCTCGCTTGCACCCGCAATAATCAATCATCCATAATAACTGATCGCCATCTTCATCCTTTGGCAACACAAACAAAAACAATCATAGCAAGCAACAAAAATCAAGCTTCAATCGTAAAATCAAAATCGAAACAACTGACCCCTAAAACAAAATCAAAATCTTGATCATTCCCAAACATGTCAATTGACGTCATATCAACAGCCTATCAATCAACTTATCAAGCCATCATCATCCTGTACAATGCATGTCCTAGGATATATCGTTCTGACAATAGGCATCATTTATGGATATCACCTTGGATCCTTATCCTATCAAAACACATCCCTTTGGCTGAAGGTATGAGGAACATTGGCTTGTTTGCGTATTTGATCTTTTCTTTCGATTTATCTTATTACACTCATTCCAAGGACCTCTTGATGATATCCGAACGAAGGATTTAGAGAGATAGGAATGGGGCAACGATCATTATCTTTTGTCTGCTGTGCTTGTTGGACGTTCTTGTAAAATAACTTGGCGAATACTTGCTGTTAGGTGCGCCCCTAGCAAGGTTTCCATATGTCAAAGTGTGAACAGAATACTCCTATCGCTTTGTTGGGTCCATCACACTAAATTGGCATGCATCCACGGTCCTTCATACCTTGATGCACATTGCTTAGGCATGATATCAAATGAAGTAAGTGACCCTTTGAAAATCCCAATCCTTGATAAGAAAATCATCATCATTTATCATCACCATCATCTATCATCATCATCTAATAAAGATTCCGACCAATCGCATGGACTTTGTTGGATCCCTCTTGTCATCATCTCATTTCCGCTAACATAACATATTAATCATCCATCATGCATCCATCCATCCTGCATCCATCATGCATCCATCCTACATCCAGAAAACTGTCAGCATATCACATACATAATAGGAAACATCAATCATTTCACATGCATTGCATTTGCATCATCATCATAATATAGATCTGTTAGTCTAAGCATATCATAAATCATCCATTGCATATCATAGCATATCATCATCCATCTCATATCATATAATCATTTAAGTTGTTTAGGATAATATAGATTTGTTGTTCAACATCTTGAAATGTCATCTTTGCATCATCGTCCATAACCATCCATTTTGAACCTCTCTTTATGGAGTGAGATGGAGCCTCAAATCGAATCTTTTCCCTCTCGATCTCTTGAGGGCAATTGTACAGGCTGCTTTCCACTTGCAGGGCATCGAAAAGAATGAAATTTTTTTGATTTTAGGCCCGACAAGTTTTATTCTTTGAAGATAGCGCCAACAAATTTTGCTTCAAAATTGGGGCCAAAATGTGAACCCACCTAAAATTAGCATTATATGATCAAAATCACTTTCATCCATTCAGCCATTAAGAGTCATGGTTTAGAAATCCAAATAAAATCAAACTTACTTGGTCCCTATCATCATCTCTTTAGGATGCAAATCAATCATTACATTTAATTAAAATCCTGAAACATCATTCATCTCCCTTTGATTTGATTTAAATCCCTAGAAATCAAGTCAAAGTGGTCAAATCAACCTAATCATCATCCTAGCTAATTAATCCTGATCTAATGCTAATCTCACCCACTTGCATTCTCTAGATTTGGCCACTTGCACATGAAATTGCATTTAATTGATTTATCAAAATCTTTATTTTCAACTTGGCATAAAGGGAGAATATTCTCCAAGTTTGAATCTCCCCAAGTGGACATGTACACCCAACAGAGCACTTATGAGGCCTTACATGGCCCTCTTCATGTCCCCTTCCAAAGGTCCAAGCTCAACATTCATTGCAAATTTGAATTCAAATTTTCCCTCTCATGGGCACTCTTCCCAAATCTTGCACATACATCAACTAATCACATGATGACAAGTGTCCTCCTATCATTGGCAGAATCTTTAGTCCCACATTGGTCCCTCTTCAACAGTCAACATTTGAAAATCTTTAAATACAAGCTTCATCTTTGAGCAAATCCTCCACAATCTATTGCAAGGTTACTCTCTTCATTTGAGATTTGATCTTGTCCATTTCACTCCATCATCTCCATCATTTACACAATTTAAGCTTTGATCAAGGATTGGGAAAGGGTCACTAGCACATGTGACACCAATCCACTATGAGATAGAGTTGGATCATGTCTTTCATATGCTTTCTTTAGTTTCTATTGTTCCATTTTATTGCATGATTGATATGTTTCATTATTTCATAGGGATGTTAAAATGTTGTTTTGTTTTAAACTAACCATTTGCAGATTTTAGCATCCACAAAGCAACAAAAATCAAGCTTCAATCGTAAAATCAAAATCGAAACAACTGACCCCTAAAACAAAATCAAAATCTTGATCATTCGCAAACATGTCAATTGACGTCATATCAAAATCCTATCAATCAACTTATCAAACCATCATCATCATGTACAATGCATGTCCTAGGATATATCATTCTGACAATGGGCATCATTTATGGATATCACCTTGGATCCTTATCCTATCAAAACACATCCCTTTGGCTGAAGGTATGAGGAACATTGGCTTGTTTGCGTATTTGATCTTTTCTTTCAATTTATCTTATTGCACTCATTCCAAGGACCTCTCGATGATATCCGAATGAAGTATTTAGAGAGATAGGAATGGGGCAACGATCATTATCTTTTGTCTATTGTGCTTGTTGGACATTCTTGTAAAATAACTTGGCAAATACTTGCTTTGTTAGGTACGCCCTAGCAAGGTTTCCGTATGTCAAGTGTGAACAAGAATACTCCTATCTGCTTGTTGAGTCAAAGTCCATCACACTAAGTACAACGCCATCCTGGTCCTTCATACCTTGATGCATCGTGCTTAGGCGTGTTATCAGAAATAAAGTAAGTGACCCTTTGAAAATCCCAATCCTTGATAAGCAAATCATCATCATTTATCATCACCATCATCTATCATCATCATCTCTAATAAAGTCTCGACCAATCATGGACTTGTTGGATCCTCTTGTCATCATCTCATTTCCATGCTAACATAACATTGCCAATGCATCCATCATGCATCCATCATGCATCCATCCATCCTGCATCCATCATGCATCTATCCTACATCCAGAAAACTATCAGCATATCACATATCATTCATATCATACATAATAGGAAACATCGATCATTTCACATGCATTGCATGCTTCATCATCATAATATAGATCTGTTAGTCTAAGCATCTCATAAATCATCCATTGCATATCATAGCATATCATCATCCATCTCATATCATATAATCATTTAAGTTGTTTAGGATAATATAGATTTGTTATTCTAAGCATCTTGAAATCATCATCTTTGCATCATCGTCCATAACCATCCATTTTGAACCTCTTTATCGTGAGATCGACCCTCAAATCGAATCTTTTCACTTGATCTCGAGGGGGCAATGTACCATTATTGCTTCTTTCTGCTGGGGCATCGAAAAATTAGATTTTTTTTGATTTCGATCGCGACAAGTTTATTCTTTGAACCAGCGCAACAAGTACATTGCTTCAAGAGGGCAAAGTAGACACACTAAAATTAGCATTATGATCAAAATCACTCATCCATTCATCAGGGTAAAGTCATCAGTTTAAATCAAATAAATCAAACTTGGTCCTATCATCATCTCTTTGATTAAATAAATCAATCATTTATTTAATTAAATCTCAGAGCATCATTCATCTCCCTTTGATTTTATTTAAATCCCTAAATCAAGTCAAAGTGGTCAAATCAGCCTAATCATCATCCTAGCTAATTAATCCTGATTTAATCTAATACTAATCTTATCCCACTTGAATTCTCTAGATTTTGCCACTTGCACATGAAATTGCAATTAAATGATTTATCAAAATATTTATTTTCAACTTGGCATAAAGGAAGAATATTCTCCAAGTTTGAATCTCCCCCCAAGTGGACATGTACACCAAACAGAGCATTTATGAGGCCTTACATGTCTCTTACATGTCCCCTTCCAAAGGTCAAACTCAACATTCATTGCAAATTTGAATTCAAATTTTCCCTCTCATGGGCACTCTTCCCAAATCTTGCACATACATCAACTAATCACATGATGACAAGTGTCCTCCTCTCATTGGCAGAATCTTTAGTCCCACATTGGTCCCTCTTCAAAACTCAGCATTTGAAAATCTTTAAATACAAGCTTCATCTTTGAGCAAATCCTCCACAATCTATTGCAAGGTTACTCTCTTCATTTGAGATTTGATCTTGTCCATTTCACTCCATCATCTCCATCATTTACACAATTTAAGCTTTGATCAAGGATTGGGAAAGGGTCACTAGCACATGTGACACCAATCCACTATGAGATAGAGTTGGATCATGTCTTTCATATGCTTTCTTTAGTTTCTATTGTTCCATTTCATTGCATGATTGATATGTTTCATTATTTCATAGGGATGTTAAAATGTTGTTTTGTTTTAAACTAACCATTTGCAGATTTTAGCATCCATAGTAGGAAATTTCCTTTCAAGAGAGGTGATGCACTTATGCATTAGCTATGTTGAGAAGTGTTAAAATACCCATCAACAAAGTGTAGAGAAAGAAAAGAAAAATAAAAAAGGAGGTTGAAAAGAAATGTGAGAAACAAAAGGAAAAGATTTAGGAATATATTGTAGTTCCTTATGAACTACCTAAGTATAATCCTATTGAGATGTTTTAGTTAGTTTCCCAATTCAAGGCAACAATCCCATTAATGGAGATGATGAGAATTTAAGACACAAATAGAAGGTAGTAGCCCTTATTAATGGTGCTACTATGACCTATGATGATAGAAGGGTGTCTACTCAGCCTAAAGTGAGTGGAAGTAAAGTGATTGAAGAAGTGGAGGGATAAATTAGTGAAATCCCTTTGATATACTTGGGCAGTACTATCACAACTTGTCCAAGTAAAATTGATCCTTTTTATGTGACTTTTATTGTTGATGGTAAGCTCTTAAAAACTATATGATTGATTTAGGAGCCTCATCTAACATCATGCTAGTTGAAATAATGAAGGAGATGGGTTTGAAGATAATTTTTTCCTATGGAAAATGGTACACCATAGATTCAAGAGAAATCACAATCATAAGAATGATTAAAGATGCCCCATATAGACTGGCTACTTTACTAGACAAGGAGTTTGTTATGAGTATAGTTGTGGTGGATATCACACCCAATTACGGTATGTTATTTTCAAGAAATTGGAGTGCTTCCATTGGAGGTAGCATGCAATGTGGCATATATTTTTCCACATTTCTAATTGAGAGAAAAGACATTAAGCTTATGAGGGATCCAAGAGCCCCACACATGATTGAATTCATGGATGAAGAGGACAAAATTTACTTTATGGATACCAACATCAAAAACTTTAGAGTTGAAGAGTTATTGGAAGAAGATGATAGACAACCTTCACCTCTTGAAAGGGAAGTGTTACAACAATCAAACAATGATGAAATATGGAGCATGTGTTTTGATGGTGCTTGCTCAAAGGAAGGAGTGGGTGCTAGGGTGATACTCATTTCCCCTAGTGGTAGAACTTTTAAGTTTTCATTTTCATTGTTATTTGCATGTACAAATAATGTAGCTGAATATTAAGCTTTGCTACTAGGATTAAGACTAGCTAGGAAACATTGATTCAAGAAGCTAAGGGTATTGGAGATTTAGATCTTGTTGTCTCTCAAGTTAGATCAAGATATGCATCAACGAATAATAGGTTGAAATAGTAAAGGAATTTTGTTTGGGACTCAATAGAACAGTTTGATGCTTTTGCTATTGATTGGTTGGAAAGGAGTAAGAATAAAATGGTAGATTAACTTTCCAATATTGAACTCCAACCAAATGGTAATACGTTTGTAGGAATTTCAAAAGTTGAAGTGCAAATCAAACCTTCTGTTCCTAATAATATACAAAACTGGTAGGTCTTCAATGATGATGAGAACATTTTGAGGTTCTTGAAGTGTGTAGATGAGTATGAAGGTCAATAAATTGACTTTGGGGCTTTTGTGGAAGAAGTGGATGGTAAAGAAACAATATTTGGCAATGAAACTATTTAGTTGAAAACCAAGAAACTCCCTAAGGGGTTAGTTTCTCTAGAGAGGGTCTTTAATGGCCATAATAGGACCAATGACAAGAATACATCTACTCACAAGGAAGATCTAGAAGAGGTCAACCTTGACACAAAAAATCCTCAAAAAATGTCTACATTGGAAATATAATGAAGCCTTAGGTCAAAGAACTGTTGATTGCTTTGTTAAGAAGATACATGCATGTGTTTTCCTGGTCATACGATGATTTGAAGGCCTATCAAGAAGAAAATTTTCAGCATGAAATTTCCTTGAAATTTGATGCTAAGCCTTTTTAGAAAAAGAAAAGGCCAATAAATCCTATATTGGCACCTAATATGCAAGAAGAATTGGTAAAGTTAAGGGAAGCTAGTATCATTAAACCAATTAGGCATTCTACATGGGTGCCAAATGTAGTTCCAGTGAGGAAAAGGAATAGTGATAGAAGGATTTATGTGAATTTTATAAATCTTAATGTATCATCATTAAAGGATAATTATCCATTACCCAATTTGGAGGCCATGTTACAAAAGGTAACTAGCTATGAGCTTTTGTCTATGATGGATGGTTTCTCTAGATATAATCAAGTGGTGGTGAAGGAGTCTGAGTAGTATAAGACTACATTTACTACTCCTTGGGGAACTTATATTTATGTTAGGATTCCTTTTGGCCTAAAAAATATAGGTGCTACCTTTCAGAAGGCTATCAATGTGGCCTTTTATGATTTTATCAATATCTTATTAGTGGTTTATCAAGATGACTTGATGACATACAGCAAGAAAGAAGAAGACCATTGTATGCACCTAGAGAAGATATTTGCTAAGGAAATTGAATATGGAATGAAATTGAATCCCAATAAATGCGTGTTTGGGATGAAAGAAGGGAAGTTTCTTGGCCATATTATATCAAAATAAGGAATAAGAATTGATCCTGAAAAAGTGGATACAATAGATAAAATCCCACAACCAAAGAATTTCAAAGGCATCTAGTCATTCTTTGGGGAGATCAATTTATTAAGGAGGTTTGTGACAAACTTTGTATAGATTACCCATCCAATCTCCAAGATTTTAAAGAAAGGAAAAAAGGTAACTTGGAGTGAAGATCCTAGTAAGGAATTCAAGAGTATTAAACAAGCTATAAAAGAGGCCCCCGTATTGAAGTCTCTAGATTTCTCCAAGCCTATGATTTTTTTTTCCTTTGCATCATTTCACACAATTGTTGTTGTACTATTGTAGAAAAATGAGGAAGGCTTTGAGAAACCTATTGCATTTTTCAACAAATCCTTGCATGCTGTAGAACTCAAATATGACATGATAGAGAAGCAACTTATGCATTGGTCAAATTAGTGAAGAATTTTAGAACTTATTTAATGGGAGCTACAATCATTACTTATATCCCAAGTGCTGCAGTAAAAGATATATTCACTGAGCAAGAAGTCATAGGAAAAAAGTGTAGGTGGATTAATAGAATCCAAGAGTTCAACATAGATTCCAAATCACCAAGTTAGTAAGAGGGTAGGATTTAGCTAAGTTGATGGCTAAAACAACTTGAAATCCAACCAAATAAATCAAATAAAATTTGTAGATGTTGCACTAATATGTTATATGAAATCATGTGGTTGGTATAGGTGCATTGTCCAATATTCACAAACCATGCAATGTCCTAAAGATATGGAAGATAATGAAAAATGAACCCTAAAATTACAAGTTATTAAATATGTGATCATTGACAATGAGCTTTGTTGGAGGATTCCAAAAGGTGTATTACTCAATTGTGTTGATGGTAAGAAAGCATTGGAACTCTTAGCAAAGATGCATAGTGGAGTCTGTGGAGGCCACTACAGGGAAAAGACAACTACCCAAAAAATTTTGAGAGTAGGATCTTGGTGGTCCTCAATGTTTAAAGATGCCCACAAGTTTGTTAAAACTTGTGATGCTCGCCAAAGGTTTTCTAGGAAAGATAAAAATTTTAGGAAATTTTCCACTTAGACCAATTTCAGTCCAAGCCCCATTTCAATAGTGGGGTATTGATTTCATTGGTGATATTTCTAAGAAATCTAGTGGACACTCTTGGATTCTGGTTGCCACTATTATTTTACAAAGTGTGTAGAAGTGATTCCCATAAAGAAAGCAACAAGAAAGGTGGTGTTTGATTTTTTGATGAATAACATTTTGATTAAGTTTGGATTCCTAGAAAAGATTATTTTTGACAATGCCATGTGCTTCAAATTTGATGAGTTTAGACGTTTTTGTGATAAACATGGAATCAAAATATCTTATTCATCTCTTTATCATCCACAAAGAAATGGTTAGGTAGAATCAAGTAATAAGAGTATGATGAATATTATCAAAAGGGTGATTGAGAAAAATAAGAAAGAATGGGATTCAAAACTAAAGCTTGCACTTTGGGCAGATACAATTATTGTCGGAAAGGCTACTGGGAATTCTCCATTCAATTTGGTATATGGTTTGGATGCAAGAATGCCTTAGAAAAACTTGCTAAAAATGTACAAATTTGTTTAGGAATATGATGAAGATATCTATAATGAAATGCAACATAGGGTTGATGCTCTGATAGAGGTAGATGAGACACAAAGAGAAGCTCAGAATAAAAATGCTAAAATGAAATTTCAAGTCAAACATTTGTATAAAAAAAAAGCTTCTCCAAGTTAGTTTGAGGTATAAAAAATGGTGATGATGTGGAATGCTAGAGCTCAAGATAAGAGAAAACATGGAATATTTGATGCATTTTGGTTGGGTCTTTATCTAGTATCAAACACACATGGTGAAGATTTCTACTATCTACAAAGTTTAATTGGAGAGTTTCTTGAACTTCTAGTAAATGGATAGTTCTTGAAAGCATACTTTTCTTGAGGTATGTTTATTTTCCATGTATATTGTAGCATTATGTGTATTTTTTATATAGGTTTGGTGTGATTTTTCTTTGGTTTGTTTGGTCTACCTTGTTCAGGCTATCCTTGGTTTTGTTCTTTGGGTTTCATCTACTTCAACCATGAGATCTAGAATCTTTCCAAGCTTGTAGGAGGTATGCATCCTTGAGCATAAGCCATTGGTGGAACCTTTCCAAAAAATTATGAGTTGGTCTTTGGTGGCTCTAGGTTTTGAAATGTTGTCAAGGGTTTAGGGTTTTATGTTGTGTTATTGGGTTTTAGTGAGCATATTTTCCCTTTTTTTTAATCCTTGTTCTTTTGGTCCTTTCCTCCATTGACCGGTTGGCTTAGGTTTCAATTTTTTTAAGTTACATCTTAAGCCATCATATCCATGTGATAATCGACCCCTTGTGTCTAGGGTTACCATTTTCTACATCCCACAAAAAATTTCCCTTCATTCTGGTCTAAGAGTTATTGATTTATAAAGTTATAGTTGTGAAATTATTTTCCTTTTGTGCTAAGTTGCATCTACACCTTGGGTTTGTTTTAAGTCCCCTTTCTACATTGTGCCTAGGTGGCCCCTTTTATCAACAAATTTTGGGTTGTGCTAATTACTATCGCTTAAGTGTGGCATCACTCATTGTGCTTTGCATTTGTATCATCGGTTCCATTTCCACGATGAGCGATGGAATCCTTTTGTTTGCATCATGTGCATCCTTTATATCAGTACAAATTTATTTCCTTTCATTGGATTTTTGTGATGTGTGATGGCTTATTTTCCCCTTCTCATCACTAACCCCCTTTGCATCACTAAATTTATGATACTCACTTGACTCTTTCTGTGATGTGTGATGGCCTTTTATATACGCCTTGTGTCACATTTACTCTTTGTATCATTGGAGACCTTTTACCGTTTAATTCTCACTAGTAGAATTTGGAAAATAAATGACCATGTGACTAAAAATTTTAGTCACAACAACTAAAAATGACTAAGTTCTACTAATTTTTTGTAACTTACCTATAAATGAGTAAATAAATGACTAATTTGGTCATTGAATAAAAATTATTTAGTCACACAAATGAAAATGACTAGATAGTTAGTCATTTATTTAGACACAATCCATTTGAATAAATCATTTAAGGAATCAAGATCAATATCCCACCAAAATACTCTAAAAAATTAATTAACATACTCAGACTTTTGTCAAAATATTATTTTCAAGTGTAGCCCGCCAAAATGAAGTTTTCATTTTAATAAAAATACTCTAAAACCTTAGTTGAAATCTTATTTTTAGGCATAGCCCACCAAAATGTAGAAGTGTTTCAGTAAAGAATGATAGAGAATGGTAAGGAGATGTGTGTGATAGGAGGCATAGGATTCATTTCTGCTTATCTCATTCCTATTATTCTCAACAAGGGCTACATTGTTGGTGCTACTATTTGTAATCCAGGTATTTAATTGACATATATTTGTATGATCTCAAATTCCTTCAAATTCTTTTGAAGTATCAATGTATCCTATATAGATTTTAGAATGATTTCTTTTAATTTTAATAAATAAATAAATGATGTATTTACCTATGATTAGATAATGTGGAGAGCTTTTAAATCTTCCCCAATACATTTTCCTCTTTGGCATTGTTTTCATTACTCCAGTTGCTAGGGTTTTGCATGTGACATCTTTAATATCTTCATGACAGTGGATTTTAAATAGATCTTAGTATTTTATTTAATATTTATCATGATAACCTTTGAGTTCCATAATCCACCTTCAATCTCTTCTGAGAATTTTATCATAAGCTAGACTGCATAGTATGCATATAAAGTAAGTCCTTCATACTTGCCATTGTTCCATACCACTACTCACTACCTTGCTTAAAATGTTGCCTCCATAAGCACAATAGCATGTTTTAAAATTATGGTTGCCAGTGATTGACAATTAAGGTCATTAATTTCATCAAGATGCAATGATATTTTTGTCTTCAAACTCACTCAAGGCATTATGAAAGATAATATTGTGAATTGTTTGTTATGTACAATTTTATTTTCTTGCATATTTACTACTTTTCTAGCTGCCCTTAAGACTAGATATTGCACCCTCAGCTGCAATCTCAAACAACTCACTCATTGTCACTTTAAGATTCCTTTCATGAACATCCTTCTATAAAATCAAACTATGACCTATATACTACCTACTTACTTACTACAAGGGTCTCATTGTTTCATGGTATTGTGGGTTCTAAGATCCTTCAACCTTATTGTCACTACTTCATAGTCCACAAGGTATTATTTACATTTCTCCCATATTTGATGAGTCTCAAAGCACTACTCAAACATGCAATCTACTACCTCCATAATACAATGGCTAAGAAGAAACATTGAACCTATGATTACCAATATTACTTTATTTAGACAATCATTCCTAGATTTAATTTTCCTTGTCTAACACTACCAATAGAATTTGAAAAACCCTTAAGGTTAGCAAGGGGGTAAGGAAACTCACTATTAATTAAATCTCCACTTTAGTATTCAATGTTTGAGCTTTATTATCTTCTCACTGCTCAGCCTCTTTTTGACTGTCACACCTCAAGTGACTATCATTCTTCATACCATAGATTGCATTTACAAATGTCACTGAGCTACATAGTGTTCCTGTTATTGGCTACAATCTTTAGATTGCAAGATTTTGTTATTAGCTACAATGTCTCAATATTTCTGGTATTACAACCTCACAAATCTACTAGAGTTATGGTTTATGTTTCTATGGATGCTTAGGGGTTTTACCCTAGTCATTCTCTTACTAATGCTTCTATTGGTATTAAAAAAAACCTTAAATATTGGGTAAAAATTTATCTTTCTTGATAGAGTTGTGGTATGATCATGGTTTTTATCCTAGAGTGTGTGGGAAGTTTGTGTTTGATCATTAAGATATGTAAACTTGATTAGTAAAATGTATCCTATATAGTATGGGTATTGCTTTAATACTTTCCATAATGGTTATTAGCATATCACATTATAATAGTTTGTGGTAACCCAAGATTTCATTCAAGTATGTAACAAACTTGGTTTGTAATTTAAGTTGTACACTTTTAAGTAACATTCATAAGGTTTAGAAAATCTTGATCACTCTCTATAATAGCCCATTAATCATGGGTTGTGCTTGAATTCACTACATAATTGATATAACACAACTACTTTGCATATCAACTAGAGTTATAGGCTCTTTATTGCAGCAAGAGGTAATCATTCTTGGATCATGCTATCATTACATTGTAACTTGTTAAACTTGAGTCAACCTGAATGCACCCAATGATGATTGACACCTAATTGTGATGATAGTGATTTGTATATGAATTGTGCTCATATGAGTGTATCCATTTATATCACAACATAGCCACATTAAACTTGGGTCATACATGAATGCATCATGTATTTGTTATAGCACAATTGTGCCACATGAACAATAGAGTTACGGATCACATAATTATAGTCACTAGAATTTCTTCCTTGCTTGTGCTCTTATGGTGACTCCATTACCATTACAATGTAACCCTTTGGACTTATATTGCTCAAATCATTACATTGCTTATTTTCTCTTTGGATGGATGGCTTCATGGACATTTTGTGATTTATACAACTTTTGTTTTGATCGTAAATGACATCAGATTCTTTCTAAAACTAAAATGATTTATTAATTATGGTTTTATGATGATTTTGAGTTTTATTTAGAAGGGTTTAATATGTTGCATTTTTATGTGTAGGAAGAATAGATTGTGATGCAATGTTCAGGTATGGAAGGTTAAGGAGAAAATGGTTTGTTATCAATGAAATAACTAGGTTGGAGAGTACCTTGATCCAATGTGAAACACTTCCAGGTGTTTTCACATGGAAGCAGGACCTAAGTATAGGAATTTCTGAATATCCAATAGAGGAAGTTCCTTTATTCTAAAGATAAAATCATAAATCTGTTGGTCCAATTTGACATCCAACCTAACATCTTTAATATTTGATAGAGAAAGTTTGTAAATTCTAAAGATAAAATCATAAATCTGCTGGTCTAATTTGAGATCCAATTTGAGGCCATGAAGCTCTTGTTGTGCAATTTTTGCACACATGCCCTGCTAAAAACAGGGACCTTCTTTTGTTGTCGCTCTTGTATTTTTAGCCCTTTGATTTTGAGGATTTGTGCTATCTTGGCATGAGCTTAAGTTTTTATCTTGCTTACCTAAGTGACCCCCCTTAAGTTGCATATTGAAAATCTTAAGTTTTGGGCCAAGTTCAGGTTTTTGCACTGTTTCGAGATTTTCTGCCCCGTTTGGATTTTCCTGGATTTCATTCAGACTCTGGCTAAATGTGATGGTCCAAAAATTTTTGGTCTTTGTATATTTCTGCATGGGCTGGATTTTTTTGGAAGTCTATTGTCTTGTCAGGTTTCTGAACTTCTCCAGCTTGTTTTTTTGGCTTCATTATGGCACCTTGGTTCAATCTCTGCAATGAGTTTGGTTAGGTTTAAGTGAATTTTGCACCATTTTCTCTCATCTTTCATTGTGTATTGCTTTTGCATTTGGGATCTGGTGATTTGTGCATTTGGATTCATTGATTTTCTTGCTCGAGTAGTCAGATTGTTGTCTATTGTTGCCATGATCAATTTCCACTTCATCAAATGGTATGTACATGTTGCCTTGCTTTTGATTGATGAATGTGAGTAGTGCTTTGACATTATAGTATTGCTTGGAGTAAGAATTCTTGTATGTTTGGGAATTTCATGGCTTGCTCTATGCATTCATGGTTAAGATTTAGGGTTTCATGCCTAGGGCATCCCCATTGCATCTTAATTTGCTTTCAAAGGAACCTAGAATTCAAGGACGATCTGTAGTAGGTTCAAGTTAAACTAGTTACGCGCTCTAACTTCTCAAATTTGTGATTATTCGATCAATTTGAGTGAATTCGTGTTAGGTTGCCGATATTTGAGTTTTCTTTTGACCTCGGGATTTTTCGTTGACCTCGGATTTTCTTGGATTCTGCCTAACCTTTTGTGTTATGGGGTGTGCAATGGAATTTGGGGATTCGATGACTTCGTGGAATTCCAGTTTGGCCGGATTTTTTTGGATTTTCTAGGAAGCACTGTGAAACTTGAAAATTGGATGAAATGGATGATTTTGATGATAAATTCTTATTATTCCATGCTCTAAATTGATGGATTACACTATTATTTGCATCTTTTCTGCATTTTGATGATCTATGGTTGATTTTATGCCTTCTTCAAGAAAATCGGCTTGGCCTAGATTTCCCTGAAATTCCTTCCGGGACTGAATTTTGTGGTTGGCTTGAAATCTTGAACTAAGTAGAAGACGATTTAGTGATGTTTCTGGGCTGATTTCGATCTTTGCTCAGATTTGTTTAAATGATGAATATGTTATTTGTGATGGGATAATCTTGATCTTCATGTTATAATGGATATTGATGTTGGTGGTTTGCTAAGTGCAGGTTGAATTCAATCTAGGTCGTCAAGGAAGTTTTGGAGATGAAATTAATTTGATTAAAGGAGAAATTCAAGTACTGGTTACTCCACCCCTTGGTCGACTTGGTGAGGTGTGCTCAGGATAAGAATGGAGGGAAGCAGTTAATTTAGGGCTACATTAAAACTTGTGCATTGGTTCGAATTATATCGAATATCCCAGGTTGACCTAGGTAGAATTCATGCATTTAATGCTAATTTTATCTAGTTTTGAATTCTCCTTGGGCCGACTTGTTTTGTGGCCATTTATTATTGTAAGCATTAGTTGGGCTGACCTATTTTGTGGCAAATTGTTATTGTATAATCTAATTAGGCTGACATGCTCTGAGGTCTTCTATAAACTTGGCATTTCACCTCATTTGTGGTATATAAAATAGAGAATATAGAATAAAAAGACAAATAGTTCTTATAGAAAATTAAGCAGTAGGGCAGAGGTAGAAATTAGGTCATTCTTAGCAAGTGTTGTAATAGAACATTGGAATTGTTGTTGAAATTCAATGATTCAATACAATTGAAGACATTGTGATTTTCTGGTGATCTCTTTTATGTTGACTTATCTTGCCAGGTTCTTATGATTCTATCTTTCAAATTGCTCAAGGTTATTAGATGTATGTTAGATCTGATTCAATGGTGTTTATGATTTGATGCTTGAAGTGTTTGTAACAATCCTTGGTCCATACTTTTTGTAGCTAGCTGATTGTTAGTTTCTTTGCAAAGTTAGCCTGGACCTTTATATTCATTGTGCTTAGTTCAATTATGGAGATTTATTCATTTCAATTGCAATTAGGTTGTCTTGGATGAACATTCATAATCTAAAAATCTTAATACCTTAGAAGATTGCACTGTTTCTATGAGATTGCAGGTTTATCTAGGTTAAGCAGGAATTAGTTTATGAGGATTGGTCCATTTCAAGTATTTCATCATTTGCATTGTTAATCTTCTAAATAGCATTAATCTTAGTGATCTCTTTAAAAACCTATTCTTTTGTTATTTTCTTATCATTTGGGTTAGATTTAGTATTAAAGTATCATTACATTTCCAAATATGATAAATTAAAGATTTAGTCTTTGCTTGTAGTAAGGTCCCTTTGTGATTACCAACATTTTCACATTTATCACTAAGTTGTCTATGCATTATCAAGACCTAATATTAGAGACCTTGGGGTTATCTCTTGAGGCTTGCTGATAGAGATTTACCTTTCAAGAGAGATAGGATATTGTATTGCTATCTGAGTTGTTGTTGTGCAGAAAACATCATCAACAGATTGGCGCTAGAAGGAAGGCCTAAATAAACTAAGCTGGATCAATTTTTGTCTGCCATCTCTCCTGCAAAGTTTAGAAGAAGAACCAGATCTACTCCAATAGAAGAGGAATTTCAAGAATTTTTAGCTCCCATTAGGTCAAGGAGGACTAGAATAAGGGGTGAATCATCATCCACCCATCCACCTCTATCATCTCCATATTCTCATCTTCATCAAGTTCATCTGAGTCTAAGTCTGATGACATTCCCATTCAACAACCTCAGCCTACCATAAATCAGCCATTACCACCCCCACCTCCACCAATGGCTTTCCTAGATCATAACCCATCCCCATTGACTTTCGACAATTACAATGTCATGCCAAAAAACCCAAAGCACTTCTGTTCAAAGTTCCATGTTAATGATCCCAATAGAACTGTTGAGGAACACATCATGATCTTTCAGACTAGCCTTAAGGATAGGGGAATCAATCATGAGGATGTAGCATGTAGACTCTTTCCTTATTCCTTAGGAGAAGATGCATTCTATTGGTACAATCATTTACTTGCTAGGTCCATCCGGAATTGGAATGAATTGGAGACTGCATTCTTGTAGAAGTTTAGGATTCCCATCAGTCCCAATGAGCTCTATCGTCAGTTCACTAATGTTATGAGAGAGGTCAATGAGCCTATAGAGTCCTTCAACAATAGGTTTCATCATGCCTATACTAGACTGTAGGAACCCTATGATGTTAATGAGCCCACTGCCTTATAAGTCTATTATGAAGGACTTGATAGTCTAAAAACCACCTTCATGAAATGGAGAAACAACCCTCCTAATACTTTTCTTGATGTATATGCAGAGGCTATAAAGGTTAGCACTACTTTAAGGCAACATTTTTCTGGGCCTTTACCATCATTAGGACCCTCTTCTCACCCTGGACAAGTCCCAGCTCTCAATTAGGCTCTTCCTAGTCACACTCCAATCATGAATCCAGTACCTTATTTTCCTCTGGTCCCTCACCCAGGGCCTCTAGTGAGTCAAGTGCCACATATAGTCAGCCATCCCTAGAAAAATGCAAATCAACCTCTTAATCCATAATCTCATGCTAGCTATCCCCTATATCTGCAAAATTCTGAAGTCTTGAACCAGTCATTGAGTACCAACACTGCAATAGGATATCCTCAAAATAATGCGAGCTAGCCTCCATATGAAAATTTTGATAAGGAGAGACTGGATGAATTGTCTAAACAAGTGAAGAAGCTGAATATGGAGGTGACTTATCTAAGGAACCAGAATAGTCAGTTGCAAGCTGCTCAAAGAAATATGCAATTTAATTATAGTAGAGAAAATCAACAAGGAAAACATTTTGATAGGGGGAAACATCTTGACAAAAGATACAACAATGATAGAGGGTATAGTAATGATAGAGGACAATCCTCAAGCCAAAACTTTGACTGAGATCAAGCTGGTGGACAAGGATTCGATAGGAGATATCCACCAGGACAAAACAGGACTTGGAACACAAGGCCTAATAATGGAGGAGTCCCTACTCCATTAGATCAACCAGTCAATCATCCAGTTAATCAAGAGAAACCTCCTAATGGTGTATATTTAGCTGAGACTGCATTATCAGGATGGTGTAGGCTCCATAAAACAAGTCAACATTCTGAATTGGATTGTCAAGAGTTCTAGACAATGGGTTCAATTTTTTAGTATGAAGTGGAGAATAATGCAAGTGGTTAGTAAATGGTACCATCTACTCCTTATGATTCATCAGTATTGGTCCTGAATCATGCTCCTTTTCCTCAAAGCTAGGAAAATGTATGTAAAGAAGAATTAGACCAGCTGAAGGAAGAAGCAGACTAGGTATGCAATGGAGATGAGATTTCACAATTGTTTGATGAAAATATAGTAAATGACAATGGCCCCATGGACAAAGAAGAAGCTTATGTTGAAGAGGTATAGACCTTCCAGAGACCTATCAAGAAGTATGACTTGAGGGACATGCCACATAGATGTCCATAGGCTAGAGGCCCCTTCACCATCTCCATTCCACTGAACAACTTCACAACACCCCCAGATCCTAATGGCAGCAATAATCCACCATATCCTACGGTGTCAAGGAAATATTTCTCTAAAGATCAAGCACAAATGGATTCATTAAAAGGAAAGAGTGTTGAATCAAACAAAGACATGGTGGTGGAATACCCAAAAGAGACTCTTGTTGATCTGAATGAGGAACAAATGGCCATATATGTTGCAGATGAACTCAAGAAGCTAAAGGTAAGCCTCTCTACATTTGAATTATTGAGAATTTCAACCATTAGGAACGTAGTTCTAGGAGCTTGCAATGAAAAATCTATATCCCAAGATAGAATAGTAAGTGAAAGTGTCAATAGAGTATCTAGTTCTCAAACAGTAGGAAGGAAAAATTAGACTCATAATCAAGTTCATGTACCTCTTGGAGATAAGGGAAAAGAGAAAGATAGGACTCAAGTTGCTCAAGTGGATACTCCCTTAACTATGTTCCAAGGGAAAAATGATACTCCTCCATTCCTGATTTTTGTTCGCATATTTGGTAAACACTTGCACAATTGTTTGTTGGATTCAGGTGCTTCCACCAATGTAATGCCCTTTGGTGTCTATAGAGCTTTGGGTATCACTCCTGATGATTCCCAAAATAAATTTACACAATTGCATAGAAATGAAGTTAAGGTTGTAGGGGAATCAAGTATGATTCATATGCAGGTTGCTTCTAATCCTAGGATTTAGCAAGTTATTAATATACAGGTGGCTGATATACCTGATGCTTATGGCCTAATTCTCGGAAGAGAATTTACTAGAGCCTTGAATGGATATGTATCAACTAATAATTCTCATATGTGGCTTCCCTGGAAGGGAGTGCCAAACCAAATTAGAATTGAAAGAGAACCTAGGATGAAGTATATGATCATAGAATATCAAAATACTTCCAATGAAATTCTGATACCAGAGGTGAGTATGGGAAATTATGTGCTTGCAACCCCTTTTGAGGAATTAGATGTAGAGGAAGTTCTTATGTTCCACACAACGCTTATTGATCTTACAAAAAAATCCAGTGGTACTGAAGCCTTGGTGAAACTAGTTGAAAATGAAGATGATCCTGAAGATAATCAGTTGGGATTGTTAGATAACTTCTAGGAATTCATTCAAAAATGCATTGAGGATCAGATTCAGTTGGGTAGGGAAATGAATTTTGGAGATTTACTCTTTCCAAAATGGTGTAGAGTTCATAATTTAGCCCTTTCAGAATTCACTTGCTACTCATTTGCGGATACCATCATTAAAGTTGGAAGATATTTGGAGTGGAAAGAAAATTTAGACAAGGAATGCACTACAGAGAGGTCAAAAAATTCTAAATCTGGAGATGATTTTGTGGTTGATGTTGAGGTAGCTCTTGAAGGGACTAAGTGTAAGGAATGCAAATCTGAGTCATTAGAGTTAATAGAGAAACATTTAAGTGAAGAGCCACCTATAAAGATCAAGGAGGATGTTCCTATAGAGGCTAGTCAAATTTCTCAAAATATAGTGGAGGATGAGTTGCAAGAGAAAGGAGTTACCATACAAGCCCCTCCCTTCTAGGATGAAGATCTAATACAAACTAGATATAAAGAGTTTTTTGCCAGAATTAAGAAAGATTGGTCAAGCTTGAGTTATCGTGTCTTCCTAGAGGAGTTGTTACTAGCTTGGTGCAAGATACATGAGGAAGAGCATTCAAAATTCACATGCTTCCAGTTTCAGGCAACAATAAAAGAGGTGGAAGAACAAATACAACTACCACAAACTATAAGGGATACACAAAAAGCTCTAATGGAAGAATTTCAACAAGTTGTTGATGAATGCCTTGAAGAACATGAGGAAGCACTTAATGGAGGAGTCAACATTCCTGATGACTATGATCAAGAGTTTGAACCAATGCCAACAAAGGAAGAATTTAGGGAGTCTTTTCATTTATCAAATTCTATTTTTCCTCTATCTATTGGTGAATTGAACATTGAAAATTTACAAGTTTCATGCATCAATGATGAGCTAGCTAATGTGGCTCATATCGATGTGCAGGAAAATTTGAATAATGCTAAGAGTGGTAATGATGCAATCATGATTGGTGGACTTGACAACATACTTGTAGGTGAAAATGTGCTTGAAGATCAGTTTACAATGCCTCCCGACGAAAAGTTCCATGTTGATAATTCTAGACTTTTTCAATCTAAATTTCACTTTGTACTGCATAGTGATGCCTCCAGTTTTGTATTACATGTTTCCAACACAATGGGATTGTTGTACCATCAGTGGAGACCTCTTGATGACATAGATATCAGCTCTTTACAATTGAAGAATGATCAATACCACATCTAGTCTACAACAGTACAAAATCAAGTTGTTTCTTTCTTTACTAAATTTTTTGAAGCTTATCAATTCGATTATGGAAGTTTAGGAAAGACAACTTGCATACGGATTGATCATGGTTTCAATGAGTTGCCTCAATTGCTGATTATTCCTATCAATAGGGTTAAGTTTGAATGTTGTAGCTTGGTGATTTACTTTGTTGTGTATATGGATAAGTTTTCATTCTTAAGGACTGTTACTTTCACCTTATTGTTTGTTCATGCATTGAAAAGTCAAGTAGGTATAGGTCTCAGTTTATCAGGTCTAGTGATGAGTCATTTTGGTGTTTCTTTGTAAATAGTTTGATTTGAATAAATGTAGATTGCTCTACTCTCTTTAAGTTTTCTTTTCTTCTCTTGCTTTATTTAGTGTAGATTTTGCTTTTGGTTTGGTGTGTTTTTTCTCTGCTTTTGCTTTGGAGGTCTTCTTGCTTTCTTCTAGATGTGTTGCACCTACATGGAAAATATTCTTTTATCTGGGATTGTTCTAAGTATTTTCTTGATGAACTTTAATCTTGTGTCTTGAATGGATGGTTGAGGTATTTTTTATCATTGGGTTGTCTAAATGTTTGATTTGAAGAGGATGGGTCACTAGTCTGATTTGAATTTGAAGTATTCTGAAATCTTATATCTTTTATACATCTTAAAAATCCTAAAGTTGTGATAGGATCCTTGTGAGGTCTTGTTAGGTGAAAAATCTTATTTCTGCTTCAGTGACATTGTGCTTCTCAACCCTCAGTGTGAACTTCATTATTCACAAGTTGAAATAAAAATGAAAAAAAGAAAAAAGAAAAGAATATCAAAAGAAGAAAAGAGAAAATATTGAAAATCAAATAAATTAAACATATTAGGGGTACTCCAATATCTCTATCGGGGCTATAGACGCATGGCTAACAATAGAGCTATGTCTGGGAGAGTCACAATGATAACCTCATCAGGGCTATAGATGCCTGACTAGCAATGAGGCTCTATCCAAGTTTCTTTTGGAGTTAGAATCTCTACGTAGCCTGACCTAATGGAACTTGGTTTCTGCACTAGCTCAAGGAGGGAAATGAACTCATGTGCAAAAACTTGGATTTTTAGTCTATGGAGGGTTTAGTCCAAATTTAGTTTTGATTCTTTAACCTTGCATTTTGATTTTTTTTTCTGGTAATGGGATTGAAACTAGAGATTTTGGGTTCATGATTCTTGTTCATCATCAAATTCTTTGGAGCATTTCCCCAGCAGAGTTGCCATTTGTTGTGCAATTTTTGCACACATGCCCCACTAAAAGCAGGGACCCTCTTTTGTTGTCACTCTTGTTATTTTAGCACTTTGATTTTGAGGATTTGCACTACCTTGGCATGAGCTTAAGTGTTTATTTTTCTTTCCTAAGTGACCCCCCCAAGTTGCATATTGAAAATCTTAAGTTTTGGGCCAAGTTTAGGTTTTTGCATTGTTTCAATATTTTTCGCCCCGTCTGGATTTTCTCAGATTTCATTTAGACTCTGGCTAAATGTGATGGTTTGGGAATTTTTGGTCTTCATGGATTTCTGCATGGGCTGGATTTTTCCAGAAGTCCATTGTCTCATCGAGTTTTTGAACTTCTCTAGCTTGTTTTGTTGGATTCATTATGGCACCTTGGTTTGATCTCCATGGCGAGTGTGATTAGGTTTAAGCAAATTTTGCACCATTTGCTCTCATCTTTCATTGTGTATTTCTTTTGCATTTGGGATTTGGTGATTTGGGCATTTGGATTCATTGATTTTCTTGCTTGAGCGTTTGGATTACTGTTTTTTGTTGCCATAATAAATTTCCATTTCATCAAATGGTATGTACATGTTGCCTTACTTTTGATTGATGAATGTGAGTAGTGCTTTGACATTATAGTCTTTCTTGGAGTTTAAATTCTTGTATGTTTGGGCATTTCATGGCTTGCTTTGTGCGTTCATGGTTAAGATTTAGGGTTTCATACCTAGAACGTCTCCATTGCATCTTAATTTTCTTTCGAAGGCACCTAGAATTCCAGGAAGATTTGTTGTAGGTTCAAGTTAAATTGGTTTTGTTCCCTAACTCCTCAAATTTGTGATTGTTCAATCAATTTGAGCAAATTCATGTTAGGTTGTCGATATTCAGGTTTTCTTTCGACCTCAAGATTTTTCATTGACCTCAGATTTTCCTAAATTCTTCCTAACCTTCTATGTTCTAGGGTATGCAATGGAATTTAGGGATTTGACGACTTAGTGGAATTTTGGTCTGGCTGGATTTTTTCTAGATTTTTTGGGAAGAGCTATGAAACTTGAAAATTGGATGAAATGGACGATTTTAATGATAAATTCTTATTATTCCATGCTCTAAATTGATGGATTACATTGTTATTTGCATCTTTTCTGCATTTTGATGATCTATGGTTGATTTTGTGCCTTCTTCAAGAAATTCAGCCTGGCCTAGATTTCCTTGAAATTCCTTCCTGGTTTGGATTCAGCAGTTGGCTTGAAATCCAAAACTAAGTAGAAGATGATTTAGTGATGTTTTTGGGTTGATTTCAATCTTTGCTCAGATGTGTTTGAATGATGAATATGTTATTTATGATGGGATAATCTTGATCTTCATGTTATAATGGATATTGATGTTGGTGGTTTGTTGAGTGCAGGCTGAATTCAATCTAGGTCATCAAGGAAGTTCTAGAGATGAAATTAATTTGATTAAAGGAGAAATTCAAGTACTAGTTACTCCACCCCTTGGCTGACTTGGTGAGGTACGCTTAGGATAAGAATAGAGGGAAGTTGTTAATTTAGGGCTGCATTGAAACTTGTGCATTGGTTCAAATTATATTGGAGATCCCAGGCTGACCTAGGTAGAATTCATGCATTTAATGCCAATTTTATCTAGTTTTGAATTCTCCTTCGGCCGAATTGTTTTGTGGCCATTTATTATTTTAAGCATTAGTTGGGCCAACCTGTTTTGTAGTAAATTGTTATTGTAAAATCTAATTAGGCCAACATGCTCTGAGGTCTTTTATAAATTTGGCATTTCACCTCATTTGTTTGATATAGAATAGAGAATATAGAATAAAAAGATAGATAGTTCTTAAAGAAAATTAAGTAGTAGGTCAGAGGTAGAAATTAGGCCAGGCCATTCTGAGCAAGTGTTGTAACAAAACATTGGAATTGTTGCTGAAATTCAGTGATTCAATACAATTGAAAATATTGTGATTTTCTGGTGATCTCTTTTGTGTTGAATTATTTTGCATGGTTCTTATGATTCTATCTTTCAAATTTCTCAAGGTTATTAGATGTATGTTAGATTTGATTCAATGGTGTTTATGATTTGATGCTTGAAGTGTTTGTAGTGGTCCCTAGTCCATACCTTTTGCAACCAGCTGATTGTTAGTTTCTTTGCAAAGTTAGCCTAGACCTTTATATTCATTGTGCTTAGTTCAATTGTTGAGATTTATTCATTTCAATTGCAATTAGGTTGTCTTGGATGAACGTTCATAATCTAAAAATCTTAATACCTTAGAAGATTACATTGTTTCTTAGAGATTGTAGGTTTATCTAGCTTAAGTAGGAATTAGTTTATGAGGGATTGGTCCATTTCAAGTATTTCATCATTTGCATTGTTATTCTTAGGAATAGCATTAATCTTAGTGATCTCTCTGAAACCCTAATCTTTTGTTATTTTCTTATCATTTGGGTTAGATTTAGGATTGAAGTATCATTACATTGCCAGATCTAATAAATTAAAGATTTAGTCTTTTCTTGTAGTAAGGTCCCTTTGTGATTACCAACATTTTGACATTTATCACTGAGTTGTCTATGCATTGTCAAGACCTGACATTAGAAACCTTGGGGTTGTCTCTTGAGGCTTGCTGATAGAGATTTACCTTTCAAAAGAGATAGGATATTATATTTTGTCTGAGTTGGTGCTGTGCAGAAAAAGTCATCAACAACTCTGACAAAGAAAGTTCCTAGATTCTAAATATAAAATCATAAATCTACTTGGTCCAATTGTAAGTATTTTTCTTGGTAATTATACTTTCTAACATTTTTCTTGATACAAATTGTTACTTTAGAATTATGATATTTATTTTCTTTTAATATTTTCAACCCTGATTTTAGGGAAGAACTCTGAAGATGGTTCCTTCAGATGGAGACTACACTTTTTATGCTATAGGTTCTATCTAGAAACACTAGAAGCTTAGGTACTGTCATACTCAAATACAATAGAGTTTGAGGTGAATTACACTTAGTATTTTGTGTTGATATGGATATGTTCCAACCTGTAGTTAATTATAGTAGCATAATAGATAGGCTAAATAGATTTTCATATACCATTGTTTCAAATTCTAAATTACTATACGTTATTCTAGGAGCAAATCACAGTGGAAGTCTATACATAAGACACCATTGTTTCAAATTCAAAATTGGTAGCTCTTTCACAATTATTTGTGTAGACATTGAAAAAAGTCTTAAATGATATCATACACTCGAAATGGATATACTAACATAACCTCCTCTTTATACCCATCCTCTTTACACTTAATTAATTAAATTATCCTAGCTATTTAATTAATTTCCTTATTTTCATCCATTAATCCAATTAATCAAATCAGGTTAATTCACCCCCTTTCATGCTAACAATTCATCTCAGTAAATTAAATAGATTATACTATTTAATTTAATTCCCTAATTCATCTTATTTAATTAAATATCCCTATGTTATTTAATTAAATATCATCTCACCTTTAACCCTTTCATTAAATAATTTAATTGAATGAAAATCACTTTGTTCTTCCAATCCCCTAATTGCATGATTAAACCTTGTTTAATTAACAATTAAACTAATTTTCCTCCAAAATGGGAATATTCCCATTAAATATCCCTTATCCCTTTTTTGCACAATTAAAAATTTCTTTTAATTTGTAAAATATATTTTATCCTCACCCATGAGAATATTCCAAAGAATATTCTCTCTCCTCTAATAATCTCACTTGGCTTCTTGAGCAAGTCACCTTGTGACCTATGTGTGTAGGTCAAAAGTGTGTTTGTTTGGAACAAATGTGAGCCCTTGATTAAATATCATCTCGAATTCTCACCCATTGATGAGAATCCATGATCCATGCCTCTTCTTCCTTTCATCCTTGACTATTGATTAATCTTTTTTATCTCAACCCTCCATTTCTCATTTTCTCTCCTACAAATAGGACACTATTTGGAGACAAATGAATCTATATTTCAATTGCAAAATTATGTTGTTGAATTCACTTGCATTCACACTCTCAATTTACTTAATTTTAACTAATTTTAGTTCTTTTTTAGTTACATAATAGCTTACGACATCCACTAATGGCTTCCATGCATCCATCTTAGCTAGTTTATAAATTAGGGTTTCCATCTTTTAGCTTCGAATTTGCTTAGATTAGCTTAAAAATTGCATAGTTATATCAACTTGATATAAAGTAGGGAGGAAATTGTCTAGCAATCACAATTCAAGTATTTTGGAATAACTTTCCAATTTTTAAAACCCTAACTCTTCCCTATTCCTCAATTCTTTCATTTTTCCCTTGTAGCCATCTAAGTAGTGAAATTTATGCATATCTCACAAAATACTCACCAAACCCACAAAAGAATTGGAATTTTAGAAACCCATTTGGACACACTTTAACATATCCCAAAACTTGACACACTTACTTTGGAAGATCACCTCTAAAACTTGATTGGAATGCTACTTAGGGCTCCAATTAGCCCACTTTTCCAAAGCATCACCCACTTAAACTTTCTTCCACTCCAAAAACACCATGGATAGTCTTTCAATAGGCCACAAACACTTATATTCCACAATTTCAAGAGAAACTCTCACTAAGACAACTTAATACCAAACCCTCCATTTACACATGTTTGACAGGGGTTTATTGAAAATCACTATCTCAGTCTTCTACCTAGCCAACCAAGACCTCAAAAACCTTTAATAATGTTTTCAAATTCTTAATAGACCTTCACAAATTCCTTCCCCAAAGGTTTTCTACCATTTCCACCCTTTAAACCCCAAATTTCACCAAAAAATACTTGACACTGCCAACTAGGGCATCACCCAAAAACTCTTAAAAGGCCTCCCCTACTCACATAAACTCCATATATTCCTAAATATACCTAGAAAACCCATTCCACCAAGTTACAGATAAATATAATGGTGGAATGGGGGTTTATTACATTTTAAATGACTACAAACCCTTAAAATTGTGTTTTCAAACCCGCCTTTAGAAAAATGAGTGTTAAAACCTTAACTCTTAATGAAATTAAGAAAAATAAAAACCAAAAGGATGATACTTAAATCTTCCAACTAAAACCATAGCCTTTAGACCATTATCACACTATACAAACCCGTACAAGTCAATGAAGCAACAAACTTTCTGGAAAAACATAGAATTTGACACTTTCTTTATTGTTTCTTCAACAACACTTCAACCAACCTCTCCATTTGACCATATAAATTGAAAATATAAGATAAACAACCAAAAAAAAACTAATCAACCAAATAACCACCTTTCAAATTCCAACTGACCGTTGGTATTCTAGTTTGCACTTTTTTTTGCATTTTTAACATGACAACATTGCAAGATTAGTAACTTTTTGCAAAGTGACTCTAAACTAACCAAAATGACTCAAATTACACTTAGCATGGTCTATTATGACCTTATTTATGACCTTTAGAATTAATCACACAAAAAATTGAGCAAGAAAACATATTTACAAAAACCTATCATCATGGTGCTCCCGTACCATACACCTGGCCTAAAAGAAGATTTCAAGTCTCTTGAGGAACATTAAAAACATACCGCCTCTTTCCCTTGAATGTTTTTCAACCAAAATCTTTACTTGATGACCCCTTCTAATGAGTTATGTATGGAAACCATGCAATGTCTCTTCCTTTTGGATGGCCTTTTCCTTGAAAATCCATTTGATGAAGGTTGTCTACCAGTCTTTTCACTTGAAGCTAAGTCAAGTCTATCTTCATATTTGCAACCATACCTTTACCACCGGAAAAAATATTTCTTCAACTTTATCTTTGATTGTCCACTCTTTCCCTCTCATTTCATACTCAAACTCTTTCCTTTCACCAAGTTTCATTCCACTTGTTACCTTCATCTTTTCTTTTAGAACCTCTACCCTTAGGATCTCTTTACCATTAGAATTACTCACCACTGTCTTATCAGAGTTACACACCTCTACACTAACATCATTAGACTATCCTTTAACATTATTTGCAACCAATGGAAAAAACACTATCCCTACCATAATTCCATCACTCTTTTCTAACCCATTTTGAGTTTGCAGAAGGAATTCATCCTTGACCTTCTCCGTATCTAACTTTGTCATCTTCTCATTATCTTCTTTACTCTTAAACATTGAAGTATCCTTCAAGCTTATTGACTTAACACCTTATTCCTTTTCAATGGTTGAAGACTCTTCATTTGTGTCTTCCTCTAACTTCACAAACTCTTTCTTTCCCATCATGATCACTCTTGCTACCTTTATTTTTTCCTTCACATCTTCAACCAATGGAGTCAATGTAAAAAAATTTCCATCCTTACCAATCTAATATGTAGTGGCTCTCCCATCATAAATGGTATGTCTATCAAACTGCCATGGTATCCCAAGTAATAGATGACAACAACTCATTGGAAAAATGCCACAAATTACTATATCCTTGTAACCACCAATTTGAAACTCAACTAAGGTTTGCTCATTAACTAAAATGGACTGAGCATCCTTCAACCAAGCTACTCTATAAGGTGTTTCATGAAGAATTATTTCTAAGTTCAACTTATCTACTATTTAATTAGACACCATATTATCATTGGAGCCTGAATCTACTACAACTTTTCATACCTTACCTTTGCATTTACACGTGGTCCTGAAGAATGCCCTCCTTTGTGTAGATTCCCTCTCCTTTGATGCCTTTAAGAGTTGTCTTATCACCATCAATGACTCTCCTACTTTTGGAGTAGAAAGATGAATAGGATAATTTACACTCACATTCATCTTCTTGCACCAATTACACTCTTTTATCACTTCTCCTTTGACCACCACTTGAAGTAGAACCTTGCTTTTTAGGGAACTTGAATGCTAGATGACCAAACTCATTACAATGATAGCATCTACCTAAAAATGTGTTTGAATTCTTAACCCCCACCAAATCTTCCTCTAGAACCTCTAAATCCACCTCTTTGATCAAAAATTGGTTCTTATCCTTTGTGTACACCTTGGATTTCACTTGATTTTCTTGAAGTAGAAAGTGATCCTCTTCCTCTTGAAATGTTGCCTCTACCTCTATTTGTCTTGTCTTGCCTTCTTTTCACCTTTTCTTCAACCCTTACTACCATTTGATAACATTCTTCAACAATTCTTGGATTTTCCAAGGTTAGTTCATCTGGAATGTTAAATTTCAATCCACCCAAATACCTAGAATTTTTTTCATTCTCATATTCATTATGACCAGACCTAATACTCAACTTGTAAAACTATTTAGTATATGCTTTAACATCCATTTTTTTTTGCTTTAAACCTTGAATTTTTCTAAACATTTGAATAGCATAATCAAAAGGTAGAAACTTACATTTCATTTTGGCTACCATTTTTTCCCAAGAAACTATCTTTGATTTACCTTTCTTTCTCCACAATAGTGGATGGATCCTCAACTTAGTCTTTGCAATCTCCACCCTTTTCTCTTTAGGAACATATTCACATTCAAAGTAATTTTCCAAGGTTGCAATACAATCCAACAATTTTTCATCATTCAGATTTCCTGCATATTTTAGCACATCAATTTTCAGCTTCTTTCTATCATCCTTGACTTCCCTCAACAACTTAGCCATCCTCTAATCAATAGGATCCAATTCCTCTTCCTCTTCAATGTCAGTTTCCTCTTCTTCATCAGAATCACTTTCATCACTCATGTCCACATCTCTTTTCTTCCTTGTCTCTAGAGTAGTAAGCCTTTCCCTCAACTCTCTTATCTCCCTAGCATGCTTTTCCTTCAATTTACCAATCTTTCTTGCCACAATTTTCCCTTTTGGAAGCATCTTGTCTTTCAACCTTCAACCTTTCACTACTTCACCCTACAACTTTCTCCTTCACAAGATCTACTTCCTAAACTTCGATACCAACTAATGTAGAGCAGGGAGGAAATTGTCTATTAATCACAATTCAATACTTTTGGAACAACTTTCCAATATTTAAAACCTTAACTCTTCCCTATTCCTCAATTCTTTCATTTTTCCCTTGTAGCCATCCAACTAGTGAAATTTTTTCATATCTCACAAAATACTCACCAAAACCACAAATTGATTGACATTTCATAAACCCATTTAGACACAATTTAACATATACTAAAACTTCACACACTTACTTTGGAAGATCACCTCTAAAACTTGACTGGAATGCTACTTAGGATTCCAATTAGCTCACTTTTCCAAAGCATCACCCACTTAAACTCTCTTCCACTACAAAAAACCATGGAAAATCTTTCACGAGGCCAAAAAAAACCTAGATTCCATAATTTACATCAAGAGAAACACTCACTAAGACAACTTAACACCAAACTTTCCATTTACATAAGTTTGATAGGGGTTTGTTGAAAATCACTATTCTAGGCTTCTACCCAGCCAACCAATACCTCAAAAACATTTAATTATGTTTGAACATGCTTAATAGACCTTCAAAAAATTGATGCCCCAAGGGTTTTCTAGCATTTCCACCCTTTAAACCCCAAATTTCACCAGAAATACATGACATTGCCAACTAGGGAATCGCCCAAAAACTCTTAAAAGGCCTCCCCTACTCACATAAACTCCATAGACACCTAAATATACCCTGGAACACCCATTCAACCAAGTTATAGAGAAATATAATGGTGGAATGGGGGTTTATTACATTTTAAATGACTACAAACCCTTAAAACTATGTTTTTAGACTTGCCTTTAGGAAAATGAGTGTAAAAGCATTAACTCTTAATGAAATTAAGCCAAATAAAAACCAAAAGGATGCTACTTCAATCTTCCATATAAAACCATAGCCTTTAGACCATTATCAAATATTTTAAATGGTGATGCCCCAAATTCACCAAATCGATGCTTGATAAAATAGTGATGCTATTGTGCTCTCTATTTTTTGCTACAAAGCAATGCCCAAATTCACTAGAGCGATGCCCATATGAAAAATCACTAATGCACTTCTAACATTGTTTTGGTTGTTAGAGTAATAGGGTTTTGTAGGCTGGATGACATGGAGCCAAAGTGAAGAAATCCAAATTCTATGATTGTAACAAGTGTTTGATGCTTTGGGGAAATTATAACCCAACTTTTATGATTTCTACTTTATGCTTTAGGATCTTAGTAAATCTCATTTAGGTTTAAAACGAAGGCTCAAACAAGACTAAAATTAAACCCTCATCTCATCATTGTCTTTTGGGGTTAAATTGAACAAGGAAACTTTGTATTTTGTTTGGTGCATAAAATGAAGTCATTTTGGCTTAGGGGTTAAAATTTACAACTATTTGCTATGTTTTGTGATTTACATTTTTTTTATTGAATGCATATGCAATTCTCTCACATCGTTTGGTGAACACTTTGTATAATCACCTACATCTTTCAATTTGGATTAAAATTGAACCCCTTTGCGTGTGTGAGAAAAAGGCATGGTGTGTGTTCTCTCTTTGTTCATACGAATGGATACGATCAAACTATGGATGTACCTCCATTCTATTATTTAACCTTAGAGGGATTTCCTCCCCACTTCAAAAGGAGGGAATGACCCAAGTTGTAACAAGAAAAATCCAAGCTCTCCCAAACTGCTATAGAAATGTGTGGTTGCAATGAAAATTGTGATCAATGGGATGTGGTACATAATAGCTCTCCCCCAATATCTTTATGATGTGCAAAACCCTTGTTCTAAGGGTTGGGAGACCTCTTGATTGATTTTATCATCATATCTCCAAAAATGGAAGCCCTTACTATGAACCATTGTTTAGAATCCAAAATCCTTAATACTTGTTGGTGCAAGAATGGTCATTCTAAAGTCGCACCACATTTGTACTATTCATTATTGAAACAAAAAAATCCTTTTGATCTCTAGATTTTAAGGATTTTGAGATTTGGTGGTCTTGAGAAGTGTGTGTCATGGTGGGGAGCCAGTGTCACCAAATCTCTAATTGTTCACAATGTCTTAGTGTTTGGAGAAATCCAAGTGGGGAATCAACAAGTATAGCCATTTCAAACCTAGGATTGCAAATGATTGTGAGTCAGTTTAATACATTGCTTGGTTCCAAAATGTTATAAAAAAAATTCACTATCTTCCTCAAAATTTCAAAAACTTTGGCTTAAATATGGATATCTTTTGAAGATAGCCTTGATATTACTACTTGTCCTAAGGATTTATATCTTTAGATATTTCTAAATATCTTGACTTATATCTCAAAACCATATTTTCCAAAGACAACATAGGAAATTATGGCTTCAACCTCATGATTCTCACAAAATGGACGTTGTGAAAGTTATGATGTTTTTGACATAAACATTTAGTTTGGAAACTTAATCAAGATGAGTTATTGTGGTAAAATAAATTCACTTAAGTAAGATAAACTGACAAATGAACCTCACATGACTATTTGGAGACTAATTGCTCCTGTTGAACAACCTAATCTTCCAAGTGCTATCATTCAATCAAACTTTGGGGTATGTGTAGGTTCATCATGGAAAAAAATTCCCTTAAGTGGTGAAAATTTTAGAAAAATCAGAGTTAGGCAACTTGATGTAAAAATTTGAATAATTATCTATATTATTTCAAAAATATATAAGAATAGAATCTATAGCAAATTGAATGTAATTTCTAAACTACTAGGTTTATTTAAGAAGAATAATCTATTTGGTGAAATTTTGAAATTTCAATGCAACAACACTTAAATTTTAGGGAAAAAATAAGAAGTAGGTGTCTGTCTGGCCACCCTAACCACAATAAAATGATAATATTATCTTATAAGATTTTAGATATAAGTATAGGACTCATGTCCCGATGTGATGCATATTTTTTTGTAATTTTTCTCCAACTAAATAATTAATTATGAATATTTTATTACAAATTTTAAAAAATATAAAAACTCGTATGTCTAACCACCTTAACTTGATCAAAACTTCATGAAATTCAATTTTTTTTAATCCTATAGTATGCAAAGCATAGAATATGACTCATGTTTCAAATTCAAAAAATGTGATACTATTTGAAAGCTATAGATGTTTTTTGACCAACCTATCAATCAGGACTTTAGTCATAATTTAAATAGAAAATCAATAATAATTATTTATTAAATTCAAAGTAAAGCATAAATTATATTGGTGGAAAGTTGAGAATCTCCTTTAAAAACCCTTTTCGTTTCATCAATTTTGGGTAAAAAAAGTTGTTAGCCACATACCCTACACATACCCATCATATCATCACTTTTTGGCCCATCATGATCTTGCACATACCCTTTGAACTCATTAACAGAGAACAAACGAATATCATAAGGAGTTTGAGAATCTTCACTTTTGAAACAAAAGAAACACCTACCCAATGGAGAAACAAAAAAACCATTTTAGACGAAGAAGAGGAACACATTGATATTGAGGTTGGAAGGCCCACATTACCATGACCTGTGTGGAAATAAATATCTTACTTTCTTCCATAAACTTGAATTGTTTCTAAATGATCTTACACAAAGTTAGGATCCCTAAAGTAAGGTCTATAGGTTATCATTCTAGACTTATGCATCTTAATCCAAAATATCTCAAGAAACACCTTTGGGTACTTCACAAAACCAAAACTAGGTTGGTATACAACTTTTACAAATGTGCTTCAAGACACAATCCAAAATTGTATTCCTTCTATTAATATTTGAATCCTATTGTTTTCCAATGTTTCCAATTTCTCACATAATCATGATCTTAAACTCCTCTAAATGGTCTATCACAAATTAAAAATCCATAGGGAAAGATGTACAAATCACCATTACAAACGTCGGTATCCTAATTCCAAGTTTAGTAGGAAATGGGCATTAATATTTTATTGCAATCACAACCTCTTGTTAAGAAACCATTATGCTCAATCTAGGAGGAACCAAACAGATTTACATACCCATATCCATACTCTTTAGGATTTGAAAACTTTAGAATTATAGCATCATTCTCACTATGTTGGTCTTGTCAAAACAAAGGTTCACTTTAAGTCAACATTGGGTCAAACATCTCATCCACCTCTTCATCAAAATTTCATCCTCCACTTCACCTATCTTTACAAAAATTTTGAATACACCAACACTTTGTGACTTAAACATCTATCAAACCAACCCACTATCTTGGCTATTTTGTATGTGAAATGTATCCTTTTCCATGCATTTAGTGGAGTTAGTTGTCATATTTGAACTAATTTATCTTGAATGTCACGAGTCTACCCTAAAGATTTACAAGTTCATCAACATCCTTTATCCCAACATCAAAACATCAAATTTAAGCCAAAAGTATTATCCCAAAACATTTTCAAAGATCACTTCCCACATCGCCCATATTTTCATTCCCCATTATCACCATTGCTCCCAAAAGAATTAGAGAATCCATTTTACCTATATTTGAGTCAAATAAAGAGTTCAAACATCATAAATCACAACACAACTCTCCCAAAGGTGACAAAATTTATGGTGAAAACAAGATCACAACACAAGAGAATCATGGAGAATTTTTTTTTTACATTTACCTCAAGTGATTCAAAATGTTTAGAATTTGATATGAGAAGTCAAGTTACCCCATCACAACAACCTTCATCACCATCATGGCCATATGAGATAGAAGATATCACAAATAATCCATTTGAACTTGTTGAGGTGCCAAGTTGACCCACAACATGCAGGTAAGATAAAAGTAAAAGTATCTCACCTCTCCTGAAAGAGACAATCAGTAATCAAATTGATCACCTCCCAAGGTCCTTGATGTTGGTTCACAATGTTGTTGTTTCATGAAGTGGTCAATATGGCTGTAATATTCAAGGGGCCTACTCGTTTTGAGCTTCTATATTGTTGCAAGATCAAATATCTATCCAAACCTACTTTAACCTGGCTTTTAAAAAAATAGAAAAAAGATAGATCAAGGTTTTCAAACTGAAAATAATGTTGAGTCATTCAACTAATCAGACTTGTTGCCTTCCAAGGAATTCCTAAACTAGAACTACAAAGTTTCATTCATTCATAGTGCAAACTTTAATAGTAGATTGCAAATCATTATTCAAACAAAACATAAGATAAAATTCCATTCCTTGAAAGTTTTTCAAATCAAATGATTAACCCAAAATGAATACCATTCTAGATCATAATATAAAGTAGGTTTAAGTCTAGCTACTCCTACTGTCAATGAAATCGATATGCAACATTTACAAATCTTCCAAGATCACCATTATATAGTGTAGACATGTCAAATTTACATCATACATAATCATATTCCATTCATCCAATAAATCAGGACTTTATTTAAATCAAATCCAAATCATACATTTTCCATCATTTTCTGATTTAAATAAATCAAGTATTTAAGTCCAAAAAGTCAAATCATCTAATCAGCATTAAATCAGCATAATCTTCATCTAATCCTAATCTAATACTAATCACATCCCACTTGCATTATCTAGACCTAGCCACTTGCACAATAAATCAATTTTATTGATTTATTAAAACACTCATTTTCCCTCAACATGACAAGTCAAACAGGACATTTATTGTTGTTTTTCCTTGTCCCCCTCTCAGCATTTATGGCAAAATTTGAATTCAAATTTTTCCCCTCTTGGGCACTCTTCCCAAATCTTGCACACACATCAACTAATCACATGATGACAAGTGTCCTCAACTCATTGGCTTGTTTTTGATCCCACATTGGTCCCTCTCCAACACTTGGCATTTTGAAAATCTTTAAATAGGTGCATCATCCTCAAGCAAATCCTTCACAATCTTCACAATCTTCACAATCTTCACAATCTTCACAATCTTCACAATCTCCACAATCCTCCACAATTTCATCCAAAAAGCATATGCAAAGTTACTCTCCTTGAGAACTAATTTTGCTCATCATTTCCATCTTATCATCATCATCTAAGCTTTCAATCAAGGATTGGGAAAGGGTCACTAGCACATGTGACACCAATCCAATATGGGATAGATTGGTTTCATGTTTTTCTTTATAGGATTTTATGTATCTTGTTATTAGATAGCATTTTAAAACATGTTAGATATCTCATATGGATTTTGAATGGTGCTTATTGCTTGGAAACTAATCATGTTTGTATATGTTAGTTACTAACGATTTGCAGATTTCGATGTCCACAAAATGGCGCTAGAAGGAGGGCTGATTTTCGTTACATTTGTTATGCATTGATTTACTTATAATGATGTATTAGCATGGCATTTGCGAAGGATTTTAAATGCCTCTACAATAAATCTATTTTATGCATCTTCAGATTTCATTTCTTTGAAAAAATTCTTTAAAAAAAAAATTAAAAAAAAAAACTAACGTGCTTTGTCTATGCTTCTGCATTTTGAATTTATTTCCAACTGACCCATTTTGAGTGATAGCTCCTGCAACTATTTGATGTCAAGAGAACTGAATGCATACGCAAAGTATCTTATTTGCATCATAAAATATCTATATGCACTGTGAAATATCTACTTGCATTGCTAAACTTGGCTGCATCTACGTTAGGACATCTTGTAATTGTTTGGATATTTGGGTTGAGATGTTCACTTTTTGATTTCTATATGCAATACAATCCCCGGAATATTTAAACACACAAATTCTTAATGAACATGTGGAAACTAACCTTGAATAAACAAAACACGCAATGTGAGTGGTTTTGTACAGGCGTTCACAAATGTAGGGGCATGGAAATGGACATTTGAATACCTCTCTTTTCGTAGAATCAGACCTGTGAGTGAATTAGACTTTAAGGGAAATTGTCATCTGCATGAGCCGTTGAAATTAGACTGTGGCTTGCATGCATTAGTTTCAAAAGAATCCTTTTATTCCTGGATATATTGAGTGTTCCTGGCAGCATACGGCTCCCCTAGTGCTGCAACCCGCTGCTCACAGAGTTTGTAACATTCATACTGCTGTTGTCTATATTAGCGTTGTTGTATGTCACCTATGTTTACACCTGCTAATGGTGTTAAGATGGCTGGTCTCTCATCTTTATGCCTGTCAATAGCATTTGGTCTAAAGTGAAGTGTTTATGCTGCAATCATGGCGCTACAGGAAAATGCATTTATTTGAGGTATTCGGTCAAGTAGTTCACACATGTTATCTGTGCCCTGCTGTCAAAACATTTCGCGCGCCCTGTCTCTGTTGTTACATTCAACTGTCAAACAGTTCAAACGCCTTGTCTATCCTTCCACATTGCGCATATATATGCACTAGAGCATTTGATATGCCTTGATTTTCTTACATGGAACTCTCTGCATTTGGCTTTGAAATGAACGACCTCTGAACATTTTCATGTTTCTAGTGCTCACGCTAATGACAAAAGCTTTGAAATGTTTCCTTATTCGCTGGTATATTCAATCTTATTTTTGTTAGGTAATAGGTAACTACAATCAAATGCGGCAGCATAAACAAGGCACATGAACCAATTGATCTGTAATAGAAAGCCCAATTTTGAACTGACAAACGTAATCATCAGTGCAGCAATCAATGAATGTATAACTGGCGCGATTTCAAGATTCAAATGAATCTTACCTGCTTGGATATGTCATCTTTTACGAATCATAAATTGCTGACATGCTGCCTTTACTCATTCTATCTAAAAGCTTCCAATAACTGGCGAAGGTTGAAGTAGGAACGCTGATTAAATGCAGATACTTTCATTTAATGTTGAGGTTCCAGGCTACTACTAGAGGTATTTTGAGCATCGCGCGGTGTAAATACAAATCTGGGCGGAATCTTTTGCAGATGGCAGCCAAACATTAGTTGCCTATCTTCAGTTTATAGGAGGAGAGCTTCCAAAACAGTGTTGATATCTTAATTGCGTTGACATTTCCTCGCACTTCCCCAATGCTTTTTGAGTTTTGTTCTGATGTACTCATTTGTTGTATTCCTGCAAATAAATGCTATCCATATGCAGTCTGTTTTCAGAGAATGTAGGCATTGATCTGTTGTCTTGGCGTGTTCTCAGACCCCCTTCCATCACATCAACAGGGAACTAGAAACTTCACATCCCAAATTCAAAGTCTGCTGCCCAAAACACATTTAATTCACAGTTGTCGCTTGCTGCCTACGTCATCTAGTATGCTGGTATTTACTTAATTTTGACTGCAAATCTGATGAATGGTTTTGCATATTTATTTTGCCACCAACAAATCTAGCCGACTCGTAAACTCCTCAGTCAAAAGAACCATCTGTATTTTATCATGCTTATCAATGCAACCTTGTTGGAAGTCACCATCATAAAGTATCTTTTTTTTTGGATTAGTCTAAGGCTCAAAGTTGCTAAGGTAGGTTGTTGTCATATAATATTTTTAATGTGAAGCTGCAGGGAGGGAAGTTTGATTTGGTTGACATTGACTCATATTCATCATGCCATGGAGTCTTTTGATATAATGATGCGGATCTAGTCACTTCAAGCCATTAAAACTGGACTGGTTTAGAGCTTAATTCCAATTACTATCCTTTGGTTTGGAACATATTACTTTTTAAATGATAGATTTGTTTGGTATTTTAAGCTTTTGACATTAAACCTTGTTCTTGTTTGTTAAAAAGAGACATTTGATCTTGAAGGTTTGACCAAGTTTATAAATTCATTATGTTTGAAATTATATTCATTATATTGAGTTATTATTAATCCCTTGGCATAAATCTCATTACTAATATCTTTTTATCTTGTTTGTAGGTTGGCATCAAGAAATGACGATGGTTGCTCTCACGTAGGAATCAAATAACGACATATTTGAATAGAAAAGTTGGGAATTGAATTTAAACTTGGGAAAAGCATTTTTTAATGCTTAATATACCAAAAGCGAACAAAGGCAAGTGAACAAGGTACAAAAGCAAACGAAGGCGAAAAGGTGCAAGGCGAAAGAGAGGGCTAGCAAATGAAAACGAAAGGAGGAGGATTCTTGTTTGAAAACACAATGTGTTTTTTAACACTTTGAATTTTTGATCAATACTACTTCACGAAAGGAGGGAAATGTTTTTTTGAAAACACAATGTGTTCTTTAACACTTTAAGTGTTTAATCAACACTACACGAAATTGTTTTCCTTTTCGTTTTAGAACATTAGTTTTCAATTGGGGCTAAAACGAACAAATTGTTTTTCATTGCAAAGGACTTAAAACGAACCTTAGAACACACTTACTAGATTTCGTTTTGGTTTAAAATTGAACAAGGCAAACTTCACACTTGATTTTGGTGCTTAAAATGAAGTCATCATTGCTTTGAGGCTAAAACGAACAAGTGCTTGATTGTGTTATTTTGTCTTTTGAGTGCGTATCCTCTCCCCTTGCGCTTCGTGCGATCTAGGGTGCAAGAGAAACACTCAAAATACATTTTATTGCTTTAAAACACTTCATTTTGGGTTTAAAATTGAACATCTTGTCTTGCGAGTGTGAGTAGGGGCATTTTCATTACATTCTCTTTCTTTGTGCCATCAAAGATCGATCGAGTTACGGATTGTGTCTTTGCTTGCTTTTGTTTATCTTAGAGGGCCTGCCTTGGGGAAAAAGTACTCACCCAAGCGACGACTCAACCGGTAACACTCTAAAGCCAAGAGTATTTCCAGCCGGGATATAAATGAGGATTTTGGTTAAACGCCATAATCACGCGGTTGGCTCCGACAAGATGGATCCGAAAGGGGACTCTTGCCACGTTGGGTCAACTCCTACGAACGGAAAGTCCTTACTAGAACCTATGTGTTAGAATTTTCCAAAATCCTTAATCTGTTTGTTGGTGCAAGAACGGTCGTTCTGAAGCCGCCCCACAATTTTGGCTTTTAGTAGAGATGGAAAGCATGCCATGGGAGTTTCATGGGTGTTGGTGCTTGGGCTGCCGTATAAGTGAGTGTCGTGGAGGAGGTGGGGTCAAGCATCTAACCATCCGCTAAAAGTAGGGTGGACTTGTCCAAGTGGGGACTCAACAAACATTGTCTATCACATCCATAGGGCTTGTAATTATTCTTTGTTTGAAAACACAGTGTGTATTCGAAAACATTTTGCAAACAAACATTCAACATGGTTCTCAAAATTTCAAACCCTCTTTAAGACAAATATCATTGACTCAATCCATATGTTACTGCTTTCCCTGCGGATTCACGTCTGTAGAGGTTCCTAAGCATTGGATTATATCTCAATTTGTCTTCTTGAGTAAACAATAGGAAAACCCTTGCCTTAAGTTCATTGAATTTCCACATAATATATCTTGTGGGGTTTAAGGAAATTAAGACATTGGACATCTTAGTTTGAAACTTTAATCAAGAGTGTGTTTGTGGTAATAGGAATACACTAAGCAAAGATAACAAATTGGACCCCACACATGTGCTTGATATCTCTTGGTTATATTGGTCTTTTGATTGCTCTTAGAGAAAAGTGTGTTCTTCAATACCTTGGCCTAGTAAACAAAGTCTCTCTAAGTCTCTTAGGATCATCAAAACTTTCATCTATCTTCCAAACATTCATCAATCCATACCACCAAACAACTTTAAAAGCTTTGAAAACATCATTACCTAGACTTGGGTACATTTCCAAACCAAATCAAAATCATTTGTTTAGTTAGGTGTGTTTGGATAAATCCTTCCACGCACACTTAGTTAAATTATCACCTCTTTGAACAAGTTCATCCTAAGATAGCATCCAACATTTTAGGATTTACAAGTTCATCATCCACATCAAACAATCAAAATCAAGCCCTAAGTCTAGCATTGATTCAAAGTTCCTAAATGTTCATCACTCATCATTTACACATTTCATCCTCCATCTCATCATTGGTCCTAAGAACCTTAGAGGTCACTTTTGCTACAAGGTCAAAACACAAGAAGAACATGGAATATACACTTGATCCATACATATTGAGTAATCTAAATCAGTTGAATCTTCAAAGCCTTGCAATGCCTATCAATTATCAAAGTCCATACATAGGATCATTGCCTTCGACAAATGTCAATGGTACAACAAGTGTGAGTATGCCCAAGTCAACGTTTGGAACACATTTTCCAATGATAGATCTAAATCCAAACCTACAAATCCACCAATCGAATAATCAATGCATGAGCCTTGAAACGAACAATGTCATTCCACCAAATCCCTACAAACCAAATGTGGATGTACCAAATGCATTTTTTCGAAACATGAATCCTAACTCGGAAACCTTTGGAAAAATGATTCCCAATACCAACATTGTTCATCCTATCATGCCAAATCAGAACATTATCCAAAGTCAATTTTCCCATAATCCCATTCAAAAACCACAAGCATGCATGCCAAAACTACTTGAACACAAGCCAAATCAACTATCTCAAGTGAGTCAAAATCAAAATCAAGAACAAATTTGGCGAGATCAAATTGCAGAACTTTCCAAAATAGTTGAGGCATTGCGCCAAGGGCAATCTCCACCACCATTACCTACATTATTCCTTGATTTAGGGATTCCCCCTTTACCTAACACCAATCATTTCACCCAAATCAATCCACATAACATCAATCAAACCATCACGACAAATCCTTTGAATATACCATCGACATCACACCAATGGATGGTATCTAATCAAACAACAACATTGATCCCAAATCAAAATACGGTCTCCCAAGGGCCTATCACCTCGGTCAATCCAACCATCACTATCCCTTCAATCATTCCAAACACCACTATCACTCCCATCACATCTCAACCCCTCACTACCATGATCGCTCCGAGCGTATCTCAAACACTTGTCACTACATCCAACACAATTTCAATCCCACCACCACCACCATTGCGACTAAGCCAAGTAAGCAATTACAATGCTTCATTCAAAGCATACCAACAATTGCTCCAACAATATGAAACAATTCGGCAAGCGCCTATAGCCACGCACGCTTCTCAAGCTTCACAGCAAAATCAAGCTCAAACATCGCTGCAACAACAACAAGCAACACAAGCTCAACAAGTGCAACAATCCTTTCAAGTTTCCCAAGCCTCTCAAGCTACCCAACCAACACGAGCACAAACACAAAAGATGACAACTATTGAAAACAAGGATCAAGATCAATCCATCACTGAGCACACGTTTACTTCATCCAATGATCAAATTGACAAATGTCAAGAGTCACTTTTGAATCATGATCAAAATCCACCAACAAAACTCGACAATGAGCCAATTCAATAAATGTCAACATCGTTTGACCCTACGGTCAAAGACATTGAAAATCCCTCTGCCACAATTGTCGAAAACAATGATCAAAATCTCTCCATCGAAGAACACATTGAGGATGTATCTACACAATCCGATGATAAACTCACCATACATCAAGAGCCACTTTTTAGTGATCTCTTTCAAGGAGTGTTAGGATTATTTGATCCAATTGACATAATGCACAATCAGTTCACCTATGATCATGTTGAAAATGTCTCTACATCGCCTTACGAGTTAGAGGACATATCTCAAGAATTTATTCCAAAGCATGATCAAAATCTTTTACCAAAGTATAGCAATGGTCCTTTTCAAAACATGTTAATCCCCTTTGACCGCATGGTTACAAATGTTGAAGGAACCTTGAACTTGACCATGCCTAATGTCGACATCCAAAAGTCCTTTGTAAGCAGTCCATCCTTTGAAACTGACCCATGTCAAGAACTTGATCCAAAGCATGTCAAAAACAACTCCGAAATTAATCAAGATCAAGAATTTGTATCTCCAAGATACTACAATAATCTAATGAACACTCTCTTATCCATGCAAGATGATCATATTCATACTCCTCCATCTACCCATGAGATGCTTTCTATAGATGGACACATAGATGATCTTCATCTAGAACAAAATCTTGCTACACAAAAAGAGCAGATTCTCAACTCCTACAGTCAAATGGAGTTATCAACATCAGAATCAAATATGTCCCAAATTCAAACTGAGGACATCATGAATAAAGATATCCATCATTATCCGCTCAACGAAACAAGTCAGATAGAACATCCAGAGTTAGCGGAGCAGCAAATGGAAATAACATCACCTATGGTGGTCATTTATCAGAGAGTGCATTCTATACAAGAGATCTCAGAACAAGCAGAATCAAAGCATGAAGGTATTACTTCCACCATACTGGGGGCAACTTCGTCTCAAGCAAACGTCAACATAGGGAGCACGAAGAATCCTTATGATGAAGCTAGTGTCAATACTACAACCCACCACGTCACGAATCTTCATCCACCCATCACCCCATCCATGAATTGGGACCAATGTCAAAGGAGATATCTGAATCAAAGTACGAAGAATGTTATCAAATCAAAAGAAGTTGAGAAGCATAATGGACAAATCAAATACACATGGATACCAAAGAGTACAAAGAAAGATCATCCCTATCAAACTCCATCAGTCAAAGAAACTGTGGGGCAAAATAAAAAAGGGAAAGGTATCCATCAAAAATGTCCACAAAAGAAAAAGCAGGTTTTTCAAGCAACGTACAAAGTGTATCAAGCAGTTGGTCCTAATTCCACGCACACTTCCATATGCACCCATCATTGCTCATCTTCCCAAGTTTGGAGAGTCAAAGATTCCAAGCTGTCAACCAATCCATCTCATATCCCTAAACACACTCCATCCACGTCTCCACGCATAATATCCAATTCTCATATTGACCATGTATTGGCAACGACCCTTCATCATAAAGATTCAGAAGGCACTTTATCACGATGTATGCACGGAGATAAAGTTAACCCTGGTATCGACGAAGCAGATCAAGAATCCCATAAATTGTATTCAAGTGCACGTATCTTAGCAAAGCAGCTCCTTCAGGTAGGATATCGATGGCACATTATGACAGAAGCGTCTACGTCAACACCACCTGGTGGTTCAGCATAAATCTTTCAGAAAAATTTAAAAAAAAAAGCAAAAATCCAAAAAATCAGAAAAAGGATTGAAAACAGTAAAGAAAAAAATCGTCCTCTAGTGAAATCCGCATGGGCGGCGCTTTGGGCAAGACCATGACGAAAACCTGGAAAACAGGCATCATGTGTACAATCGAGCATCTACGTGCACCAGTTCAGATGAAAGCATCTCATCCCATCCATAATAAATCGAGCATTCCATCCATCTCATCCATAATAAATCCACGCATCCATGAACCATTTATCCAATCCATTTTCATCCATATTCATCCATCATCCAAGTTATCTTGATATTGATGAAATTTTGGGGCATTCTTTACGCTTGCTTATGGTAAACATCTTGACATGGGTTGTTTTCATTAATCCTATCCTATGCAGCATTATCTAAGCCATGAAGCATTATCCAAATGAGAATTCGTTATTCGAGCACCTTATCTTATCGCAAGATAATCCTTGGCATCCTTTTTGCATGCTTAGCATATCCATCCATCCATACACCTATCCAAGCATCCATCCATCGCATTCCATACATTGCTAGACATTGGGGGCAGATATATACATCTTGCTTCGAGAATAAATCTTGATCTATATCCTTCGCCTTATGTGGCGATCCGAACATTGGAAAACGTGAAACCAAATGGGTTAGGCATTTACAATCTAAAATCCGAAACACTAGCCCATGGCATATTTTGACGAGAACATGTTCCTTATCAAGCTTCATCTTTCATCAAACATCAATTGATATCAGTCGCATCTAAGTTGAACGTCAAACGTCACATCAAATCATCCAAACATCTTTTGTTCGAAACCAAGCTTCATCAAACATGATCAATCAAATCCAATCAAAAAATCATCTCAGGATATCCTTGTGTTGCTTAACACTATCCTTGCATTGTCGTGTATCCTCGACAATGTTACCATTATCAATCCTGATCAATCCAGTCCTTGCATTGTTGTGTATCCTCAACAATGTTATCATCATCAATCCCATCAAAATCCTTGTGTTGCTTAACACTATCCTTGCATTGTCGTGTATCCTCGACAATGTTATCATCATCAATCTTGACCAATCAATCCTTGCATTGTTGTGTATCCTCAACAATGTTATCATCATCATCAATCCGTCGATCTGATCAATCCACCTTAGCTTGGTTTTTTAGCAAAATCCTAAACAAAGCACTGATATCATTACACATCCATATCCAAATCGTCAAAATCATGCGAAAAATCCAAAAACATCCAAAACATATCAAAAATCCAAAAAATAGTCAAAAAGTAGAAAACATCAAAAACATTGGAATCCGAACTACGTCGTCTCTGAGCTTAAACGTAGGCAAGGCTAATCTTTGATCAGCCCCCGAGACATCAAAATCCCAAAAACATTCACAAAACACAAAAAACCCAAAAACATAAGAAAATCAAAAAATCAAAACATTTGAAAAATCCAAAATCCAAAAACAGCCTCAAAACATTCCAAAAAATGTCAAAAACATCCAAATATTTGAAAAAATCCATCCGCCTCATTTAAACTTTCACCAATAATCAATCATCCATAATAAACTGATCATCACCTTCATCCTTTGGCAACACAAACAGAGACAATCACAACAATCAGCAAATCAAGCTTCAATCGTAAAATCAAAAGCGAACAATAAAACATTTAAAACAAAATCAAAGTCTTGATCATTTTCAAACATGTCAGTCGACCTTATATCAACAGCCTATCAATCAACTTATCAAACCATCATCATCCTATACAAAGCATGTCCTAGGATCCGTTCCGACAATGGGCACTTTTATCAAATCAACCACTTTGGGTAAACAAAACGACGTGTCATTAACATGTCCTAGGATCCGTTCCGACAATGGACATTATCTTTTGGCAATGAGTTTTGGCTCCCATCTTTTGAAACACATCCCTTTGGCTGAAGGTATGAAGAACATTGGCTTGTTTGTGTACTTGATCTTTTCTTTTGATTTATCTTATTGCGCTCATTCCAAGGACCTCTCGATGATATCCGAACGAAGGATTTAGAGATAGGAATGGCATAGCGATCATTATCTTTACTTTCTTTGGCTTGTTGGACTCTTGTAATATAACTTGGCGAATGCTTGCTTTGTTAGATATGTATGGAGGATGTTTCAGATAGCTTGTTGACTATTGCATTGATTGTTATACCTTTCCGTGTTTTGGTCGAGATGTTTGAGACTTCTAAAGTGCATCCTAGCAAGGTTTTATATGTCAGGTGTGAACAAGAATACTCCTATCTATTTGTCGAGTCAAAGTCCATCACACTAAGTACAAGCCATCCTGGTCCTTTATACCTTGATGCATCGTACAGCGTGTTATCAAAAATAAAGTAAGTGATCCTTTGAAAATCCCTATCCTTGATAAGAAAATCATCATCTATCATCATCATCTCTAATAAAGTCTCGACCAATCATGGACTTGTTGGATCCTCTTGTCATCATCTCATTCCGCACTAACATCATGCATCCATCCATCCGCATCCATCATGCATCCATCCCGCATCTACAAGCGGTCGTATATCATATCATTCATATCATACATAATAGGAAACATCGGTTTTGCATATCATCTCACATGCATATCATCATCATAATATAGATCTGTTAGTCTAAGCATATCATAAATCATCCGTTGCATAATCACAGCATATCACATCATCCATCTCATCCATCTCATATCATATCATCATTTAAGTTGTTTAGAATAATATAGATTTGTTATTCTAAGCATCTTGAAATCATCTTTGCATCGTCATCCATAACCATCCATTTTGAACCTCTTTATCGCGAGATCGACCCTCAAATCGAATCTTTTCGCTCGATCTCTCGAGGGGGCAATGTACCAGTGTACTTCTTTCCGCTGGGGCATCCGAAAAAATCAAATTTTTTTTAATTTTGATTGCGGCAAGTTTATTCTTTGAACCAACGCACAAGTACATTGCTTCAAAGAGGGGCAAAATGTAGACATGTCAAATTTACATCATACATAATCATATTCCATTCATCCAATAAATCAGGACTTTATTTAAATCAAATCCAAATCATACATTTTCCATCATTTTCTGATTTAAATAAATCAAGTATTTAAGTCCAAAAAGTCAAATCATCTAATCAGCATTAAATCAGCATAATCTTCATCTAATCCTAATCTAATACTAATCACATCCCACTTGCATTATCTAGACCTAGCCACTTGCACAATAAATCAATTTTATTGATTTATTAAAACACTCATTTTCCCTCAACATGACAAGTCAAACAGGACATTTATTGCTGTTTTTCCTTGTCCCCCTCTCAGCATTTATGGCAAAATTTGAATTCAAATTTTTCCCCTCTTGGGCACTCTTCCCAAATCTTGCACACACATCAACTAATCACATGATGACAAGTGTCCTCAACTCATTGGCTTGTTTTTTATCCCACATTGGTCCCTCTCCAACACTTGGCATTTTGAAAATCTTTAAATAGGTGCATCATCCTCAAGCAAATCCTTCACAATCTTCACAATCTTCACAATCTTCACAATCTTCACAATCTTCACAATCTCCACAATCCTCCACAATTTCATCCAAAAAGCATATGCAAAGTTACTCTCCTTGAGAACTAATTTTGCTCATCATTTCCATCTTATCATCATCATCTAAGCTTTCAATCAAGGATTGGGAAAGGGTCACTAGCACATGTGACACCAATCCAATATGGGATAGATTGGTTTCATGTTTTTCTTTATAGGATTTTATGTATCTTGTTATTAGATAGCATTTTAAAACATGTTAGATATCTCATATGGATTTTGAATGGTGCTTATTGCTTGGAAACTAATCATGTTTGTATATGTTAGTTACTAACGATTTGCAGATTTCGATGTCCACATATAGAAACCCATGTCTTCAAATTATCTCTATCTATGCTAAGAAAATCAGGAAGATACATCACTTCTTCCTCCTGTTGAACTGCAAAAAAATGTCTAACTTACTTAAAACCCTACCTTGCTTTTTTGATATCCCATCCTCTACCTTTTGAATCCTCTAGCTTGCTAACTAATCCACTAGCTTTCTTTCTAACTTTTCTAACCTTTTCTAACCCTTAGAAAAGAGGTGAAACACCATATTTATAAAACCTGCCAAAGGTGTCAGCCTAGTTAGGGTTTACAATAAGTTGGTCACAGAACAAGTCGGCCCTAGAAGAATTCAAAACAAAGTCAAAAATGCATTAAATGTATGGGCACCGACCAGATCAACCCAGGATCTCCCTCATAACTCAGACCAAAATGTGTGAAGAAGAGGAAAAGAAAAACAATGAGGAAGCAAAAATTTTGATGCAACTTTGCATTAACTACTTCCCTCACTTCACCTATACCTTGCTCCATTTTGGCCTTCGTCATCAAGAATGTCCTCTACAAGCCATTCACAAGTGGCATAGGCGATACCCTAGTTCACCATTCAATAACATTAATATTATTCTCTAGCCGCCCCATCGTATTGTCCTAGTCTCTCTTGTTGGATTGATATTCATTAATGATTGCACTATAGGTTGCTGCATCATCTAGCTGGTACCCAGTTGTTGTATCCCATGATAGCCTTAGTCCTTTGTAGTAGGGGTGTTCATATTTGTATCTGAAACCTTGAACCATATTGATGTCATCTTTCCCTTAAGAATCCTACTCTTTTCATCTAGCTTCATCTCTTTCCTGCTTCAGAGATGGATGATCCCTCTATGTCTCTCTTAGCCTTTCCAGCCATTGCCTTGGTAGACTCAACCTACATTCATCAAACTCCATTGTGAGAATCCAAATATTGACAACATTTTCATCCAAGTGTTATCTTAACATCATGATAAAACCATTAAATTAACCCTTAAGCATCAAAACTAAGAAGTTTGGGATTTCAAGCTAACCGGGGAAAACCAGCTTGGGAAGAATTTTAAAAAATTCTAAACTAGGCGGATTCTCTCGATGAGGCACCAATATGAACAATAGATCATCAAAATGAACATAAGTAGAATAAAATAGTGAAATTCATCAAGCTGAAGCAAGATATGTTTAAGCATTCATCATTAGATTCATCAATTTTATCCAATTTCTTAAATTCCACAAAGCATAGTAGAGAATTCAGAAAAATCTGGCCAGACCAAAATTCTATGGATGACCTAGAACTTCGCACTTTTGAAAATTGAAGGGAACTGGGAAAATCTAACTGGGCAGGAAAATCTCGAGGTTGACAGAAAACTCAAAAATCAACAATCCAACACGAATTCACTCAAATTGACCAAAGGTCACAAATTTGAGGACCTTGGGCATTAAAATCACTAACATGAGCCTAATACAGATCTTCTTTGAATCCTAGGCTCAATCGAAAGCAGATCAAGAAGAAATGGCGATTCCCTAGGCATGAAACCCTAGATTTTAACCATGAAATGCCCAAACACACATGAATTCAAACTCCAAGCAAGATAATAACATTTTAAAGCACAACAAGATTGAACATCTTAGCTCAAGAGAATGCAAATGATAAATAAAAATGCCATAAAGCTCCAAAAATTGACCAAACTGAGAAACTCGATGGCCAGATGGAAATCCAGAAAAATTTGACCTAGGTGGAATTCCACGAAGGCCAAAAATCTCTAAACTGCAGTGTAAAATAGGTCGAGTTGGACTTCAAGCACAATCTGGGAAAATCTGGACGTGGTGGACAATCCCAAACTAGCTCAAAAACCAAAACAACAACATTGAAATCGGAGTTTGAAAGAAATCTGGGAAAATTCAGACGGATCAAAAAATCTCAAACTAGGGTAAAAACCCGAACCCCACCCAAAACATAATATTTTCAATATGAAACTTGGGGAAAACACTTGGGCAAGCAAGATTAAATATATTAAGCACATTCCAAGGCAAAGAAAAACCTCAAAATTGAAGGAGGAAAAACACAAAGAGCGAAAGTAAAAGAGGGTCCAATTTTAATCAAATTTAAAATGGGGTGGTTATGCAAGGCATAACAATTGGTGACTTGGTTGGGAAAATGGTTTAACCATTTTCAGGAAACTGAGGGATTCAGTTACCCAGAACTCCTGGTTTATGGACATCACAATTCTAGTTAGGTCAATTTCAGTAAACAAAGTTGAGCTAGAAACTCAAATGTAAATCAACACTGGCTACTGAATCTATGTGTGTGCTTCATGGTGTATCACCCTTTTACAAAATTTTCCTCATCTTTTGAACAATTATACGTAGGATTTGAACTACATGAGTTGATTCCCTTTAACTGTTGTGCTATGATATCCTGGGCATTGCTCCACTGCCATTCAAGCATCCATAGCTCCAATGGAGACACCTCTAGTTTTCTCACAACTTGTTCTACTACTAGTTAGGCATGCATAGTGCTGGTAGAGATAATGGAATCACCCATTCAATATTGAGTTTTCTTTTCTTAGATCTCTTTTCTTAGATAGTTCAATTCCTTCTTAATATGTCAGATGTCCAACATTTGTACTAGGTCGAAAAATACCATGGACCTCATAACAACATCTAGGGAATCAGATTTTTCATTCAAATCTTGCGACACCATCATCCTAAGACAAATATTCCATTACAAAAGGAGATGTTTCTAATGATTTTTGATAGATTCAATGGTAGTTAGTGAAGATTGCTTACTTTACATCTTGTTCTTAATGAATTTCTACAACTCTCATTAACAATGGACATAAAAAAATGAATTTAGAACAAAATCATCTGATCAGATAACCTGAAAATATCTAAACCAACTTCTCTCCTAGTAACCAAAGTATACTTCAAATAACAACCCCCTTACTCAATTGAATAAAATGAAGGCCCCCACAAAAAAGAAACAAGGAAAAGACAAAACAAACAAAACAACAAACTATTTACATATATACAACCCAAAAAAATACCAGACCTTTTACGACCCAAAATAATGTTTGAGAAATTGTCCATTGATAGGCAATGGAATAGGTTCTCCTATCAAACTACTCAGCTAGAAAGCATTTTCTCCTAGGATTTCAGCAATTTGATAGGGACCTAACTAGAGCTTATCAAACTTTTGGTGGTCACCCTTCTTTTCATTGGATTTATCCCATAGTAAGACAAGGTCTGATATCTTGAACGCCTTGACTTTGGATCTTTTTTCAAACCAATGTTTGGCAACAACCTAGTGCTTGAAGAATTGCTGCAAAGTAGCATCTCTCTGTTCTTCTAATTTCAGCAAGCCAGCTAACCTTACTTCAATCCTATCATCACTAGAGTAAAATTCCTACATAAATTTTAGGATAGGTATTTTCAAGTGGATAGGGAACACATGATCTTGTCCAGACACTAGCTTAACCAGTGAAGTCTTCAATGCAGCCTTGATCCTAGTCCTATCTACCCATAGCACAAATCTTAACTAGGTATGCCAGTCTCTAGGATTATTCTCTAATAGTTTTTTTATTACTCCTAGGAGATTCTTATTAGTTGATTCTGCAACTCCATTTCTTTGTGGATAATAGTTTGAAGAATACTTTAAAACAATCCTATGATCATAAGCCCATGGAATGAACTCAGCAGAAGAAAAGGTAGGGCCATTGTCACATAATAGTGCAAAGGGTACTCAAAACTTGGTTGTGATGCATTCAGTGAGGAACTTGATTACTACCTTCGTTGTGCTATTTTTGCAAGGTATAGCTTCTATCCACCTTGTGAAATAATCCATGGAAGTCAAAATGAATTTATATCCTATAGAAGAATTTGGGTTAATTATCCCAATAAAATCAAGTGCCCATTGGGAAAATGGCCTTACCTCATAAACAGGTTGTAATGGCATGGTTGGATGACGATCTCTTGATGCAGAATTTTGACATATATGATATGTCCTTACATGTTGGTGGCCATCCTTAAACAAACATGGCCAATAATAACCAGATTTGAGAATATGATGTGCTAAAGAATCCGTAGAATCATGACCCGTGCCATGTTTCCCATGAAATTCAGCAATTGCGTGCTTAGCTTCTTGTTGATCAAATCATTGTAGATAAACCCCCTCAAAATTCTTTCTGTATAATAATCCTCCTTTGAGAATATAATGGGAGCTTTTCATTCTTAGTGCTTTCTTCTGAGTTGTATTCATTCCCTTTGGGCACTAATTATTGAGCATAAAATAAATAATATCGGCATACCAAGAGTCATTAGAAAAGGAATGTGTTGTGTACTGCTGACAAGTAATGTTCTTACCAACATCTGCCATTACTTTAGACAGGCCTTGACCTCAGACAAGTTTCATAGGGTGAATCTCTAGATTGAACTCCTACAAAATATCCATCCATTTCCCCCTTCGCTCACCCAAATTGCTTTGCATAAGTAGAGACTTCACAACAACATCATGAAACACAACAATGATCTGGCTTCAAAGGATATAATTCCTGAACTTCTTGACAGCTCTAACCAATGCAAAATCCTATTTTTCAAGAGGTGGGCACTTGACTTCAACATTCTTAAATGGAGAGCTCATGAAGGCAATTGGCTTTTCATCCCCCTCCTCTCTTCATTGTGTTAGGATAGATGCACATGAGTGTTCAGAAGAAAAATAATAAATATAAAATGGATTCAAGTAGTCAGGAATGGTGAGGACTGGTGCCTCCAAAATGGATTGCTTAACCTGAGAAAAAGAAGTGTTTGCCTCATTACTCCATTCTATTCTAGCATCTTTCTTCATCATTTCGTTCAAAGGTTTAAAAATTTCTGTAAAACCTGTGATAAAATTCCTCACAAAGTTGATCTTTCTGAAGAAATATCTCAACTCCTTCTTACTTCCTAGCATGGTTAACTTCAGAATAGACTTAACTTGGTCTAGATCTATCGATATCCCTCTTTCTGAGATTATGTGTCCCAAAAGTTTCCCTTCAAAAACCCCAAACACATACTTTTTAGGATTTAGAGAAACACCATATTGGATACATCTTTCAAGAACTTTAGCCAAGTCTACAGCATGGTTTAGTCTATCTTTAGAGAATACTGTCAGGTCATCCATATAAATAATGATGCACTTACCAATAAAATCTTTGAACACTACATCCATTGCATGCTAAAAGGTTGCTCCAGTGTTTATCAAACCAAATGGCATCCTCTTGTAAGAAAATTTTCCCCACTTAGTAGTGAAGGTTGTCTTCATAATTAATGATCACTTGATTGTACTCAGAATAACCATCTAGGAATGACATCATTTGAGACCCATTGAAATTTTGCAAGACTTCATCCAGAGAAGGGAGTGGGTAGTCATCTTTTTCTGAAGCTCTATTCAGATTCCTAAAATCTACACATAGCCTGATCTCCCCATTCTTTTTATGAACTGGAACCAAGTTAGCCACCCATGTTGAATGTCATACAGGGAAGATTATTCTTGCAAAAATAAATTTCTAAACTTCCTTAAAGATCAGTGGTTCAATCAGGGCGTTGATAGGACATTGTTTCTACCGAATTGTTCTAGCTTTAGGCTTCAAGGAATAGTATGAGTCATCACGGAAGTATCAAATTTTTATAGATCTTCATACCCCCAAGCTATTGCAGGAACATATTTCTTTAGTGCCATCAATATATCTTCTCTAATTGCTTCAGGGTAGGCCTTCCCTATGTAAACATTCCTTTTAGGGTTAGAGTCAGCTAAGTTAACAGTTTCATATTCACCTCCCTTATCTTCGGTTGATACCTTTTCCTGAGCCCTTGGATCTAAATCAAAAATTATTTCTAAGGCCACCATTCCCTTGGGGATGCTATTACTTTTTAAATTGAGGACACCTTCTGTATCGTAGTCCTCGAGGTTCTAGTCTCCTTGATCCTTGTCGAACTCATCAATGATCTGTCCTTAAAAAACATTTGAGCTTGCTAGAAAAGCAAGGATATGTCAATCATTGTCGAAGACTTGAAAGTTCCTGACATTATCAGGGATAGTCAGGGTGGATATCAATTCTACTAAGAATATCTTGAGCTTGGAGCCTTGCATGGGCTCCAGGGTACTTGTGGCAATAGCTAATGAATCAACTATTTGATTCTCCTCTCTAGGGATTAAACTAATCCCAAAAGCATCAAAGTCTTCAATTAGGTTCCACACCTGATTTGTATAAGCTGCCAACCTTTTATTGTGACATATGGATTGGCTATGTACTTTCTTCATAATCACTTCTAAATCTCCCTTAACCATCAAGTTAGTAACTTTCTCCTAATGTGTGAACATCAGTCCCCGAGCTAATGCTTCATATTCTACTATATTGTTAGTGCATCAAAACTATAACCTATAAGAAGCAATTTTTTTCCCCCTTTCAGGCTGGTTAAATCAATTCCAACACCACACCCTATTTTAGATTTGGATCCATCAAATGTGAGGGTCCATAGCTGATTATGAGCTGGGGTTGATCTCTTTGAGCTTGTTGTGGGTGCTTGGATAAGATGAACCATAGGTGGGGCCACTTGATCTTTTGTATCAAATATTGGGAATGGGTGTTCAATAGGTTCATCAGGTGCAATATCCAATTCCCACTTAGATATATCATGTAATCCTAGGATATCTTTCTGTTGGTGTAATTAAATATCTTGTACCTTGTCCTAGGTCATAATTACACCTTAGTTAAATTTACTTAGGGACCACATAGGAGGTTGTTGGAGAATCTCCACTTTTGGTGGACTTGACATCTCATCACCTCATCATTTCCACCTTTTGTGGACACATCATGTGATTATCTCTCCATCTTTGGTGGAGTGATAAGTCTTACTAGTTGTCTCATGTCATAAGATTCTGACACTTGTCATAATCTTATGCCCTTCTATGTTCTCACCTTGGCTATTTAACCAAGGGGTCTCTATCATTGTAATGAATCATAATCAGCATTTCATATTAATGACATTGAATACAGTTTATTCTTGTCATAATCTTTCTCTCTCTTCTTGTGCTTTCTATTTAGTCCATAGATCTTGGGTGGCGTCCATAGCCAATTCTAACATGGTATCAGAGCATGTTTGGAGCCATTAGAGAGTCTTATTCTGAAAAGAGATTCCAGATCTGAGGAGGTTCCGTTCGTGGCTCTTTATTGCAGGTTTAAATCCAAGCTTGCTGGTGCAAATATGAGCTCACCATTGTGTCCGGAAGGTTCGAGATAGTCGATTTTGCCTTTTGTTTCGTCCAAATCGGAGCTACGAGGCCAAATCTATGAGGGTTTGAAGCTAAAGAGTGGTTGCCAGATCTAGAAGGTAGCTGCAATTTTGGAGCATTTTGGGTCAAATCCGACCCTGCCATCGCGTCCAGAAGAGCCAAAAACCCTAAGATCGACTGTCAAATTGTCCGATTCGGAGCAGTTGTCCGGTGAGGCAAAATTTTTTTCCCCAAATAGCCGTACGGCCCCCAGGTCGTCATTATGACGCGGTACGATTTTTTCAGAAAATAAATTATAAATTTTCAATCGAAAATTTTTGAAATTTTTTTTATGAAAAATCATTTTTAGCTGATTAAAATCATTGTAAAAGTTTTATATGAAAAAATTCAAAAAAAAAAAACAGAAATTTTAATTTCTGTGGACCAGGTACTACTGTACCTGCCGCAGAGTACTATGGGTACCGCGGCAGTACCCGGGCCCCTCCGCGGGCGCCACGTGGCGCCACCGCGGCCCCCACTCTGTCCATCGTGACTCCCTCTCTCCATTCACCGGTGACCGGCGGGCAGTACAAAACCGGCGAATTTAAAAGATTCCGGCACGACAACATCGAATATTCCCTCAGCCGGTCAAGATTCCGTCGACCCCCGTGACGGCCATATAAACGTCAATTTTAAGTCCAGATTCTGAAGAATATTCCGCAGGGGAAGAATATTCTTTTTTGACGGCCGTCAGGACGTCAAATTTAAACGCCTTAACTGCTGACATCAGTAATACGTCATCAGTGACGTCAGCAACCATTTGAATTTTTTGACCCCTTCACTATTGGCAGTTTTGATTTTTCAGTCAAACTTCAAACGCTAATATCTTGCTCATTTTGACTCCTTTTTTTGAGAATTTTTTTTTGATTTGGGCTAGAATTTTGTGCTCTACGCACTAGTGTGATTAGTTTTTGGTTTTGATACCTGGTTTTTCGAAAAGTTGCAGATTCTCACAGGTGTTGCTGCTTCGTCCTCGTTTTGGGAACTTCGGGAGCTCATATCTTGCTCCTACGGTAACATTTTTGAGTGCAATTTTTTTTGAAAGTGCATGATTTTTTGTGTACTTCTTATTGGTATGATCAGATTGATCTCATTTTGTACCAAAAATTGTATATGATACTATGGCCTATTTTGGCATTTGTAAGCACTAAGATCAAGTCTAGCTTGCTGTTCTTGGCATCTAGCAACTATAAACGCACTAAATATAAAGTGCCAAATCAAATATTTCTTGGGGGGTTTCTTGATTGAGTGATTTGGGGGGGTAATCTTGCAGTGATTGTTTGCATTCTTTTGCTTGATTTGTGTTCTTGCAATGGGGCGATCTCAAATTGAACCCCTAAATCCACATAATTATGCTACATGGAGAAAATCAGTAACAAAATATCTCATGATGAAAGGTCTAATAGGTCATCTAAAGGACAAAATTCAAAAACCTACAGATGCTAAAGAATTGGCAATGTGGGAGATTGATCGTGAGAAAACACTTGGATGCATATGCTCATTAGTCTCATTTGATTTGCAGTTTCATATTGAATCATGTAATACACCTAAAGAGGTATGGGATACTTTTGAGAAATTGTATGGAAAAACAGATAAGATTAGAGGCTATTAGATTGAGAATGATTTGATGAATCTTGATCCTAAAAGTTTTGACCACATCCAAGACTACATCTCTAAAATCAAGCAACTAAGAACACAATTGAAAGAATGCACTATTGAAAAAGAGGATTTACAATTGATTCTGAATGTGTTATCCAAGCTTGGTCCTAAGTATTCAATGTTTGTTTCTGGCTTTCATACCCATCGAATTTCTATGGGAGCATCATATGTTGATCCTAAGTTTGATGACTTTGCAAATCTCCTAATCCAAGAGGAAGCTAAGTTAATGAACATGGGTCTAATCAAGTCTTCCAAACCACAAGCATTGGTGGCAAATGAGTCTAAGGTACAGAAAGAATCAGATAATCTTGATAAGAAGCAAAAGAAGAAAAAGAACAAGCCACATAAAGAATCAGAATCCTCATCATCAAAAGGAGAAATATCAAAGAAGGAGAGACCTTCTTGTGCATATTGCAAGAAGGATGGACATGAAGAACATTATTGTTATAAGAAGGATATAGATGAGTTGAAAAATCTTCTCAAAAAGAATCACATTGATTTTCCTTTTAGAATGTCTGAATCTTCTTCTCCTTCTACTTCAAAACAGTCTAAAAAGGACAAAGGTCAAGTATCAACATCAGGATATAAAGGACAAGCTCTTTGTGCTCATTCAAGTCCAGGATCAGGGAGATGGCTTCTAGATTCAGGAGCATCTCATCATATGGCATCTTCGCAGACTATCTTCTCTACATTTCAGCCTTGTAGTATGTCTCCTATCTTGATGGGAAACAATACATATATGAGTGTAACAGGGAAGGGATCTATTAGCATTGGGGAGAACACTTTTCAGGATGTCTTGTGTGTTCCTCATTTGATGAACAATCTACTTTCCATTTATCAGATTACACATGGTGGAGATGGGAGAACTGTGGAGTTCACTCCTGATTCTGTTATCATTCGTGACTTGGAGACTAGAGATGTCATTGCTACTGGGTGGTTGATCATTCATCTCAGTTGTATTCCTTTGCACGCTTTGCTTCTGATGATGATGATGTTCCTTTGTTGATCACAACTATGATTCCGAGGAGACATTTGGCTTTTGAACTTGGGCATACTCACATCCGATCCAGTTCTTGAGCCTTGCATTTCATCTCCTCCATCTACTGTTGTCTGAATGATACTTGCGAATCAATAGTTTTGACTCCTAGTGATTCAGTGCAGCAGCTGATTGTCTTCCAGATATGGCTACTTTGGATGGCTTCATAACAGGTATTTCAGACTTGTTTGTGGAGTCACATCTTGCAGATTTGGAGGACACCATTGATGACATACATCTTCTCTTTGATGAAGATGAACCTTCTTCAGTTGTTGTGAGGGAACACTTTGACCCTCTTGTTCATTCTCTACATGATCATTCTTCACATTTTGGCGTGAGTGTGGATTCTTTTGGACAGCATTTGGAGGCTTCTTTTCTTCTGGGGGATATCTTGTCTTTGGATAGTGCTCTACATTCATCTCTACTAGATGTTGGATTTTCCTCTTCAGCAATGTGGCCTAGAACGCCTGATTGGAGTGGTTCAGCTTTCTGCATCGACATGGAGACACTTGAGCATGCTTCAGAGACATCATCGCACATCATCCATCTTCATGACTTCCTGCATACATCCTTGGTTTTGTTTCTTCCCAAGGGGAGGAACGTTGTTCGGCGAGATTGGATCATCTTCAGCATTCAATGTCGAGCTTCTACCATTCTTGCAGGAGACTCAACATTGAGGGGGGGCTACCTTGCTTCTCTTCTACTTCTCTCTTATGGGGGGGTATTTTTCCTCACATGGGGTTTTTACCTTCTCATTCTTCATTGAGAGCATTTCACTTTTTGTATTTCATCTCTCTTTTGAGGGGGAGTTTTGTCCCATGAGGTTTTCTCCCTTTCCTCGTTTGTGAGAGATTTCATTGCATTGATTGCATTGTTTGTACATGGGTACCTAACATGGCCTAGTAGCCGGGACCCATCATTGCATCTTTGTGTCATTTGCATACTCTACTCTAAGTTGCACTTAAGGGGGGTGTTGGTGTAATTAAATATCTTGTACCTTGTCCTAGGTCATAATTACACCTTAGTTAAGTTTACTTAGGGACCACATAGGAGGTTGTTGGAGAATCTCCACTTTTGGTGGACTTGACATCTCATCACCTCATCATTTCCACCTTTTGTGGACACATCATGTGATTATCTCTCCATCTTTGGTGGAGTGATAAGTCTTACTAGTTGTCTCATGTCATAAGATTCTGACACTTGTCATAATCTTATGCCCTTCTATGTTCTCACCTTGGCTATTTAACCAAGGGGTCTCTATCATTGTAATGAATCATAATCAGCATATCATATTAATGACATTGAATACAGTTTATTCTTGTCATAATCTTTCTCTCTCTTCTTGTGCTTTCTATTTGGTCCATAGATCTTGGGTGGCTTCCATAGCCAATTCTAACACTTTCTGATAGTTATCTTTATCTTTGATTAACCCCTTGGGTTTTGGTATACTTTTGAGTGTAGGGGTACCAAACAAACCCTGGGGTTGTTCAACATAACTATGTTGGTTGGGTATTATGACTGGGGTAAGTTCAGTTTGAGGAGGGACTTACTCTAAAGGTATATTACCACTGGTTAACATTATTGCATTTTTGGATTCAAATGAGAAGTGATCTAAAACGGTCTCAAGGTGACTTGGGCTAGTTTCTTCAGTTTGGCAAACATGATTTAGTACATTGATGCAAGGTTGGCAGGTCAATTCCGAATGATTTTGGTAGTACACCCTACACCAATTTGGGAGTAGAAGACTCCACAAATTGATATCTTCCCCTAAGACCAGTTGGTCTTGTTGCAACTTCCTGATCAATACCTACTAGTTAACACTAATCATGGGATTAGGGAATTCTTGCATTGACAAACCATTAGAATCAAGAACCAAAAGAGTTAGAATTTCCTCTCTTTTATAAACCCCTATCTCAGTTTCAAAATAAGCTACCTCATTGGGATATTCATACTTAGTGATGATATGTTTGAGGTGAGGTTCACTCTCAATCCTAATCTACATAGGAATTCCCCTCCATGGTAGCCACATATGTGAAAAGTCAAGGGGGAGATATCCCCCAATACTCTTCATTAGATCTCAGCTCAAAAGCATACCTTAAGTCTCAAGAATGTTTTCTACCTGAATATCTATATTGGTTTGAATCCTAAGGTCAAACCCTACCTGTACATGTATATTTCTCAATTCTCCAACTACATTAGCCTCTATTTTATCAAGTTGGATGACCTTCTTGTTTGTTTGGATAGGATTCAATCCCAATTTCTTGCATACATAAAATGGCATAACATTGCTAGAAGCCCCTGAATCTAGCAAACAATTGTGCAGATTCTTCCCATAGATTCTCAAACTTAAAAGAAATGGTGTGGTCCCTACCTTCTTTCTGAACAAAGCTGTGTTCATGTCTATAGTGGGTGCCACCTTGGTTTTCCCTTTTGATTTATCAGCTTCTTCCAAAGCTTTCAACACTATATCTTGTTGGGAAGGGCACCACTTTAGGATGTCAAAGTATGATAAAGAGGTTTTATGTTTCTGCATCTCATAAACAATATCAAATTCTATATTATAACTTGCATTATATTTGAAAGCACTCGATGAATTACCTTTGCTAGGGAAGTTAGGTGGACCCTTCAGTGGAGGAGGGTTGTTATCAACACCCTGATTCAGAGGCACCATGTGGTTAGGTGGTGCTGATGTAGTGAATGGACCCTTATTCTAGTTTCTTAGGAAGTGTCCTCCCTTTTTCTAAAAGGCTTGGGCATCATACACATCTTCTTTTGCTTCATTCTCATTCTTCATTGGGAATGAAGGTTCTTCTTCAAAGAGGTCATAATCCATTGTTGTATCCACTGAGCCACCTCCTTTATTTGAATTCATTTGGAATGTTTAGGCATCTACTTGTGCCATCTTCATGACCTTATCCATTTTAGGATAGTTCACCTCAGAATGAGTTGCAATATCATGCAGCCTGCACCAATTAGTCATAAAATTGAGGTCAGACACATTTGCAGTATGTGGCATGTCCTCATTAGCTTGATAATTGTGAGAAACCCCACCATTATTTGGCCCTGTGTTCCATTGTATGTTGTTATTAGGCCTCTGGTTATATCCTCTATTCTAATTTTTATATCCTTGGTTAGGGGAGCTTTGGCCTTGATAATTCCTCTAGCTATGATTATTGTTCTAATAATTACCTTGATTATTATTATTCAGATTAGGGTAATTACCTTGATTCTGAGAGGGGTTCAATTTAAGTTGAGCCATGTCATTTGTGACTTCGGATAGAGTTTTTTTAGGGTCTCCACCTTATTTTTGAGTTGAACCGTCCTTTCACTCTCAACATTCTTAGCAACAGGTGGTTGGCCGACAGGATTTGGTATTCTAGCTTGATTGTGATGACCATGTGGACTGTGATGAGCTTGTGATTTTTGAGAGAAGTCAAGAGCTCCATTGGAAAAGAATGGAATAGGAGATTGAGTCTGCAACTCAGACATAGGTCCATAATGGGAAGGAGACATCCTTGGGATAGTATTGAATAAAGGAGTTGGGTTAGGCATCTAATACCCCATAGAAGGAAAACCACCTCCCAAGCTCCCTTGTTGAGAGCTAGTTTGTTGTAGCTTGATGGCTAGATGATAAACTTTAGAAAGAGAATCAATATCTATCGGTTGATAAGTATTTTGTAGGAACAAGCCAAGAAAAGGGTCTATAACTCTAAAATATGCCTAAATGGAACTACTCTCAACAACTAGATAGGGGTCCTGCAATATCCTATACATTCATTGAAACCTTGTATTAAACAAGGGTAGTGATTCATGTGGCTCCTTCCTAATGGTAGAAAATTGATGGAACAAAATGGATGGATCCACATAAAATCTGAACTAATTGATGAAAGCATTCTCTAGATCTGTCTAGCTCAAAATAGAACCTTGTGGAAGATTTAGGTACCAGTTGTACACCATATCCCCTAAGGAATAAGGGAACAACCTACAAACCACATCATGGTGAGCTATCTGGGCTCTAGTACAAGAATCCTTAAAAGCTTGTATGTGCTCCTCAACACTCCTTGATTCACCATGAATGTATTTGGGATAGAATTTCTTAAGATTCTTAGGCATATCATGAAAGTCTCTAGGAATAGTCCCCAATGGAGAGGTATTATTCACAAAAAATGCCATTGGTGGCGGTGGTGGAGGCTGAGCTAGCTGTAATGGCAATTGAGGTGGATTTGGTGGTGGATTCATGAGTATCAACTAGGCTATTGGTGAAAAGCCTGGTGGAGTGAGTGGAGCTGACAAGGGTGGTAGAATGGTTTCCTTGTGAATCTTGTGTCTCATTGGGGTCTCAAGTTCTATCAAAGGAGGTGGGTTTTCAGTTGATCGAAGAACTCTATGGGACCTCTTTGGTGAGAAAGACCCAATGTTATCCAGTTTTCTCTTTTGACCCTCCTTCTAGTGCTAGTTCCTGTTGAAGAGCCAAGTTGACCATGAACATGTAGGTAAGATAAAATTAAAATTATCTCACTTCTCCTGAAAGAGACAATTAGTAATCAAATTGATCACCTCCCAAGGTCCTTGATGTTGGTTCACAACATTGCTATTTCACGAAGTGGTCAATATGGCTGTAATATTCAAGGGGCTTGCTGGTTTTGACCTTGTTGCAAGATCAAACATCTATCTAAACCTACTTTAACTAAGGTTTTAAAGAAATAGAAAAAAGATAGATCAAGGTTTTTAAATTGAAAAGAATGTTGATTCATTCAACTAATCAGACCTGTTGCCTTCCAAGGAATTCCTAAACTAGAATTGCAAAATGAAATTAACCTGTAATTGATACAAAGTTTCATTCATTCATAGTGCAAACTTTAATAGTAGATTGCAAATCATCATTCAAACTAAATATAAGGTAAAATTTCATTCCTTGAAAGCTTTTCAAATCAAATGATTAACCCAAAATGAATACCATTATAGAGAATAATATAAAGTAGGTTTAAGTCTGGCTACTCCTACCATCAATGAAATAGATAAGCAACATTGACAAATCTGGCAAGATCACCAGTGTACAGAAACCCATGTCTTCAAATTATCTCTATCTATGCTATGAAAATTAGGAAGATACATCACCTCTTCCTCCTATTGAACTGTAAAAACATGTATAACTTACTTAAAAACCTAACTTGCTTTTTTGATATCTAATCCTCTACCTTCTGAATTCTCCAACTTGCTAACTAATCCACTAGCTTTGTTTCTAACTTTTCTAACCTTTTCTAACCCTTAAAAAAGAGGCAAAATGCATATTTATAAAACTCGCTAGAGTGTCGGCTCAGTTAGGGTTTACAATAAGTTGGTCATAGAACAAGTTGGCCCTAGAAGAATTTGAAACAAAGTCAAACATGCATTAAATGCATAGGCACTGACCAAATCAGCTCAAGATCTCCCTCATAACTTAGACCAAAACATGTGAAGAAGAGGAAAAGAAAAACAATGAGGAAGCATGACTTTCAATGTAGCTTTGCATTAACTGTTTCCCCCACTTCGCCCATACCTTGCTCCATTCTAGCCATCATCATCAAGAATGTCCTTTGCAAGGAATTCACAAGTGGCATAGGTGAAGCCCTAGTTTTCCATTCAATATCATTAATATTATTCTCCATCCGCACCATCGTATTGTCCCAGTCTCTCTTGTTGGATTGATATTCATTAATGATTGCACTGTAGGTCGTTGCGTCATCCAGCTAGTGCCCAGTTACTGTATCCCATGATAGCCTTAGTCCTTTGTAACAGGGGTGTTCATATTTGTATCTGAAACCTCAAACTAGACTGATGCCATCTTACCCTCAGAAATTCTACTATTTTCTTGTAGCTTCATCTCTTTCCTACTTCAAAGATGGATGATCCCTCTGTCTCTCTTAGCCTTTCCAGCTGCTGCCTTGGTAGACTCAACCTACATTCATCAAACAACAATTTGAGAATCCAAATATTGACAATATTTTCATCCAATTGTTAGCTTAAAATCATGATAAAACCATTAAATTAATCCTTAAGCATCAAAACTAAGAAGTTTAGGATTTCAAGCTAACTAGGGAAAACCAACCTGGGAGGAATTTCAAAAAATTATGAAGCAGGTGGATTCTCCCGATGAGGCACCAATATCAAAAATAGATCATCAAAATGAACATAAGCATCATACAACAGTGAAATTCATCAAGATAAAGGAAGATATGTTTAAGCATTCATCATTAGATTCATCAATTTTATCTAATTTCTTATATTCTACAAAGCATAGCAGAGAATTCAAAAAAATATGGCTAGACTAGAATTTTGTGGATGACCTAGAACTTTGCACTTTAGAAAACTGAAGGGAATCGGGAAAATTTGTCTGGGCAGGAAAATCTCGAGGTCGACAGAAAACCCAAAAATTGACAATCCAACACGAATTTGCTCAAATTGACCGAAGGTCACAAATTTGAGGACCCTGGGCATGGAAATTGCTTAACATGATCCTCCTATAGATCTTCTTTGAATCCTAGGCTCAATCAAAAGTAGATCAAGATGAAATGGTGACTCCCTAAGATTGAAACCCTAGATTTTAACCATGAACACACATGGCAAGCCATGAAATGCCCAAACACAGGAATTAGAACTCCAAGCTATACCATAATGTTTTAAAGCATAACAAGATTGAACATCTCAGCTCAAGAGAATGCAAATGATAAAGAAAAATGGCACAAAGCTCCAAAAATTGACCAAACTCAGAAACTTGACGGCTAGATGGAAATCCGAAAAAATCTGACCTAGGTGGAATTCTGCGAAGGCTAGAAATCTCTGAACTTTAGTGTAAAACAGGTCGAGATAGACTTCGAGTGCAATCTAAGAAAATCCATATGGGGCGGAAAATCCTGAACTAGCTCAAAAACCTGAACAACAACATTTAAACTGGAGGTCGAAAGAAATGTGGGAAAATCCGGACTGATAAAAAAATCCTGAACCAGGGTAAAAACCCGAACCCTACCCAAAACATAAAATTTTCAATATGCAACTTGGGGAAAAAACTTGGGAAAGCAAGATTAAACATATTAAGCACATTCCAAGGAAAATCAAAACCTCAAAATCGAAGGGGGAAAAACACAAAGAGCAAAAGCAAAAGAGGGTCCAATTTTAATCAAATTTAAAATGGGGTGGTTATGCAAGGCATAATAGAACTCACTAGGGAAGAACTCATGGAACATCAAGCCTTTGAAAATGTAGCTCCTATCTCCCCATCATTTTTTGCATATAATTTGACATAGGACTCCAAAACCCCATCACTAGGGCTACATCAAACCTACATTCCCAATATTACAACCAGCCTTGCTCAAGACTTTGGTCATGCTCTTTCATTTGAAAGTAGCACACTTGTGGGTACACTTGAAACCAATCCTCCATCTGAAACAACCACTTGGACACCTACCTTTGGTGCTCCTCTCATTCTTGAAGATCCTAAATAGTTGTACACACCTCTCAACCTTCATTACTCCACCATGACTTCCACGTATCGGGGACATCCTTCTTCATCCAAACCCATGAGTACCAAAATAATGCCTACTATCATGCAAAGCAATGTTAATCAAGTATCTCAAAACAACGTGCAATGGTATATCAGTACCATACCACAAAGTCAACCCTTAAATAAAATAGGGACATCCTTACCCAATCCTCCAATTTCCCCATCCATACCATTGGCTTCACAAAACACATCCATCCCATCCATTATTAACCCATCTCAAAGCAATCCCTTGGTAACAAATCCTACCAACACAGGTAATACATTATCTGCATCCCTAACACAAGGAAACCTTTTTAATGAATGGAATCAAGGTCCTAGTGTGTCATTCACATAATCTAAGGGAATCATCCTCATCTTTTCCCATAGTCCCCTTTACTATGCCAAATCAAACAAGATCTCAAATATACATTCCTCCACCACAATGTACTATCTTACAAGTAATGTTGAACCAAGGAAATCCCCAACATCTCATCACCAATCCATTACCCACTCAAAATATAAATATCCATAATATTCCACTAATGTCCCAACAGACACTTGATCCCTCATTGCAAGTGCACATCGTAGCCTTACAACAAGCACAACAAGCCTATCAACAATCCCTAGCAACACAACAATAGCAACAAAAATAGAAACAATAGAAATCAACACAATAAGCAACCTTAGCACAACAACAACAAAAATAATAAGTAGCCCTAGTAGAACAATAAGCAACCTTAGAATGACAACAACAACAACAAGCAACCATAGTAGCACAATGAGTAGGATTAGCACATCAAAAATAACAACAACAACACCAAGTAACATTAGAAGCACAACAAGAACAACAATCCCATCAAGTAGCTTTAGTAGCATAGCAACAATAGTAGTCCCAAAAACAAGCCCCAATGGCCCAAAAACAACAACTCAACATGAAGCCTTACTAGCTCAACAATATGCCCAACAACAACAATAAGGTTCCTATTATGATCCTCAATCGAACATTGCCAATCCAAATGCATTAGGAAAATATACATCAATATCCTAATCACCTTCACCGAATCTTACACCACAATACACCCGATACAATTCATCCATCATCCCACCATATGTTCCTCCACCCAACCCGCAAGATGATCTAGCATCACAATTTAAGGTGCTATCACAAGAAATGTAGGACCTTCACATGGGAAAGGCAAAGAGGACCTATACACAAAAATTGTTTCCATATCCATTTGATCGAAACATCACAATGGTACCATTCCCTCCTGGTTTTGATATACCAAAATTTGATAAGTATAAAGGGAGAGGAAGTCCTATAGACCATATCAAATAATTTAATGTCATGTGCATGGAGGTGGATTACAATGATTCATATTTGATGTACCTCTTCCCTCAAAGTTTAATAGGTCCTGCTATGGATTGGTTTTCTCATTTGCTTCTTGGTATCAAAAATTTTCAAGAGATTACTGATAAGTTTGTTGATCATTATCCTTCAATATTGACATTGATGTCAGTCTACAGGAATTATTCACTCTTAGGAAAAACAAAGGAGAAAATTTTACTAATTTCTTACAATGGTGGAGACATAGAGCTAGTAAGAGAAAGTGGCCCCTTCCCGATGAACAACAAGAGGGAATCATCATCACCAATCTAGATCTAGATCTATCCTTCAACTTGAAAATGTAGTGCATCACATCATATGATGAGCTTGTCCCTAGAGCCCTTAACATTGAGAGATATCTAATCTGACAAGGAAATACTCAAGCTTAGAAAGAAAACTTCCCATCAACTTGTTCAAATGAAAAGCCTAATGTTTGGGCTAAGAACAAGAACATGACAAGTGATGGTGTGGTAGATGCTAAGGTAATCCTAAAAGCTATGAGACCAAACAACAATCAAGTTTCAAACATCCAACTAATTTTGCAACAAACAACACTGAAATGCAAAGGTGAACCCCTAACAAGAACAACTACCCTAAATGCAAGTACAAACAACTATCTAAACCCATAAAAATTATCATGATAAAGTTGGTAGAGTAAAATTTGATCACACTTCCTAACTTTAAAAACTATCAAGGACCATAAGAGAAACCATCCTAGTACAATGAGAAGGACCATTGTGATTTTCACAAGATCAAAGGACACAAAAAAAAACTGCATGAGGCTCAAAAATATTATCCAAGACCTCATAGAGAATGATACTATATCTATTGAGGTACCATCTGGGAACCAAGATCTTAAGATATACAAGAACCCTATGAAAAATCATATAAAAGAAAACAACATTGGAAAAGCTAAGGATTACACAAACATACAACATACCTATTCCAATGTAGTTTCTTCCTATGATGGTTTCATCATTTTCGTCACCATCAAAGGGCATAGTGTAGAGTGTGGAGTCACCACATGACTTGGTAAAGTCACCATCCAAGAAGTCCCACCCCAATCTAGGGCACAATCTACTTTACCAACATTAGGTATCAACAAATACAATCTCTTAGAACAACTTAAAAATACCCCTACATAGATATCAATCCTAGAAGTATGGAGGCTATCACCTTCACATAGGGAAATTTTGGAGAAAGCTTTATCAGAGTCATTTGTTCTTGAGGATATTGATACTGATTAGTTTCAAGCTATGGTAGGCCATATCACTAATCATCTTCTCACCTTCTCTGAGAAATACCTACCATCACAACCTTCTCATAACCATGCTTTACACCTTGAGGTTATTATTCATAATAAAAAGGTCAAAAGAGTCTTAGTAGATGGAGGTGCTAGATTGAACATTTTCTCCCTTCATCTAATAAAAAATTTGGGCTATTTAGAGGATACTATTGAGAGGACAAAGAGTACCACCATCAGGGTATATGACGACCAAGAACGGGTATCACAAGGAATCATTGCACTTCCCATCCAAGTAGGCCCTCTCATTGCATAAACTACATGCCAAGTGTTTGATCTTGATATTCCCTATAACATCCTTCTTTTTTGACCAGGGATCCATGCTTTAAAAGATATAGCCTCGACTTATCATCAATGTGTGAAGTTTCCTTTTGAGGGTAGAGAAATTAGTATCCATGGAGATCCTGAGCCTTTTTACCATTGTAAAAATATTGAAGCCAAGTTCTATAAAATTCCACAAATACCTAAGAATTATGAAGGCGCTACACCTTCCACCTTGTTTGTTGACCCATCATCTCTCGCATCTACTTTTGAAACAAAGGCACCTATTGTGCAGGGCATACTTGATATCAATGTAGTTTTTCAAGATGATGGTTGTGGGAACTACAAGCTAATGAAGAACATCTTTTTCTTAGGAGAATTGTCAACTTCTCTTAAATCTCATAGGAAACCCACATTTAGAACCAAAGAGAATGAATCCATCAAGATGGCAACTACTACCTTCACCAAGTGGGGAAATTTGAATCAAGAAGATGTTAATGAGGAAGATGTCTCTAAACTCCTCTATAAGGATGAATGACTTGTCCTTGTTCTTCCCATGGAAAATGACAACAAATTATTGTAGATAATGAAGGGATGGGGATACAAAAAAAATGAGAAGCTAGGAAAGAATGATAATGGTTTGCTAGAACCCATTGTTCCTAAGAAACAAATAAAAAATCTTAGCCTAGGTTGTACCACTAGCAAGGTCACCCTTATTGGAAAAGGTACTTCTACCAAATTGGTTAAGGGTTCCTCTTGGTTACCTACATCACATGATATGACCTTAGATGACTTCCCTCTTGATGTTGTCAATATAGTTTAGAACAATACCCTCTTCATGATATCTGTTACATCCTTTACTCTAAACAATCAAGCAACTGAAATACGCCTAGTCTACCCACAACTCATTGGCATGGACCAACAAGGACCACCAATTCTTGATATCTTCAAAAATGATGAAGTAACATACAAATTCATGGGACTTTGTGACAAATTACCATGGGAAGATCAAAAAGTATTTTTTGACATAAAGCTAGATACAAAGGTGTACTATGGGAAGACGATTGAATCCTTTAGTCACAAAATTGACGAAATGCAACTAACATGCAAATCCTTGACTAAAAACCACATGGTAGCACTCTCTAATCCTAAAATAGAAAAAGGGAAGGACACATCCAATGGTGGAAGCCTCTCTAAGGATCCCAAGGATGAGAGATTCAATCTATCCCTTCATGTAATACATCCATAAAAGTTAGCAATGCTAGTAGAAAAGGCCACTCCAATCAATGTAGGAATAAAAGAAGCACCTAAGATCACTTTTTTATGTTGAATCCTTGTTGTATGAATAATAGAAGAACCTAGCAACATTCCTAAAAGGGTGAAGAGATAACTTTTCATGGTCATACATAGATATGCTAGGCCTTGATCCTGAAGTAGTTGTGCATCACTTAGTAGTCTATCTTGAAGCCAAGCTAGTCAAGTAGAAATTAAGGAAGATGCACCCTCATATAGCACCTTTAGTGAACTAGAGTTACAAAATCTTCTTGGCGTTGGATTCATATGATCGATAGATTATCTTGAGTTGGTTTCAAACCTAGTACCAGTCTCAAAACCCATTGGGGGCATCAGAATATGCATTGATTTTAGAGACTTATACAAGGCATGTTTGAAGGATGATTTGCCTCTTCCTAACATTTATTTCATTGTGGAATTAACAACAAGGCATGAAATACTCTCACTCATGGATGGTTTTTTAGGCTACAATCAAATCATAATCATCAAGGAGGATCAACAAAAAATTGTGTTGACTTGTCTATGGGGAACCTATTGCTGGAACATAATACCATTCAGGTTAAAGAATGCAGGAGAAACCCATCAAAGACAATGACCCTCATCTTCCATGACATGATCCAAAAAATAGTTGAAGATTATGTGGACAATATTTTGGAAAAATAAAGCAAAAGGAGTGAGCACATACAAGTCTTAGGACCCATGTTTGACAGACTTCAAGAATACAATGTTTGACTAATCCAAAAAAGTGTGTCTTTGGGGTCACATCAAGGAAAATTTTGGGCTTCATCATCTCACAAAGAGGGATATAAATTGATCCAACAAAGGTAAAATCCATCCTAGACATGGAATCACCAAAAACACTGTAGTAGATGCGAAGATTATAGGGAAGATTGCAACCCATTAGAAGTTTCTTCATGCAACTATTAGATAAAATCCACCCTTTTTCACATATTATCCATAAAGGATAACCTACAAGTGGGATGAGAATTTTGATAAAGCTTTCCAATAGATCAAATACTATTTATTAACACCTCTAGTTCTTATGCCACTGATACCAAACAAACCCTTGATCCTATATATCTTAGCAACACTAGTAGCACTAGGAGATCTATTGGCACAACATGGTGAAAACATAAAGGAAAGAGTTATTTACTACATTAGAAAAAAATTGGTGGGATATGAAATGAACTATTCACCTATTGAGAAAGCATGCCTAGCAGTATTTTTTTCTTCACAAAATTTTAGGTACTACATGCAATCACATCAAATCAAGCTCATTGCAAAGAATGACCCATTAAAATGCATGTTATCCAAAGCAAATATCATAAGGAGCATGGAAAAATGGGTGAATATCTTAAAAAAAATTTGCATAGAGTATGTGAAAAGGACAAGTGATCGTAGAACAACTAGTAGAAGCACCTATCTACACTAAGAACCCTATGATATTTGAGTTCCCTAATGAATCAGTGTTCCTTATCAACCTCACAACTCAATGGAAGATGCAATTTGATGGACCATTCACCCAACATGGATCCAAAGCAGACATTCTTTTTATCATCCCTCAAGGTGATTGCATTCTAAAGTTATACCAGCTATCATTTTCCTATACTAACAACATTGCTAAGTATGAAGCCCTAATCACAGGTCTGAGGATAGTAGTTCAATGGTAGATTCAAGAGATAAAAGTCTATAGAGACTCATAGTTGGTTATAAACCAATTCAATGACAACTATAAAACTAAGGATGACAAGCTCACTCCTTACAAGAAGATGGTGAAAATCTCAAGGACCTTTTTATAGACATAACTTTTGAATAGATTCCTCACATAAACATCAGAGAAGTAGATACCATGGCAACAATCAGATCACTACTAGACATGCTAAACAACATCCTCCAATGTGAATTCTTGGTAGAACAACTTCTCATACCAACTTTTGAGATCCTTGAATTAGAATTCACATGTGTCATTATTGGTCTTGGATCCCCATGGTACCATGAAATCTTTACCTACCTAAGTAGAGGAACCCTCCCATTTGATATCACCTCTAACCTTAAAAAATACCTTTGTGAAGAATGCATCCCAATTCGTGATCCTAGGTGATACCTTTTACCATCAAAGCATTGAAGGGACATTACTATGATGTATTAACCAAGAGGAAGCCTTAATTTCTTTAACATAAATACACGATGGAATATGTGGTTCCCATTCTAGTGGTATGACTTTAGCTAAGAAACTATTGAGGATGGATTACTGCTAGCCAACCATGGAAAAGTAAGCTCATGAGTATGTGTAGAAGTATGTCTAGTGTCAACAACATGGAGATTTGATCCATGCCCCAGCTCAAGAATTACAACCAATGATTACACCCTGGCCTTTTTCACAGTGGGGGCTTGACCTCATAGGAAAAATCACCCCAACCTCATCCAATTGCCACAAGTTTATCATAACTGCCATTGAGTACTTTACTAAGTGGGTTGAAGCCATTCTTATGACCTACATAATGGGAAATTTTTTTCCAAGTTTATCCTAAACTATCTAATCTACCATTACGGTGTTCTAAAATTCCTCATCTTAGACAATGGAATACCCTTTAAGAATCAAGATGTGAAAGAGCTATGCCAAAGATTCAACATCCAAGACTGATTCTCTACCTCGTATTATCCCCAAGGAAATGGTCAAGCTAAGGCTATGAACAAAACTATCCTGAAAATCCTAAAGAAAATAGTCAATGAAGCTGGTTGTGATTGGCATCTATAGTTGAATCCTACTCTTTGGGCCTATCAAACTAGTATCTGCATGCCCATAGGTGTAATCCATTTCTCCTTGGTATATGGATCAAAATCTATTCAACCTATTCAGGTTGAGCTCCCATCATTGTGAGTGTCACTACAAAACTTGATCACTGATAAAGAATATAGAATATCTTGATTAAATGAGCTAGAATTCCTAGATGAGTGTCATCTTGATGCCATCAATCACTTGCATGTATATCAAAATTTACTAAAATAGAGATATAAAAAGAGGATCAAATGTCATTCTTTCCAAGTAGGGGGTCTTGTCCTAAAGTAGAATCAAAAGAACCTTCTAGATTAGGATAGTAAAGGAAATTTTGAGTCTAACTGGTTGGGTCCCTTTGTCATCATAGCTAGCTATGGATTAGGAGCATACCAATTGTCAACACCTAAAGGAGAACCCTTGTAGGAGCCAACTAACATCTTGCATCTCAAAAAAATTTATGGCTAGTCTTGAATGGTGTAAATCTGAAAATACAAAGAAATAAAAATATGATCAAAATCCAAAAAATGGGAAAAAAGGATTGAAAAAGTAAAGAAAAAAATTGTCCTCTAGTGAAAACCTCTTTGGTGGCGCTTTGGGAAAGTACCTTGGTGAAAACCTAGAAAATAGGCACCTTGCGTAAAAATCATCTTCATCTATTCTTTGGCTCTTTATCCTATCATTCTTTGCACCACCATTTATCCAATTTTTATCCACATCCTTATCATAGCTTGATGTTGTGAATTATCATGATCCCTTTAGAACTACTTGGCATATTCCAAAGGTCAGTTTGTCCTACCTTTATTGAAGTATTCTAACATGTCATGCTAGGGGCACTTCATTATGGATCATATCAGGCTCTTATATATCTTAAGGTCATTGAAATTCCAAAAACATCCATAAAATCTCATGCAAGATACCAAAAACATTCATAAAATGTTAATTAGAAAATAAAAAATATTTGCAAAATCTTGTATAGCTAAAATTCAAACCATTCAAAAAATTTTAAAGGAAAAATCCAAAACATCCATAAAACATGAAAATCCTAAAAAGGTCAAACATCAAAAAAAAAATTGTACCTTGTCGAACTACATAGTCTCTAAGCTTTAATGTAAGAAAGTCCATCATTGATGTTCCCTCAAGACACCCTCGGTCATTCTTTTAGGAGTCCACCTTAATAAACTAACATTCTATCACCTGTTCATTTCTCATCTTGTCAATAAGTCAAGTTAGTTAAACTATGTGGTATTTGCATGTATAACGTAGGCAAGGATTATCTTTGATCAGCCCTCAAGGCCCCTAGGATGGGTCTTTAGGTTAGGTTCTTGGTTGGAAAACTCTTGAAAATCCCTAAACATCCAAATAATTAATAAAACCCCAAAAACATCCAAATATTTAGAAAATCCCTAAACATCTAGATAATTTAGAAAATACAAAAACATCCAAATATTCAAACAGCACAAAAACTTTAAAAAAATAAAAAAACCCAAAACATCCACATCAATTTTCAAAAAGGTCAAAAAAAGCCTCAAAACATTCTCAAAATACCAAAAACATTGAAATATTCTAAAAAATCCAAAACCACCCATCCCATCTCACTTTCACCCATAATAAATCGATTGTCACATTCACTCTTTGGAAAAACAAATAGAAAACATGTATCACAAGTCATAAAGTGAGAACCTAAGTGTTAAAATCTAAAGTCTATACTACAGGTAAATGTGTTACTGAAGTTTATATCAATGGCTTATTATAAAGCTCATCATTCTCCTAACATCAAATAACTATCAGATCAACATTTCCTTGGATGTATCCTTACTATGATGAACATCAGTATCGAGCTTCACCTTAGTTAATTAAATAGGCAAGAGATATAGATAACACTAACTATTTTTCTTTGATATTTTCTTATTATTTATCTTAATGACCCACTCCAAGGACCTCTCAATGATGTCTATCAAAATGAATTAGAGAGAAAGGAATGTTGAATTGATCATCATATTTCATTTGTTGTGCTTGTGGATACTCTTGTAAATTAATCTTGGTGCATACTTTCCTAGTTGTGTAGGAAGGTTGTTTGTATTATGTTGTTGACTATTGTGTATGCTTTGGTACAATATATTCTAAGCTTCTAACTTACATTCCAATGAGGTTTCCATATGTTAAGATGTGAATAGGAACTATCCTATCTATTTACAGAGTCAAAGTCCATTACACTAGATACAATGCCATCCTAGTTATCATTACCTTTATGCATCATATCTATATGTTATATCAAACAATAAGGAATGATGAAAAATCCCAATCCAAAAATGTGAGCAACTCATCATCCTACATTCATCCTCATCATGCATGTCTCATCACCATCTCTAATAAAGTCTCGATGGATCATAGACTTGTTGGATCTTTTGAACCAATCATCAAAATCAATGGTAATTCATTCTTTATTCTTCTATCTTATTTCCATGCTAGCCTATTATCATGATAGCAAAAAAAACATCATCAATACATCCATCATGCATCCACGAATCATCAACATACATGCATCTCATAATCATACATCCTGCATTAGTTGTAATAAATAATATAGATTTTTTATTCTAAGTATCTTAAATCATACCATTACATATAATTTTATAAACATACATGACATTGCATTCTCATAAAAAAAAACATCCACATTAACCATCCATACATCCATATGCATACATGATCATCTCATAAAATTTCATAGAAAATACACAAAAATAAATGCATCCATAATATCTGCATATCATATAATATCATGAAAAGATACTGAAAATGAATATAACATTACATCCATACATATCATAACATTGCATATCATCTCATAGCATCGCATATCACATAAGCATAAATAAAGTGTATCCATACATGATCAAATAGAAGAATCTCATATCATACAATCATAAACATGCAATAAGATGAACACGTCATATAGGATCCATATCCATATCATATATATCAAAAAATGAATGTAATGGTACAAAATATGGATCATTTTATGTATATCAATCATAAATACAATATCCAAGAGGCTACCAAAAAGGATCCCATGAATGTATATATGTGTCAAAGAATGGGGAAAAAAAAAGAAAGTTGTATGTACACTAGAAGCTAGCCTTGATGGTTGCTCCCCTCTTCGGCCTACCTCATTGGCTGATCCTTAGCCCTGGGCCATGCATTGCACCATTGTGAATAATTAGGTTGTCTCAGTGGTGCTAAAACATCATGGTGGTAATGAATTTTATAATATGTCACCTCAGTCATGGTCTCTCTAATTCAATCTTGCAGATACAGTCCTACCCTGGTTGGCTACTATCATCACCTCTATCTAGTGTCGTTACCTGATCTTTTGATCTCTCTCTATAGTCATAGCCTATAACTATTGCTTGGAATGGCCTCTCTCCATTGTAATGGCCACCACCTATTGTGCTCACCTATCAAAACATGCACATGCTAATGCAACTATTGTATCTGAATATCTCTTGCATCAAGTGTGGTGGTTGTGTAGGCTGCTACTATGTAGGCTACTATTTTTGAACTGGAGGATGTTGAGGAGGTTCTTAACCAACTAGTGGAGCCTTTCTAACATACCCATCTTGGTGATCTTGGCCACCCTATCCCTTTCCCTATTTGCTACCCTTTCCTACTCCTCTCCCTCTTGGTCTCCCTCGCAGAGGATCACCCACTAGATCTGTCAAGCGTCGAGGATGTTTGAACCATGCATCATAAGCATGATTCATATCTATGACCACCTGACCCTGGTCATAAGCCCATGGTTGAGCTAACAACTACTTGAATCCATCCACTACCTCTAGAGTTGGAATAGTTGGGTCCCCATGGCTTGTCCTATTGCTCTCCAAACTTCCTTGCAACTCTATCTGACAAGTATTTCTCTATAATCATATGCTCCTGACCCTACATATATCAATATTTTTTTGAAAAAAAATAGTTGTTGTACATCCTCATACCATCTTGACATTTGTAGCTAGGGTCACCACCTAAATACTATCATGTCATCCAATACTCGTTGTCAGTATAGGAGCTCCATCTGTCTAGTGTGCCATAAGGTAATGGCAGCTCTATACTGCCAAATCACCAGATCATCTAGGTCAACATTGACCATATGTACTATCGATTGGAGCACAACTATATGCTCCCATGCCCAAATGTGAAGTAGGGTCACCCCTACACCAATGGCTCTATCATCGTAATAGAAAAAGTCATGAATGTCATGATATAATGAGGCCAACATCACTAGACCCTATGCAAATAAAGTCCTCTTGTGGAGCATCCTATTCCATTCTAGGCCCCATCTTGGGCTGAACTCTTTGCTCCATCAGTTTGGAGTGACCAAACCTGAAATGATGGTTGCAATAATCAATCAGAATGTGGGAACATGACCTCTAAACATCTTGAGGTCTATTTTTGATGTGACTAGGACAATGCTATCCAACTCCATCACCTTGTGACATGTATCATATCCGACATCGACATCATATGATGGTTGCAATAATCAATCAAAATGTGGGAATATGAACTTTATACATCTTGAGGTCTATTTCTGATGTGACTAGGGCAATGTTATCCAACTCCATCACCTTGTGGCACACATCATATCCGACATCGACATCATATATCACCCACTCACCATGTATCGACAAACATAGAATACACCATACATCCTCTAAGATAATTGTCACCTCACCTATCGGGAAGTTAAATGATGAATTCTCATTGTGCATCTCTCGCATAGAGCAGCCATCATAGCTAAATGAGTCCAGATGATGGGTGCATATACAACTTACCAGAGGTCGATCTCTCCCAAGTGCTCCTAGTGTAACTATGACAAATTGACTTGTCTCTCCAAAACTATGGGCCTATGCTCATGTGAAATCAGTGGTGAAATGACCTCCTACACCCATGAAGTGCACAACATAAAAAATCAAAGAAACTTGACTCAATTTGGAATTTTCAGCTTAAAAATCACAATAGCGTTGCTATATTTAAATTCCAAATTGCGACATCCTAAGGAATTTCAAATTGAAAATCACAAAATGCACCGTCAAACATAGGGGCATCATGATTTAAGCTTTGGAAACCCTAACCCTAATTTCCAAATCTGGAAGTGCATCTGTATATGCACATGCATCACAATTTAAAATTGAAAACCCTAATTTAAATTGTGAACTATGTCACTAATATATATGTGTCATTATAATTCATTTTAGCATCACTGATTCTCAAAATGGAATCACTATATAGTGACACCGCCAAAGTTTAAAATTCAAAGCACAATAAATGCATCAAAAAGTCAAATTTCAAATCAAGTTTTGAGTTACATACCGATGGTCTTGAGCTTGGAATCTATTGATACTCTCGAACTTGGTTGAAAATGTATCATGGGAGCTCTCATTGCACCATTTTGTTGGAGGGTCAAAGCTCAAAACAACAAGAATCTCTATGGTGTGAATGCACAAATGAATTGAAAGTGACCTTTCCTAGCTTATTTATGCTAGAAAATTAAGGTTTCTTACCCTAATTCCACATTCAAGCTAGGGTTTATCATCATTTTCACCAAATTTTCCAAACTAAACCTAATTTTGCATCTTTTTTTGTATTTTTGGCATAATTCTTGCATCTTGAAGCCTTCCAGACTGCCTAGGGAAGCTTTTCACCTTTTCCAAGAAATCAACCCAAAATTCAATTTTTTCCTGATTTCTTGAGGGGGTGAGGAATTAGCTTTATCCTTCCATTGGGGCATCAAAAAAATAGAAATTTTTTATTTTTTAAGCAGCATTTTTTTATCTAAGGAGCGTTATTCTTTGAACTGAAGTAGCAGGTACCTTGCTTCAAAGAGGGGAAAAATGTAGACATTGAAAAATATCCTAAATGATATCATACACTTGAAATGGGTATACTAACATCATTTCCTCTTTAAACCCATCCTCTTTTCACTTAATTAATTAAAATATCCTAGCTATTTAATTAATTGCCTTGTTTTCATCCATTAACCTAATTCATCAAATTAGGTTAATTCACCCCCTTTCATGCTAACAATTCATCTCATTAAATTAAATAGACCATTCTGTTTAATTTAATTCCCTAAGTCATCTTATTTAATTAAATAACCCTAATTTATTTAATTAAATATCATCTCACCTTTCCCCCTTTCATTAAATCATTTAATTTAATGAAAATCACTTTATTCTTCAAATCCCCTAACTACATGATTAAACCTTGTTTAATTAACAATTAAACTTAGAATTTTTCTCCAAAAGGGAAATATTCCCATGGAATATTCCTTATCTATTTTTTGCACTATTAAAAATTTCTTTTAATTTTCAAAATATCTTTTATCCTCACCCATGAGAATATTCTAAAGAATATTCTCTCTCCTCTAATCATCTCACTTGGCTTCTTAAGCAAGCTAAAATTTTAACCTCTTGAGAAAGTCACCTTGTGACCAGTGTGTGCAAGTCAAAAGTGTGTTTTTTTGGAACAAATGTGAGCCCTTGATTAAATTCCATCTTGTATTCTCACCCGTTAATGAGAATCCATGATCCATTCCTCTTCTTCCTTTCATCCTTGACTATTGATTAATATTTTTGATCTCAACCCTCTATTTCTCATTTTCTCTCCTATAAATAAAACACTATTTGGAGACAAATGGATCCATCTTTCAATTGCAAACTTATGTTGTTGAATTCACTTACATGCACACTCTCAATTTACTCACTTTTAACTAATTTTAGTTCATTTTTTAGTTTCATAATAGCTTAAGACATCCATTAATGGCTTCCATGCATCCATCTTAGATTTTTTATGAAGTAGGGTTTTCATCTTTTAGCTTAGAATTAGCTTAGCAATTACATAGTTAGATCAACTATAATATAAAATCATGTTAATTTCACTTGCATCATGTTTAATTTAGCATAAACCAAGTTTTCATCCATTTATCACAATGGTTTCATCAATTTTCTTCCATAGAATCTATTGAAACAAGCTCAAAAATTACAAGATTGGAAAAGGGTTGCTGTTCCACATCAACATGACACCAATTCCAAAACAGGATAATTTTTAAATGGGTTAGTATAGACATTTAACTATTTTCATAGTTTGTAATTTTTAGTTTCAATAAATTCTTAGTTTGACTTTCAATTTGAATTATCTTGTTTTAGATTGAGGCTTAGTGGCTAAATTATGCTTCAATTCATCATGGATCAAGCATAATTGACCCACACTGACAATCCTCAGTCCACAGTTTGCTTCATTTATTTGATCTAAGACAACTTGCTATATAGAAGATGCACTCAAAATCACAGTAAAATCCTTTATTCTAGGATGACTGTTCCAAATATTTCCCATCATAACAATGAACAAAAGAATTAGTCATTAACCTGAACTTTGTAAGAGTTTCATCAAATTCTACTTTTCCACTCTCTTTTCCATTCTGAATTTTATTCCCAATTTCATCCATGAAGAATGTCCTTAGCTTGTAGATCCTATAGTTAGCCATAACTTTATGAAACAAAAAAAAAAATCTTATGGATCCTCTAATCTATGAAAAATAAGCTTTATGGTAAAAAAATATACCATAATGGTCTATGTGGTTACCTTGTTGGAGAAAAAGATTTGGTCTTTTTTATAGTGAGATGCATGATACATCGAAGAATAGATCTAAAAATATCAGATTTTTAAACCTTTAGATCTTTGAGATCGTTACAGATTTGATTTGATTTTTGTACAATTGGACGAATCTAAAAAATAGTTGCTTGAAAATGATGTAAATGAAAATGTTATTTGTTCAGAATAATCTAAGGGTGTTATTTTTCACTTGCACAATTTTTTTTTTGTCTACCTTAAGATAATTGTTAAAATTATTATTTTGTTAATCATAATATTTCATTGTTTATTTGTATTTTGTTAGATTGTATTGGATAGTTAATGGTTAAGTTTTTTTTATAAATAAATTCAGCATAATATACTTTCGATGTACTTTTCATCACCTATAAATCTATTTTTTTGTTACTTTTTATGATCATAAAAAATAGAGATGACTTTAGTCTCATGTCCTCCTATGAAATATTTTCATGCATGTTTAAGATCTCTACAAGGTGATGAAAAAGGCCCTAGGGTTTGGTAGGGTTTTGAGTATCCTTATTGTTTTGATGGTAATGTTGTCACTAAGTTTTCTCCTTGCCCAAATATGGTCACTTAAGAAACTGCCATGATGATTTTGACTATAAATTACTTTATTCTCCCTACCTTCTCACTATAGGTTTGAATCTTCAACTCTACCAACTGCTCTTCCATCTCAACATTTTTTCATACTATTGCATCTATTCTCTTATGAAATTATTCTTATGACTCTGAAAGCTATCACTAGGTCTATTATGATTGTTAGGTCTTTGAGGGTATATTATTTCCTACTATGAACTCTTATATTGTCATACTTTTGATGAAAATTCTCCAAGAATGTTTGCTCACTAACTTAACTCTCTATATATTCTCCATTATGCATGGAAAATTCATGGTTTCTAGTTAACTATTTATTGGTGTAACCATTGCCATGTTTCTTGGGACTGTCATCCCTATAGGATAGTTTCCATATAGATCTAAATGTAATTTAAAAGGTGCCCATAAATATTGAAAAGTTTCATTAGACTGTTGTATCGAGGTAGTAGATGGTTGCGACAAGTTTCATAAGTCTTTCATGACAAGTTTCATAATATTTCCATACCGCAAGAGCCAAGAAGACATGGTGTGGTATAGTGGTAGCATCCCCCATTACCATGAAGGCCAAGCAATAAATGTGTGGTATGGTAGTAAATTAAATACTTCTCTTGAATCCCCACAAGATCCAAGAATCAATGGTGTAGTGTAGCAGTAACATCCCACATTACTGCAAAGGCCAATCAATAATGGTGCGGTGTAGTGGTAACATTCCACATCACCACAAGGATCAAGTAAAAATGGTATGCTATCATAGTTAAACTATAAAATGAAATATCACATTTATTTGAGGATTTTTTTTAAATAGTTTTCTTGCCTTGTGTATATTGCTTCCACATTTTCATGTATGTCTAGCAGAGCACTTGTAGCTACAAATATGACAAAAAAATCCCCGTTGTTATGATTTGATGGATGTCCCTTTGTTATTATTGGATATCTGATATAGTGCACATTATTATAGTGTAAGTCTATTTTTTAGATTGCTTCATTTAGCATCACCGATATTCTCCAAAAGAATCATGTCCCTGTTTAAAATGATGGAAATGGTTCACATCTCTTAAAACAATTTCTCTTGTAACAATCTTGGAGATGAATTTAGATGTAGTGTGAAAAACAGAACATAATTGAAGGTTATTAACAACTCTAATAGTTTTACCAAGGGCCATGTCTAACAAACCAAATGCATTTGCTAAATTTTCACTATGGTGGTAGATAAATGATTCTTTTTTCTTCTATTCCATAATATTAAGTAAAAGTATTGAATCTGGAATACCCTGTTGCCTTCATTTTCCAAGCCAATTTCTCCAATTTTTCATACATCTCCCATGTTTGTGGATGTGATCTATCTCCTACACAAAAAATCATGTACCATTTTATGCCCTTCAATCCAATTACATGTGGGTATCTTTTTAATTTCCCTATCTTTCATCAATATCCTTATTATTTGAACCTCACCACACCTGCCTACTTTTGCACATATGTTTTAGAGAACATAAGTTGCAACATTTTTAGGATCCAACTTAAAAATTAGTTTTTCTATAATACTTAGCCTATATTCATATATGATCCAAGGAACCAAAGGTTTAACTAGAATCTTAGTAATAATGTTTAGAGTGTCCTCAAGATAGCCAACATGGGCATGAAGGTCAACCTTGCACACCTAATGATAAACTATATATGTAATGTAATAAGGGTTACTGATGTGTGAAGTATGTACAACCCTCATCCACTCAACCTGCATGATTGCATACATCTAAAACACAAGCAAATCTTACAATGTAAGTGTTCCAAAGTACTTCATTAATTCAAATATTTTGAGATATTCCTTGCAAAATCTATTTTGTGCACATTCTACAACCATATCATTTCATTCCATGAGATGACATCTCTTTGATGCATTCTATCAAACAATTAATTTTGTACTACATTTAGGTGTCATATCTTTGGTAATAATGGTTAGTTTCATTACATTCAAATTCTAAATTCTGGGAAAGGGTATGTGTAGGATCATGATGGGATAAAAAGTGGCAATATGATGGGTATGTGTAGGGTATGTGGCTAATGACTTTTTTTTACCCAAAATTAATGAAATGAAAAGGGTTTTTAAAGGAGATTCTTAGCTTTCCACCAATATAAATTATACTTTACTTTGAATTTAATAAATAATTATTATTTATTTTCTATTTGAATTATGACTAAAGTCCAGATTGATAGGTTGATTGAAAAACCTATAGCTTTCAAATGGTATCACATTTTTGAACCTAAAACATGCGTCCCATTGTATCCTTCACATACTATAGGACTAAAAAAAATAAAATTGAATTTCATGAAGTTTTGACCAAGTTAAGGTGGTTAGACATACAAGTTTTTATATTTTTAAAAGTTGTAATAAAAATTCATAATTAATTATTTAATTGGAAAAAAATTACAAAAAATAATGTATCGCATCAGGACATGAGTCCTCTACTTATATCTAAAGTATTTTTAAAAAATATTATCATTTTATTGTGGTTAGGGTGGTCAGATAGACACCCACTTCTTATTTTTTCCCTGAAATTTAAGTACTATTGCATTGAAATTTCAAATTTTCACCAAATAGATATTTTTTTTAAATAAACCTAGTAGTTTAGAAACTAAATTAAATTTTCTACATATTCTATTCTTACATATTTTTGAAATAATATAGATAGCTTATTCAAATTTTACATCAAGTTGCTTAACTCTAATTTTTTTGAATTTCTTTGCCACTAAAGGACCTATTTTTTCCATGATGATATTGCACATACCCAAAATTATATATAGTAAATATATTGATGGTTGTTTGGATAGTGAAATTAACTCTCTTAAAAATTAATTTAAATATCTATAAGGATTATTTTAATTATAGAGGATTTTATGGTTATTTTTGTAACGATGATTTTATAGTGCAGCTAGCTTGCTATTTTCATTCAAGATACAAGTCATCAAAGTCAAGAACATACCAAGAAGATGATACTCTACTTCAAACCCTCAACCTCATTTAGTTTAGTCTGCTTACATGGGAATATTAAGGAAGTTGCTAAAAAATTAACATATATCATTTTTTGTTTGTGAAGGAGAATCATGTGAAATTCAATATGGTAGTGGATCAATATCCGGTTTCTTAAGTAAAGATGATGTCACATTTGGGAATTTTTTTTGAAACATTAGGTTAGTAATTTTTGGATGTTAATGCTTCCTAGTTGGATATCAAAGATATTTTCTCATCAAATTAATTTAGAAATTATGTAAAAATGGATTCTTCCATGGTGCAGGTCTTTACTCAGACAACACATGAACCAAGGTTGACATTTTTGTTGTCTAATTAAGTTTGATGGCATTCTTGGGCTTGGTTTCTAAGAAATTTCTATTGATAATGTTGTTATAGTCTAGTTAGTGTTAATACATCCCTAGAACATGGTTTAGCCTTTGAAACATTGAAGCAATAAGCAATAGCCAAGGGGAGGATATTCCTACAAATATTCTATCATCATAGGAAATCTTCACATTGCTTATTCATTTTGTAAAGTGATGAGTATTACAATAATGCATGATGGCTATATGTAAGGAGGTAATGGAGAATATGGAATAGCCATGTGGCAATCTCTTAGAGTATCATCACTATTTAAAAGTAGGTTCCCAAAAAGAAAAAAGTAATGGGAAAATGTGATGGAGAGCCATTGATAGAAGTTTTAAATCAAATGGATCAATGATTGAAATTTAAAATCAAATGACTAAGTGTTACAATGCTCTTGTTCACTCGTGCGAGCCATCTTTCACCATTAATGGTCAATCTTCTCATCTCTAAAGCCATTAAAGAAGTGAATTGGTCATTTTTCCAGCATTCTTGTAAGAATCTAGGAGTAGAAAGGAAAACACGAGCTTCAGGAGAATATAATTTGAAGAACAAAGAGCTTGTTTTCCCAGGTAAGCTAGTTCTATACACTCTTGTGTCTGGTTTTCAATCATTGGGTTAGTTTGAAAATTGTGGTTCAAGTATAGGGTTTTATAGCTTTAGGGTTGTTGTATCCTCTATCTTGTAAAAGGAGTTTCATAGTTTTATACTGGGTTTGACGAGTGAAGTAGATAATTGTAGAATTTAAGTGTGAACCTTGTAAATTTGAGAGCAGAGCCTTAGTTCTTGTTTAATTTGAAACCTTACTCCCCTTGAATCTTGCAAAATAAGTCAACTTGGTGAATCCTCCAAGCCTGAAGTGAAACCCAAACAAAAAATACCTAGAAAGAAAAAGCTTAAAGATGATGTATCAAAACTAGAAGTATCAAAGGCATCCAAGAAGAAGAGGTCAGTGAAGAGGGATTTCACTAGGTTTATGGAAGAGACAACTAAAGGTTCCTCTTTAGAGGTAAAACCAATTGGGAAAAGAGCAAATGTTGAAGGTGTTTTAATGATTCACTTTTAGGATTTGGCATCTGGGGTCAGTGATATTGTGGGACCTTAGAGTGGATGGGGATTATTACTCTATTATTTTAATAGAAGGTTTTCCAATCATCAAACATATTATCGGTAGACATGTGACATTGGTGATCTTATTGTTCTAAATGTATTTGTGGAGGCAGATTTAATTCTAAAGTTAGCTAGATGTTATGACCCTAAGGATAGGATGAAAAGGAGGTTTATAGATGAAGCACCTATGTTGGATATAATGAAAAGCCATATTGTAGAAGTGTTTTGCAACTCTTTCAATCAATTTTGGTGCCTTGTATCAAGAGTATGAACAAAGAAAATATGGATATGCTTGTTAAAGAGGACAAGGTGTTGATTGATGCTAGATACAATCAACATAATTGTAAAGTGCAAAAGTTGTTGGATACTCAATGGTTGACCAAGGAGGAGTATAATGCATGGCTTGGAAATTTTATAGATTAAGCCTTAGATAAAGTATGGTTAAAAATTATCTCCTCTTAGCTATAAGGTTGATGAAAAAAGTTATTGATGTGGAGGTGCTCTATTTTCTTCTTTTAAGGCTTTTATGTTTTAAGTCTTGTAATCTTGAAGAGCATGTGGAAAGTATTTTTTTCTCATGGGATAAGTATCTACATCAGCTAGGGATTTTTTCTTGGAGAATGGGAAGTATCTGCATCAACAAATGAAAATGACTTTTTCCTTACATGAGTTTTCCCCCTCAAGTTTTGCAAAATATAATGGTCTTTGAAGTGCAAAATTTAATTGTCAAATGAAAAAATGACATGTGTACATTGGCTTGAAGCTTGTTTTTCTCCCTTTTTTTTATAAAAGGGAATTCAGGGCCAAATGTATAGGGTTATTAACTAATTGATCTTAGAGAAGTTTTGTAACCAAGTCTAGATAATAGAAACTTGAGTCTATTTTAGGTTTTAAAGGTTTTAGAGTCTTGTAATGGTGAACATTGATAATAGTAATGTCACATTTTGAAATATAAATGAAAAATATTCAAGGAAAACATTCTCCATTGTATATTTTGCATAGATTATGAATAAAAATGAATCAAAGATTGCTTCTATTCATCTTCATTGTTTTTCCTTTGAATTTTTATTCATTGTTATTGCAATTGTTCAATGAATGAGTTAAATTTGTATTAGCATGGATAAAGGTTTATGTGAATGTATGCATGGATAATTAAGCAGTGTTGGTTTATTTTCTTGTATCAATGGTGTAAGGAACCATTGATAGGATTTATTGTGACAAGTTTGATGTTGTTAAGATATTTGCAATTACATGATTTAAGATTCTCCACCCTAGGATAAGGCATTGGTCGTGATAGGTGATGTGTTACAATTCTGTAGATCTTTCTTAGCAACGACATTCAAAATCAATTTTAATCTCCATTTTCTATGTGAATGTATGTTGAGCTTAAATTATAATACTTGCTCATGCTTTAATGTGATATTGTCATAAGGATTAGCTAGATCTTTAAGGCTTCCACTTGTTAATAAATTAAAGGAGAATATATTTATTAAATTTACAATGTATATGATAGTTGGCACAAGAGTATTTGAAAATACATTGTAGGGATCACCCTCTCATGTTTTGCAAATCCCAAAGTGTAGAGAGATATCATAGCAAGATATTGATTGTTTTTTGGCCAATCCCTTAGAGTTATTGACAATTGAATTTGGCACATTCATAGATAACTACTGAGACAAAGCTTGGTTCATTAAAATTAACCAACAAAGGATATTGAGAAAATTTTGAAAAAGAGGAAAACAAGTTGATGCAGGTTGTGAAAATATAGTTGAGATATTGACGAAGTGTTGTGAGTACATGGAGTTATCTTTTTTAAATAGAGTTATAAGATGAGTTGGAATGAAGTAATGAGCTGAGATGATGTCTCTAGTACTTGGTTTCCAAGTTTTTTTGAGAAAAAATGATAAATAGAGTAAACCGTGTTGTACAAGTGTTCATAGTGTGCTCTATTATTGTTCTCTATGTTTCTTCTATATTAATCCTATTCTTGCATGGATATGATATGTTTTTCATGGATGTCATAGGTTGCTATATTCAGAATTTGGGTTTCTAGATCATTATACAGAGTGAGATATTTTCACTAGTGTGTGAACTAGTTTCTTAGTGATGTTTTCTATGGCTAGGGAGAAATTTATTTTATCCACATTTCTCCACTGTTTGGATTTGGGTTGTGTGGATTTGAGAAGTTCCTTATGATGTTTTTATCTTTTTGTATTCAAATTATTACTTGATTTGGTGCTGTATAGTGTGAGTTTAACTTGTCAGTATGCATATAAGGGTTACCAATTATTCTGAGTTGAAGTAGTTCTATGATGCAAGCTTGGATGAACATTTTATGAATATCAAGTAATTTTTGGATTATTCTAGATTGTGTTCAAGTGATTTTTGTTGATTGGAATTTTAGGATTGATCTAAAGAAGTGTGTACTTAATGATTATGGTGTTTAATATAGGTATTGGTCAATGTTGTGTTAGCACTACATGTGAAGCTTGTATAAGCATGTTGAGGTGTGTTGGGATCTATTTGGGTCCTAATTAAGGATTTTTGTAGGTCACCTTCATTCCTATCCACCATGGGAATGTATTGGTTTTAACCTATTTTGAATTTGTATGTATAAAAACTAGTTGTTGGCATTGGAGAAGGTTTTTGAGGTAGAGGTTGATATAAATAAGTATGGTTTTGTTGTGAAGTTGATGCATAAATGAAATTTGAAGCAAGATAGATGTGATATTAATGGGAGTGAAGTGTGTGATGTGAATTTAAGTGTTAGGTTTCCTGAAGGCAGTGAGCTGAAGGCATCCAAAATCATTCAAGCAAGGTTGTGAGATTGTTGGAGCATTATGGTGGATTCCTTGTTGCATTGACAAAGTTTTCTATATGTAACATTATTTTTCTATCTTGTATTTATTTTTGTGGCAATGAGCCTTAGCTTGACACTTTTTGGATAGTGTGTCCTATTTTGGAAATGAACCCTTGTACCAATTTTGCAATTACTTATATTGTGAGCTAATCCTGACTGTGGTTTTTCCCTCATTGGGTTTTCCATGTAAATATTGTGTTCTCTTATGTATGGTGTTGCTATTTTAGTTTCTGTTATTTGCATTTCATGTTGAATCATACTAACAAAATAAGGGTTTAATGAATGCTTGTGGATCTAATTACTATTGAGGGTTTTGAAAGTTTAATTTTCTATAATTGATTCATCCCCCCTCTCAGTTGTCTTGTTTATTCAATGGAATGAAGCATAGTCAAAGCTTCTAGTGGAATATTTGTGTTGAATATAAACTACCAACATCATTTTGTAGATAGGAATATTTATATTTTAGTCCTCTCCAAGTACTTGGCACAAGGTAAAGTAGGTATTCAAAAAATAATCCTTATAAACATCAAAACTAAAATACTCAACCTCATTTGGAGAAAATCTGATAGGTCTTTGGTAATTATCCATTTTATATACTTTGGGAGCAAAAAACCCTTGTAAGTATTCTTATCCTTCTCATATTCTCTTCATAGAGATCCAAAGTCAATTGTGGTATTGGTAGAGGGATTCAAGTTGAATGTTTCAACAATTTGTAACTTAGAATTCCTAACAAAGGATCACCTTTCTCACTTTTGATTTTTTTTTCTTATCATCACATCCTCTTACCAAAGCTATCATTAAATCAACATTTAAAAATAAATTTGGGACCACTAATTTTCCCAAGTCTAAATTTCACAAGTTTGATACTGGCCTATGGTATTGAATTCTCTTGTATGTGTATTCAAATAATGTACACCAATGTATAGGGATGACTATTGAAAGTTTGGAGATGTTGGAAGCTTGAATTTTTTGTGATTTTCTTAGGTTTTGTCATTGATTTCAACCCGTTGTATAAAGAGAGTGTTCAATCACTATTGTAATTGTTTGTATTGATTTCAACACATGTTGGTGTTGTCATTAATGTCCTAGTTTAGTATAGTTACAAAGTTTTTTTGTGTGACTTGTGATTGAGGATATTGACATAGTTGAAAAGTGTTGCAAGATGTAGATGTTAGTAATGTTGATAAATTTGGTTCATCTTCTTTCCAAGTTCTTATGAGAAAATTTGAATAAAAGAGAGTTCAGTGTGATATAGTGGTGTTCAATGTTTTTCTCTAAATTTATTCATGATTGAAGATATTCTCATGTGGTTTGGAAATTATTATTAGAGGTGCTCAAAGGTTTCATATCTAGAGTTTTAGGTTTTGGATTGTACTACAGTGGAAGATGTGTTTGAAAATATGTCTATTTGGTGAAACAAGGTGTCTAAGATAAATGAGATTTATTAGCATTTATCTATAGTGAAGGTTTTGGTGTTGTAGATTTAGGAACATACTATAATTTTTATCTACCTTCCCTTGAAGATTTAGGTTCTAACCATTTCACAAAATTGTTTGGTGTGTTGGATGTTTGTGCCAATATATCTAGTTACATAGAATGTGGTGGAGCTTGCAAAATCCATGGTTGTTTTTGAACTTCTATGATCCCTGAGGTTTTGAAACTCCTCAATTGTATCTACTTATGGTTCCAAATTGTGTGTAGAGATTAAACCCTTCTAAAACCCTAATTTTTCCATGCCTTGTACTTTTGTTCTATCTGCCCGATTCTTGGTCGACCAAGTTATAACTTATGTATTAGGAAATCATTCTTTAACTGACCCCTTTACCTCACCTTTCTGGTCATGACCCCATTCAAATATTTAATCTTATGTCCCTAGGTCAAAAAAATGTTTCCCAAGTCTTATTAAGCTAGTCGGGGCCCACTTTTAAGTCGCTAAAATTTGCATGCGCAGGTTTAAACTTTCAATATAGGCGATTGGCTCAAGTAATTTGATCTTGACTATTCCTTGCTCCACTGTTGTGTTCTAATATTCATTAAAATATTCCAATGGGCTAGTAGGTGATTGCCACAAATCTTACCTATCAGTGAGCCCCATTATCATGTGAAGTCAACAAAGCATCAAGCTCTAACAAATTGATGGTTGAGATGAAGTGGTTCAGGTTAATCTTGACCATCCCTTGCTAACTCATGGGGGATCCATCGACATCTCTTATCTCTTAGAGGGGAGGTGGTGAGGTGACATGTGTCTTGGTGGGACCTAACGTGGGTTAGGGCTAAGTGTATGTTTTCCTTCCATTGAAGGGACTCTAAATGGTCTTTCTTTGATGTATGGTGGTCTCCTCGATATGTTTGATGGATATCAACATAGAATTTTATGTGTCCATTAGACACATGGTGACATATCACTTGGTCACTTCACATTGATATTGTGAAGTGAGGTGATATGGTGGTTCTCACAATGAGTGATGAATGTGAAATGAAGATGAAACATCGACCTACTTGGATTTTGTGGGTCCGTGTTCTTTGCTAGTGATACAACAAGGGATGGTGCATATTTACAGGGAAATCAATCAATGGTCATGTTTTAAATCTCATATAAGATCCAATCTTGGCCTTCTATTTCATATCTAACAGTCAAAATTCAATGTGTAATGGCTAGCTGCCTCATTTCATTGTAAATGTAGGTAGTAATGGTGTGTCTCTATTTCAACTACCATATTAAATCAAAATGTCTCTAAATCAAATTTTGGTGTTTCTTCCAAGCCAAATTGATTGCTGAACAATGCCATTTATTCCTTTAAGCATTGTAGAGGTCAAGTTCTTTTTGTTAGGGCATGGTTTCTTGATTTTGGCCATGGATTCCTAAGTTTTTGATCTACATTCATCATGAACACCATGATGCAGTATGCTCGAGGTGTTAGGGTCCTTTAAGGCTTTGTTTTTGCTCTGTTTTGGGGGAAAATTTTGGTTTTTATAATATGATCGAGGTTCTTCTTCTTGTAACCCTAGTTAGAGTTAGGGTTAAGGATTTTTTATTTTGAATTTGAGTTATGATTGCACTATAAAGGAAAATTTTATGTTTTTTTTTGGGTTTGGAATTTTGCTCTCCAACTTGAGGGTTTTGGTGTATTATTTCCCTTCCATGATTTTGTTTTCTATTTTTCTATAAGTCTTTGATTGAATCAAGTTGAATAGGGTAAGTCCTTATTGCGTTAGTGTAATTAATATTTAATTACACTTGCATAACTTTACTTAGGTAATATTTAATTCCTAGGATAATTAATTATTATCTTTATCTTATTGAGCTATCTTGTTGCTCAAGATAAGATTAGGGTTATGCATCTTTTCTTTTATAAAGCAAATCATATCTTGTAATTATTGAATTCCTAAATAATATTATGTTGCACATATTTTTGCAATATCTCTACTTTTTTTTTTTCTCTTCTATGGAAGGTGATTTTATGGTTTGCATTTTAGATCTTGGTTTCTAACATGGTATCAGAGCCTTGATTTACAACCCCTTCTCATATTTTTGAGAAAATCATTACAAAGTTTGTTTGGGATTCCTCGAGGATATCATGCCTTGATTTCATTTATGAGGCATTTTGGATCAAATTGGTCTTCACCATTGGATTCAGAGCGCTGTAAAAAGTTAGGATTGGCTTTTGTTTTACAAATTTTGGCTATCATTTGCTAGATCTATGAGGGTTTCAGGATGGAATATTTTTTGCAAGTTTTGGTGGGAGCCAATATTTCAGAGTAGTTTGAGCACAAATGAAGGTCACCATCATGTTTGTAGCAGCCAAATACCCTAAGATTTCCTTTTGTTTCATCAATTTTGGTGAAGTTGGTCTGAAAGGGGAAAACAAATTGTCTGGGGGGCCGTACAACCTCCCATGCACACACACCGAGGCTTGAAATTATGAAAAAATGCAATTTTTTTTTTTTGTGCAACACCTCCAGTTAAAAAGAATCTTACTACTCGGTGGCCACTAGGCGGCCACCGCCGTGCCACCCACGAGCTGCCAGCCACCAATCAACACTGCCCCATCTTCACTAGCAAGCTCAGCCTCTGCAGGCCCCCTATGCATAGGTCAAGGTCATATGGGGAACCGGGCGCTATGCGCCCAACCCCTGACCAGCCCCTTCTGCAAACCGGCGGTCCTATGGAGGACTAGGGGCTTTGCCTCCAACACCTACACTTTAGCCCCTGGTTGCACACAGGACCAGGGGTCGAAATATTTTTAGCCCCCTAGGCGCCCTACAGCCCTTATTGGGCCTTTTGGAGCAGTTTTTATAAAATTAGGCGTAACTTTTGCATAAAATGTCCTTTTTTCATAAACAAGATACCATTGGAAAGCTAATTCTGAGGTCAATCCAGTGGTCTAGGTGGATTATTCTTATTTTTCTTTAGATTTATTTTTTAGGTCTTTGAACTCATATGTTGTTTTCACTCCGGAGGGCATATCTTTTGACTTGGTGATCTTTTTTTCGTCATTCTCACGGCATTGGAAATATGATTCAGTCCTCTACAAAGATCTGTGGTCTATTTTTATTTTCTTTTATGCATGTTTTTATGCTTTCCTTTTACAATCGTTGGGTTATTGTAATAAATGAACTAAGATAAAGTTCCATTAGGGGGGTTTCTTGCATAATAATCTGATTAGAGTGTGCATGTACTTTGATCTCCATCTCCATCTTGATTTGTTGGAAACTCACATGGGTTATCTAGTTTCTTAGTTTCTTTTGGCCATTTTCTTACTCTTGCTTGACATATATTAGATTCATTGATTCACACTTCAGTTGAGAGATTATGTTTCTTGATCCACATTGGTTCAGATCCTTCTTAGTTTGAGGGCCATGTTTTTATGGTTAATGTTCTAGAGTCTTTATGGTACTCCTTCCCATGGAAGAGTTTTAGTATCAGTTTGGCATCAACATCAAGATACACAGTTTCCAGATTTTGTCAACATTTCATCTACTGTTGTTTCATAGATTTCAAGGTTGTTCCAGTTTGTGAGTTTTCTAATGTTCCGTGGCATCGGGTCTACTATCACTTTATTATGATTCTATTTTTGGTTTTAGTTGTAGACAAAATTATCTTTCCTTTCTTGTCATATTGCAGTTCCAATGTTACTCCGCAGTGTTCTTCCAGTGCTTCTTTGCATTAGTCATCTCATTGTAGGGGGGTTTTGTCCCACTGGGTTTTCCTTCTCTACCTCATTATTGCATTTGTACTTGGGTACCTAATCAAGCCTTGTTTCCAAGACCCATTCATGCTTTCTTGCATTCATCTTAGTTTTAGGTGCATGCTTATTTAGTCTCCCTAAGTTGCACTTATGGGGGGTGTTACTGTAATTAATATTTAATTACACTTGCTTAACTTTACTTAGGTAATATTTAATTCCTAGGTTAATTAATTCTCATCTTTATCTAATTGAGCTATCTTGTTGCTCAAGATAAGATTAGGGTTATGCATCTTTGCTTTTATAAAGCAAATCATATCTTGTAATTATTGAATTCCTGAATAATATTATGTTGCACATCTTTTCGCAATATCTCTGCTTTCTTGTTTTTCTTTTCTGTGGAAGGTGATTTTCTGGTTTGCATTTCAGATCTTGGTTTCTAACACTTATGACATAGATAGGGAATGCTTTATGTTATGCTTTGTAATAACAATAGATGACTATAATACACATTTTATTTTGTTTCAAATCTAAATGTCAATATCTCATGTTCTCCAAAATTTTTACACATTATCTTTTGAATCAAAGTAATCAAGGGTTATTTTGATGCTTCAAGCACATTTTTTGTTTGAATTATTTATATGTTTTCCTATCATTCAAGGAGTGGTGTAATTTCTTGCATAAAGATAGTGGATGTATTATTGTTACAATGTGAATTAATAAGTAATATGATGGTTTTCCTTTTGTTGGTTTCCTATTGCAAGGTAGTAGGGTTATGAGAATCCATGGTTGGTTTGTTGTAGGAGTTTATTTCATTCTTTACTTTGTATGGATTAGACATTGGTCAAGGAGATTCAAAAATTTTGAAGCTGGGGAAAAATTAAAATCTTTATATCAAAAACATTTCCCTACATTCTTAGTTTAGATTTTCTTTCATGTTTCTTGTTTGTCCTTTCCACACTACTAGAAGTCACTAATAACATAGAAGGTTGTGTAGATGATTGGGCCCATCAAAGGCCTTCCCCTATTGCAGTGTGATAATCTACTTTAACATATAGGAATACCCACCTTGGTTATGTAGAGCCTAAAATACATAGGAGAAGCTTTCAAATCATCTCTTGTTCGTTGTCCATTGACTAGGGTCTCTAAGCACAAGTGTTGATGATGATTTTACTCACAACAATAGGGCGAATAAATTATTCATAGATAAAACACAAAGAGCTTATCCTTCTTGAAAGATATGGAACAAAGAAAATCTAAAAAAGATTATGATTTAATAGGAAAATATTGGATTTAGTTCAATCCCAAGTCTCCAATAATCAAGTCTTGATTGTACTAGGTTTTCTCTCCAGTATAATGTGATATTGTTGTTAATCTCAAAAGGGAATATGGTTACCTTCAATTTTTTAAGAATCATAAGTGTTTTACACAATATTTCTAATTCATTCATAAAAAAAATATCATCATGAAATCAAAAGATTTGAAATAATATTTCATGAACATCAATAATTTCTTTGTTATCACTTAAGTAGATTTAGAATTAAGCACTCAACAATTTCATAGGAAATGAAATATTTTCAACAAATTTCCATCCATTCACTTATTTTTTGGAACATTTTCAAATAATTTAAACATCTATTCTAGAATAAAGCATGAAAATATTGAAAATTAAAATTTTCTCTTGGTTATTCTCCATGTGTGCCCCAAAGTGTCTACTAAAATAGAGAAAACCACTTTATACTTCACTAGATTGCTTCACATCTACTTATATAATGGTAAATTTTAAAGAAAGGGTTTTTAGTTTGGACACCGAGTAGGTTCTATATGCACCCTTAAATGACACAACATATAGTCTTGTTTAGCTAAACTAACAAAAACAACTACAAAAGATTCATGAGATAGGTATCTATCTAGTTGGCTCTGATATTAATCAATGCCTATATGCATAGAAAGTCTTACACCGCAATGACTCAAAAAATAGGAAGAAAAAAAAACTCAAAGAAGTTTTAGCTCTTTTGACAATCCACAAATTCTGAACATAACTAAAAAAGAAAGATCCTCCGGCCTTTTATAGAACACAAGGCATAGAAAGGATAAGACAAATACATGAGAGGAAATCCAAGGAACCAATCACATCAAGGCATGTGGAATGTAGTGACTTATAGTCCAAAATTGCAATAAAATTCAATGAAGGTCAACTCCAATTACACATTGAAGCTCTTTGAGTTTTAATATTTAATCATCAGGGTTTCTTCTTGGAGCCAAACAAATTTTCTCAAACAAAATGTAGGAACTTTCCACAAAATCGGAGTGATCAAGTGGAAATTTTTGCCCCTACACTTTAGGTTCTTCCTCGATTTGAACAGTCTAGGAATGAGCCACTCCCAGAATAGGTACACTTCTTTTCTGCATGCTTGAACTCCAATGTCCTTGGATTTTGATATCTGGTACATCTTTACAATGAACTCTATTCTAGCATGAGCTTTTAAAGTGCATCATTGAACCTAGCAGCATCATCATATTTGTTTAGAAATGCAATTTTCTTGGTTGTCCATACCCAAAATTTGCATCACAATATGCATCTCCTGCAATTAACAATTCCACACATTAAATCCCTTAATTTTTTTTTTTATAAAAATCTCATGTAAATAAAACCATTATTCAAATGTTAGTACATAAATCTCATAAGTAACATGCTTTCTAACATATCATAAATCCTTGCATGATTATTCTCTACATGTACTAGATTATTAGACTATCAGAATCATTTGATATCCTTAAGATTTCATTAAAAAAATTCAATTCACATCGTTTCCCAGTACCCAGTACCTGGTATCTAGCTTTACCCATGAACTTTCCTTGGAATTTAGTTTTACTAGAACTTCCTTTTTAGCGGACTCTAAATATTGGACTAGAACACTCTACTTAGTATTTGCACCACCTTTTTCCTTTCAAATGTTTCTGATTCCCCATATCTAGTACCCAAAAACACTTACATTACAAAGTATTCTTTTATTAAAAATGTTCTCTTTACTTTTTCACTTGTGATGATCATTTCAATTTGCTAGCTCATGCCATAAGAGTTACTATTTTTCACTTGGTTCCCCAAGTCTTAAAGTCTTGGGGTGTTTTGTGAGAACACACAACAGCTTGCAACCAATAAAACCAAATTTAAATGAAGATTGAAATTAAATCACTATTTGTAAATTATAATTTAAACATATTTTAAAACAATAACTTTCAACTTTACCTAGATTCTAGCATAAAAAGTAAAACTCCACTAGAAACATCTGTGTGTGCTCTAATTAATTCCACTTTTTGGAACTTAGTGAAAGAATCAGTTGATTTACATTGAACTACATAATATGGTAACCCTCTAAAGCCAACTAGGGATAGAGCCTTGCTACCAATCAAGCATCCATAGCCTCGACAAGGTTATCTCCATAATTCCCCCAAAGCATAGCTCTACTATCAACCAAGCATCTATAGCCCCAGTAGAGTTATTTGGATAGCCTAAAGAGTTGATTTCTCTCTTCTTTTTTTAGATATTGCAATAATAGCTCATTTTTCAACTTTTGATATTTCAATGATAGCTCATTTTTCAACTTGCACGAAATGAAGCCCGTTATTAGGTTGGGAATTATAGTGGTAGAAAAGGTTACCTTTTGATTTTTCATTCAATGCAAATCCCTTCATCAATTAACCATTTCCCAAAAAATCATTTAATAATTCTCTATTGGTGCATATTTCTAGCTAAATTTTAATACTTTATGCCAAATACTAGTTAATTGCGACTTGCTATATGTTAAAAAATATGCATAAATTAAAATTTAGCAATGAAAAATTTAATCACCAAATTTAAATCTAAATTTACAAACATTAGTTACCACCCTTCTGATTAAATTTTATGGAAACTACTAAATATCTGGCTAGAACTCCCAATTTGATGGCGGTGCATCTCATTAATGGATTAGAAATGTCATGATTACATTGAAGCATGATCACATTATTCTATATTAAATTCACACACCTTATTTGGCATGTATTATTCCTTTTTCAGCTTACTTGGGTGATGCTATGTGTTGCCTTACTGGCTTCATTTTCCTTTCTACTCCACACACATAAGCACCTCCATAATTAATATGACCCAAAAAAAAATGAAATGACCATCCTTTACTTTGAAATCTTCAACTTGCTTGATTCACAATCTTCATACTGCTCAAATTTGAAGCAATTTATCACCAACTATGTGCAAAGAATTAATTAGATTTAACATTCCACTCTAAAGGTAATTGCCCTGTTGCCACCTTGCTTATGATTTCCAAGAATTCACTCTAGGAAACTGTGTACCATAACTTCCTCATGATTTTCTATAAATTTTTCATTTCTTCTCAAATTCTCCACACTTTTTCTTAGCTTTCTTCTCTTGTTCTGCATTTTTACTTTGTTTATTCTCTTTCTTCTAGGCCATGGATACTCCAATTTACTTAAACTGCTCTCGTTGCTAGAATTTTTTCCTAGGAAGCATCACACCACAAAAGCTTGAAAAGGTTTTCTTCATTCAAAATTCTAGTTTCATTGTACCAAATTTGTGCTTAGTTCTTGGGGAAAAGTATGTTGAATCCAATCGCTACTTTCGCTTTTACTTTGACGTGGCTTCTCATTTTGTAGCATCGCTTCTAGATATTGGGCTACCTATTGAAGATGTTCATTTGGCTACCATTTTGATAGTAAGGCATGGATATTTGGAGAATCTAGATACTATTTTGTCTGTTGCACACCCTACCATCATAATCCCTTCCATGAATGATATTCCTCGGTTCCTAGAACACAGGGAAGTGGTTCCACTCCAGCCTTTCCTCACTAACCTCCATATTTGAAACTTTTAAATTCACTGGGAACTCTCCTATATGTGGTATTTAGCCCTGATAGATGAGGCGTCCCATATCAACTAAATGGCTACTACCACCTATAGCTTTACTCACTCCGTTTAGCATTTTATGATCTTTTTGAAGCAAGAATTTTGATACTTAATGTATGTATGTGATATACACATATATATAGCTTTTAATACATCTTAAAGTGTATTTTACTATATATGGTTTTATCATTTTTCATTTCATAGTTCAATTTTACAAATGTTTGAATAAACTCTCATGTGTAAGATAAGTAGAATTTGCTAATGTAGAGACCAAACAAAAAAGAAAAGAAAAAAAAATAAAGAAAAGAAAACTAAACACAACAAAAACCTAAAGAAAGAAAACTTATCCTAACTAACCAAATTTATAATCTAAAGTGATTAACCTTAACAAAACAACTTATTTTAATTTCTATGACTATTTCTATTGTTGTCTTGGTATGAATTACAATAGGTTTATCCTTAAATTTATTTAGAAAAATTTCAACCACACTACTATAACAATGAATTATTTTAAATTTTCTGTGTTTAATAATCATAAATTCAAAGGTGTACTTACCAATGACTTGGCTCATATGTATGAAAATGACATCATTGAATGTCGATTGCAAACACTTCATCTGATGTGACCATACTCTACCTTCTTCCAGCCTTGGTTCATTTCTATGAATGGTTGTGTCCATTTCTTGACTTTCTCCTCCCAAAATCTTCATGTCTTCAGTCCTGCCTTCACTTTGCACTTTTTCAGACCAAGATGTATCACAATTTATATTGTTATCAAAAAGAGAAAAATTAAAGGTTTGATACTCTGTATCTTGCATAAAATTAGGGAAATTTTCTTTTTTAACTTGTGAATTTTCAACATGGAGTGAATTACATGTGTCTCCCGCTTGATTTTCTCACTCCTTTTCCTCATGTTTTCCATGTATAAGGAGAATGATGACTCATCAATACCATTTCCTTGTTTCTCCTATGATGTATTTGAATCTTGACATTCTCGCCTACTTTCTTGCAAAATTTTAGGATTTTCTTTATAATAATTATAGATTTCAAACTATCTAGATGTATCAATTAATTTTTTAATGTTTCCAATTGCACTAGGATTGAAAAAATTTCTCACTAATAGTTCTTTTCTTCTAGTAGTTAGGATTTCTTTTGTTAATGGAATTACTTTACACATGGCCAAGATTACCCTAGTTAAAAAAATTTCACACTCGAGTTCACCATGATCAGTTGTATCATAAATCCTACACTCAGTGACTCTACCAAAGGTGAATAAACTGAAAGGATGCAATCTCTAGTTAATTTTTTAAAAAAGTTTACCAACTTTCATATTGAAAAACAAACTTGCACTCAATTTAACCTTACAAGCTTCCTTCCAAAACTCATATTTAATATAAAATTCAAATATATGCCCTCCAATTCAAAGATAAGGGGGAGCCCTCCTTCTAGCACCAATTCCTGTTGATGACAATTTTACTCATAGAAATAGGGTGAATAATTCTTCATAGATAAACCACAAAGAGCTTATCCTTCTTGAAAGATATGGAACAAAGACAATCTAAAAAGGGATTCTATTTTAATAGGAAAATATTGGATTTAGTTCAATCCCAAGTCTCTAGTAATCGAGTCTTGATTGTACTAGATTTTCTCTTGGGTATAATATGATATTGTTGTTAATCTCAAATGGAATATAGTTACCTTTGATTTTGTTAAGAATTATAAGCATTTTACACAAGATTTCCAATTCATTCATAAAAAAATATCATCATGAAATCAAAAGATTTGAAATAATATTTCATGAACATCAACAATTTATTTGCTATCACTTAAGTAGATTTAACATTAAGCATTCAACAATTTCATAGGAAGTGAAATATTTTCAACAAATTTCCATCCATTCACTTTTTTTTTGGAACATTTTCAAATAATTTAAACATCTATTCTAAAATAAAACATGGAAATACTAAAAATTAAAATTTTCTCATGGTTATTCTCCATGCATGCTCCAAAGAATCAACTAAAACTGAGCAAACCACTTTATACTTTACCAGATTGCTTCACATCTACATATAAAATGGTGTGAGCTTTTAAAGAGAGGGGTTTTAGTTTGGACAACAACTAGGTTCTGTATGCACCCTCAAACAATGCAACATACAGTCTTGTTTCAATAAACTAACAAAACCAACTACAAAAGATTCATGAGATAGGTAGCTATCTAATTAGATCTGATATTAATCAATGTCTATGTGAATACAAATTTTTACATTGGAATTATTCAAAAAATAGGAAAAAAGAACAAAACTCAAAGAAGTTTTAGCTCTTCCGACATCCACAAATTATGAACTTAACTAAAAAGAAAGATCCTTTGGCCTTTTATAAAGGATAAGACAAATATATGAGAGTAAATCCAAGGGACCAATCACATCAAGGCACATGGAATGTAGTGACTTAGAGGAGAATTGCAATCAAATTCAATGAAGGTCAACTCCAATTACACATTGAAGCTCTTCGGATTTTAATATTTAATTATTAGGGTTCCTTCTTGGAACCAAATAAATCTGCTCAAACAAAATGTAGGAACTCTCCATAAAATCAGAGTGATTAGGTGGAATTTTTGCCTCTACACTTTAGGTTCTTCCTCGATTTGAACATTCCAGGAATGAGCCACCCCCAAAATAGGTACACTTCTTTGTTGCATGCTTGAACTCCAGTGTCCTGGGATTTTGGTATCTAGTGTATCTTTACAATGAACTCTATTCTAGCATGAACTTTTAAAGTGCATCATTGTCCTTGGCAACATCATAAAATTTGTTTAGAAATACAATTTTCCTGACTGTCCATACCTGAAATTTTCATCACAATCTACATCTCCTACAATCACAAATTCCACACATTAAATCCCTTAAAAAAACATTTAGAAATGTCTCATGTAAATAAAATCATTATTCTTGAACGTTAGTACATAAATCTCATAAATAAAATGCTTTCTAGCATATCATAAATCCTTGCATGATTATTCTCTACATATACCATATTACTAGACTATCAGAATCATTTCATATCCTTAAGATTTCAAAAAAAAAATTCAATTCACATCATTTCCTAGTAACTTGTACCCAGTACCAACTTTACCCATGAACTTTTGCCAGACTTTGGCTTTATCAGAATTTCCTTTTTAGTGGACTCCAAATATCGAATCAGAACACTCTACTTAGTATTTGTACCACCTTTTTCCTTTTGAACATTTCTAGTTCTTAGTATCGAGTACTCGAAAACACTTACATTACGAAGTATTCTTTGATTAAAAAATTTCTCTTTGCTTTTTCACTTATGGTTAAAACATTTCAACTTGCGAGCTCATTCCATAAGAGTTACTATTTTTCACTTGGGTCCCCAATTGATATAGTATCGGGGTGTTTTGTGAGAACACACAACATTAAGGAGTAGCTACCTTTTAGGAGAAACTAGACCATCAGTTGGAAACACCAACAAAATGAAGGTTTTCTTTATTTTTAAGTGGTTGTAGTAGTTGTGTAGAATATTATGATGATGGAATATTTTGAGATGTCATATGGATATTTTGGAGTGTTTTTGTGTGGTTTGTGAGATTTTTTTAGACTGTGAAAGGTGTTTTTGGAGTCGCTTGTTAGTGTTAGTATAGGTTTGGCCAACTTGGAATGCTAGTGTTGATTGCAAAGGATAATTGTTTTTTGAGGAAGTGTTGAGAGGCATTTTGATATATATTTGGGTCCCAATTAAGTAGTGGCATGGTTTAGCTTCACTTATTTATATTGTGGAAGTGTTGGGTGCTAACCTATTTGATGTTGCATGATTGAGATGTATCCATTTCCTTAAGGTTGACCTAATTGAGATTTTTTAAATTTGTAGATAGTATAAATGTAAGGAGAATTACTGTGTTGATTAAGAGTTGTGTGTGTGATGTGAAATATTTGAATGTGATAGAGTGTGATGATTTGAGTGTGAGTTGTGATGCTTATGACTTCCTAATGTAGTGAGTAGAATGTTTCTACATTTTAGTATATTTGATGAGTTTTTTGTGCTTATAACAATGACAACATCCCCTATCTTCTCAGCTAGGTCGAGTAATCTATCAGTCAACACCCCTGTGCCTTGGTTGTGTTTGTCCCATTTGGTTGAACCAGACAATTGTTTCATGAGGTCATCATTTTTGAACCTCTTTATACCCTTAGTCTTGACACTTAATTCACTCATTTCTCTAGGGTTTAATTACAACTAGGGTTTATATTTAACCTCTAAAAATCCTAGGTTTTAATTTCTTCTTTTGAAAAATCAAACCAAAAACCCTAAAAATCCTCTTCTACACAATTCCCTAAACAATTTTGATAAATTTTGCAACTTTAGATGAATAGATGACTTAACCAATAAATTACAAGAAACCCTAGTTCTACACTTTAAAAAACACCTTTGGAGAGCCCAATTCTTCATATCATTTGAATGTGGTTGCAATGGTGATGAAAATTAAAAATAAACAAAAATTTATTAGCCTCAAAAAGGTAGTAGCTTTATCTTAATTGCAACATGATGGTCACACATATGAAAATGATCTTCAATTAAATAGTTGTTGTTATTTGAATTTTGACCATCAATCAAAATACTTTAAAACAAGATCAACAACTAGTGCATGCCTTCCTTGTATTTTATATTCCCTTTGAAATTTCATTTGTAAAAATTTGATGTGAAAAAAATATGTGTTGAAGCCTACAAATTACATGCATCCCATTTCTACCTCATTAGCTTGAGTGCATTTTGGTTTTTCTTTAAAGAACAAAAATGCATTGCATTGAAGCCATGTGATCCAATGAAATAGAGCCATCTATTTGTAGGTGACATCACCTTCTTGTCACCCTTTTCATATGTGATGTTAGGAAAGAAATTTGCTACAAAGAATATAAGCTCTATAATGAAGTGTAAGCACGTGTCCTTATGCTATGAACCATTTCCTAGTACAATTTCATTATGCATCATGGGAATGAAAATGCACTCTGAAGGATCCTTGTGATGAAACCAAGAGGTGACACTTGTCCCTCCCTTATACCTTTTTTAACCATCAATTTTTCATTATGTGTTCCATTCTTAAGAATTTTCTCTAAAGAGTTGAAGCAATGAAATGAAATAATGACAAGTATTAGGTTCTCAATGGCTTGTTCCCAACAACTTTTTCCTTTGTGCGGAGGAAGGATAACTATGATGCATTGAGAGAATGAACTACAATAATATTTAAACACCTTTCTCCATTATGACATAATAAACATAGAGCATTCTAGCTAAGTTCTTTATGAATAGAAATGCACTACAAAGAGGGAATGTGCTACAATAAGCATATGGCATGTGTTGAACGCTGATGAGCCTTGCTTAGAATTTTTTTTATAATTCGTTCAACTTTATAAAATGTGTTGTGAAAGATTACAACACTAAAATAAAATTCCATTGAATTTCTTCTTATTGTTTACCTTAGCCTAGTGCACTTTAGCTATGTGCTTATTTCATGAAACTGTGATGCAAAGGGGTAGTGCACTATAATATTACAATGAAATGTGTTCCATGTTTATAAACACTACCTGGTGCATTTTAGCTATGCACTAGAGAAATAAGAATGTGAAGTGAATATGGTATGTGATACATTGAGGGTAAGACATGTGTCTCAAATGAGATGGGCTTCTAACACTTAAGTGATTTTTATTAAACACTTATATAGAATTTGTTTTAAAGATGGTGCGTTTAGGAAAGAAGGGACCTTGGAGCATACATGAGAACTTGGACATGAGACCTTAAGAATTAATATTTTAAATAAAATTTTGGATTAAATATGAGTGTATGATGGATTAATGTGGTGACTAAGGAATGAGGGGTTGGTCAATATGGTGGAACCTTCAATTTTTATGTTCCACTATCTTCAACTATTGTCAAGGGTTTAGGGTTTTATGCCATGTAGGTGGGTTTTACTTAGCATATTTTATTTTCATCTTAAGCCTTGTTCTTTTGGTCTAATATCCCATTGACCTTCTGGTTTAGGTTCTTGATTGTCTAAGTTACATCTTAAGCCTATGTACCAATGTGGCTATTGGTCCCTTATGCCTAGGACTCTCATTTGCCCTGTCACATAATATTTTTCCTTTCACTTTTGTCTAAGAGTTGATGTTTTATAAAGTTGGAGGTTTGAAATATTTTATATTTATACCCTAGGTTGAGTATGGTCATGAGTCTATTTTAAGTCCCCATTCTTTGTTTTACCTAGGCAACCCTTCTTTATGAACAACTTTGAAGCATGTGTTAATTGTCGCCACTTAAGTCTTTACATCACCTATTGTTGAATCCTTATTGATCATCGGTTCTATTTCCACAATGAGTGATGAACTCTTTTCCCATGCATCATATATTGCTACAAACATTTTTACTTTCATTTCACATTCGTGACGTGTGAGGGATTATGTTTCCCTTGCATTGCTTCCATCCTTCGCATTGCTGAATTCTTTTTTCTTGCTTAACCTTTTCCATGACATGTGATGGCCTTTGTATTTCCTTCACATCATGTTGGTTCTTCACAATGCATAAAAATTTTTAACACTCAATTCATTTCAGTGATGAGTGATGGGAAATAACAATTATAGGTTGTGATTGTTCCACTTGTCAATATTATGAACCCATTTCCTACATCACCTATCACTAAAAGCTTTTTCATTTCAAATTAACTACAATGATGAGAAAAGAGCAATGGTAGCCTTTTCTTCCCTTTGCATCATTTGACACCTATACATCACTAGAATACGATTGGAACTTTGAGGGACTACAATGACAAATGATGAGCAATGGGAGAATATTCATGCAAATATTCCTTCCATTGGAGTTACTCTTTACATTGCTCTTTCATTTTTTCAAGTGATGGTATCTTTAGTGATGAGCGATGGTCATACAAAAGGAATACTGAGGAATGTGGATTAGCTATGTAATGTATCTCAAGGTATCATTGTTGTTTTAAATTAGGAAGGTGGAATTGAAAAGTGATAGATGGAGATAAAGGAGAAATATTGATAGAGTTTCAATTCAAATACATGAATGGCTAAAATTCAAACCTAAACAACTAAGAGTTACAAATGTTCCTATTTGCTTGTGCGAACTATCATTCACCATTAATGGAAAATATTCTTACTTTTTAACCCATCAAAAGAGTGAATTGATTGTTTTTCAACCATTTCCACAAGAATTTAGGAGCAAAAAAGGAGAGGACAAGCTTCACATGAAGAAAGTTTGAAGAACAAAGTGCTAGTTGTCTTGGGTAAGTTATTTTCATGTGCCTTTATGTGTAGGTTTTTAGCATTGGGTAGTTTGAAATTGGGATAAATTGCTAGGGTTTGTAGCTTAGGGTTGTTATTCTCTCTATTTAGCAAAAGGAAATTTTATAGTTTCATGTAGGGTTTGAGGAGTGGGGTAAATAATTGTTGAATTTAAGTGTAGATCCTATGATTTTGAGAATAGAGCTTTAGTTCTTGGTTATTTAAAAACCCCAGTCTCATAAAAACTTGCAAAATGAGTCAACCCATTGAGTCTTCAAAATTGGAGGTGAAACCCAAATAGAAAAGGGTTAGAAAAGAAAAACCCAAGGATGATGTTGCAAATCCTGATGTGTCTAAAGGATTTGGAAAGAAAAGTTTAGTAAAAAGGGATTATACTAGATTTATGGAAGAGGCATCCAAGGATACTGCCTCAAAAGTGAAACTAGTTGGGAAAAGGGCAATAGGTGAGGGTGTTTTGATGAGCCATTTTTCAGGATTTGGCATCTGGGGTAGGTGATGTTTTCATGCCTTAGAGTGATTGATGCTCTTACTTTATGCATTTAACAAGATATTTTCTAGTCATTCGACATGTCATCTATGGACATGTGACATAGGAAAACTAATTATCCCAAATATTTTCATGGAGGTTGATTTGGTTTTAGAATTGGAAAGATATTATTACCCAAATGATAGAGTAATTAAAAGGTTTCTAGATGGAGCCCCCATGTTCAATATTACAAGGAGCCAAATTGTTGAAGTTTTCAATTTTAATCCCTCTACCACTTAACCAATCAAATTTGGTGCCTTATATAAAGAGTATGAGCATAAAAAGTTTGGTTATAGAAACAATGTGCTGCCAAGGCATAGAAGGTTTTAATTGAAGAAGAAATGTATATATTTTGGACCAAAGGAGATTGAACCTTTCGATTGTGATGAATTTGAAGACTATTTCAAGAAGATGATTATGCATTGTGCCATATTTGTTGGAAGTTGAAGGTTGCATCAAATGGTTGTCATTAATGTCAGTAGGTTTTCATTGATGTCAACATAGTATTGGATGTATGAGTTGCTTACCAAAATTTATTTCCCATCAAAGATAACCATTATATGTAGTTCGATGTATTGGTTTTTGGGTCCAGTTCCTATCGTGAGGCATGCTATGATTTGAATATTTCAAGATCTTGGCTTACTTAGTGTGTGCAATACTTTATGTGGAATTATTATGGATGTTTTGGCTAACAAAATAAATGTGTTAACCTTATACAATGCTGACCTAATTGATAAAAATATGTGTGTGTGTGTGTGTGGAAAGGAAAGAAGAGAGCAAGAAGGATATAGAGATAGAAAAAGTATGAAATAAGCAAGAAAGTGAAAGAGTGAATGTAGTAGATAAAGATAAGTGAAGAAAGTGAAGACAATAAGTGTGTGATCAAAATAGAATTATTGAGTGATTAATGATATTCATTACTACCTTTTTAAGAGCTTCATATGGAACTAAATTTAGCACAAGAAAGGTGTAATTCATTAGTTCACTTTTGGTGGTAAGTCATATCTTTTTGTATCTCTAGGTTGTAGCCCTATGGATAGTGACTTCTTATTATAGGAAGTGAGCCTTATCTCAAGCAACAAGCCTTATTTTAGGTAGTGAGACTTCTGTAATTAGTTTTGATATTATCTATCTATGGTTTTTCCCTCATTAGGTTTTCCACATAAATCTGGTGTTAATGTTTTCATGTGATAAATTTTAGTTTTCACACTTATTAATTAATCAATTATGTAGTATTAGGAATCTATTTTGGTAAATGATTAAGGAATTTGATTTGGTGACAACTAAAATTCACCCCCTCTCAATTGTCTTGTTCAATAATCGGTATTAGAGTGAGGTCCTTTGGAATACGTTTAACACCTTGAAGGAGATCTTGGCAGGTTGAACTAAATGATGAAGGGATTTGAATTAGATGAAGAATTGAGAACATAGACCTCATAGTCTGAGAATGAAGATCTAAAAGAAAATTTCAAACAAGCAAGTGAATGCATTCAGAAACTAAGAAATCAAATCCAGAAATTTAAGTTGAAACATAAAGAAGTTTATCGAGAACTAAAAGAAGAAAAGGAGAATGTTAAAAATATAAGGATGAAACTTGAAGAAAGCAAAAGAGTGGAAGAGAATATGAAATTGGAAACTGAACAAAGGAAAGAAATTACTAATCAAAAGATAAAAAAATGTGATAAGCTTGAACAAGAAGTAGTAACCCTTAAATCTAATCTAGAAAAGGAAAAAAGTTTTGAAGACAAATTTAAGATAAGTTCATAAATTCTTGATAAATTGATTTCATTTGAGAAGCCTACAAAGGATAAAGGTGGTCTAGGACTCAAAGAAGGACAAATTTCAAAGACTAATCCAAATTTTAACAAAATGAATATTCAAAGGAAATTTCAAAGTAGTAATTATTAAGGAAAGAATTTAAGGATCAATACCGAAAGGATACCCAAATGACAACCTAATGATCAAAGGTACCCATCTTTTAATGGCTTGTGTTACTCATGTAATAAATTCATACATAAAGCAACAAAATGTAGAAGTATGATGAACTAGAATAAAATAAGTCAAAATGTTGGATTCTTTGTTGGTAAATGCTATGTTTTCAACAAGTTTGGACATAAATCTAAAGAATATAGAAGTCAGATAATGATGAACATGTTTAATACCAGTAGAATAATTCATTATTTTCAAGGTTACTATTACATATGCAATATTTTTGGACACAAGGATAATCAATGTAGGACAAAGATGAATACAAACTCTCTTGATCAAAGATTTGTTGTGTGCCACTCTTGCAAAAAATTAGGACATATCTCAAAATTTTGTAAGAGAAAAGTTGGGAAAGAACCAAATTTGTAACAAAAGAATAATTTTATGAATAAGGTAGATCTAGAAGAAGTAAGGAGAGAAATGGAAAAGATTTGGAGAAAGAAATAAGAACCTAAGAACATGGACAAATCATATAATCTTGTATTTGTATCTAGTGTAGATACCCCTTCTATGAACTAAATCCAGTAATGGCTTCAAGGCGAGCAGTCATAGAAAAATCTATCAAACCCATAGTATATGAAGTGTCATGCGATGACACAAAGATGTGTGATGTATATTTTAATTTTGAAGGAAATGAAGAAAATTCTAATAGAAAACAAGCAATATAGAAGAATTGCGGAGCCTTTTCGTTTACAATGAATTTCATGATATGACTAATAGCTTTGGTGGAAGGAGGAATTGAAAGACTAAAGTATAGATGATGATGTCACAAGTAATAAATTATCCTTTATGATGAAACCCTAAAAGTGGTAAGTTAAATAAGGAAGGTTGAGTAGTCATTTCTTTTTTAAGTGAATGAGTTGAGAAGTAAAGAGTTAGGGTCATTGGCAAGCGAAAGTATGAAGAACAAGGCTAAGCAATGGAGTTAAAAGAAAAGGTGGTATTTAATCTACACAAAAATGAATTGTATAAATTGAGTAAGTTACAGATTGATGAATTTGATCATGGATAGATTCAAAATCTATAGACTTCTCTTTCAGTTGAGAAAATGCAAATGATCAAGAATTTAGGGCACATGAGTTTAAACATTTGGAGTGAATTTCCATAATTTTTGAATGTGGACATTGTTTGATTTATCTTAAGTAGAATTCAAGTTGATTAGATGATCTTTGAAAAACCCTATGAGATCATGAAGGAAAAAATTGTAGCAATACAAATATTATCCAATAATGGACACATTCTAGTCATCAAGTCTATAAAGAATAAAGAGGTAAAAGACCTATTTGGGGTAACGGGAGATCAAAGGGAACTTATAATTAATAGTATAATCGATCCAGTGATAAGGTATGTGGCATATGCCATTTCATATAAGATTTATTTTAGAAATAGGGAAGGTTCTACTTTGGTAATTTTTGTTTATGTTGCACATCAAATGGTTGAGAAAAATAATTTTTTTGACTTGTGTGACATACTGAGGAATAAATTAATGGAAAATATAATTGACAAAGAATGAAAATTACCCTTTTTGCTTTGGATCTCTAGTTATATGCTTGATGTATTTTCTGAATTTGTTACCATTGAAAGAGAATGTTGTGTGGAAGTCAGCTATACCAATTCGAAAGCAAGTTTATTGATATCTGGAATGTCTATCAGGAAAGGAAAAGATTTGTAAGGAATATTTTGAAATACAAATAAATGCATGGAGTTCTGGTATGGTTTCTAGTTTGGTTGTGATGTCTGAGGTAGGATTCTCCTTTAGGAAGGGGAAGGAAAGAAGAATTATCTCAAATTCTCCTCCAAAAATAAAAAGGTAGAAGTCAAAAGAAAAAGAAGAAGAGATTATAGAAGTAATTGATCTGGCATCAACTAATGATGAAGAAGACTTTTCTAAAGAAAAGGTGCTAAATTTTTTTGAGCAATCTAATGGATTGAAGAAGATTGGAGTTGTATGGTTGTCTTGACGATCATATGAATAGGATGATATTACAAATGCCTTGGCTATTTACATAATTGATAATGATATTTATCTAAGTGAGTTGACAATTATTTTACTAGAAGTATTGATTGAGTAGATTGAAGAAAAACTAAGGACTTAGTTACCTAGTGAAACAACAGAAAAAGATGAAATTCAATTGGCTATGGAAGAAAGATTCTGAAATGCATAGAAGAAATTGACTAAGAGCATAAATGAACTAAAAATATGCATCAAGACTGTAAATAATGTGTATATGGCCTACTGCTATTGGAAACTATAGAGAAAAAATTGATACTATTGAGCATGAATTGAATTCTATTGGAAAAATATATGATGTTCTTATTGACAAGAATGGAATGCAAAAGAAAAGGATCAATTCCTTACAATCTGATCTTGTATTCATTATGGTACAAAGGTATGGTAATGTGAAGACCTTTTGGAAAGTTAAGGAGATAATTGAGTTAAGATTGGAACAACTTTCTAGTCTCTTGGTGGATGCTGACAATAATGCACTGAATATTGCTATTCCGGATACTCTTCTAGAAACAATTGATTCAATAGAAAAGAACACTAGTATTTGTTTAATATCAAGTTGGAAGTGGATTCCTAGAAGACATTTCTTCTCGAACTGGAAGAAAAACACAAGGAAATGTTTTAAGGGAAGAAAGATTGAGGTAAAGAACCATTCTTGATAACTTTTTTGTAAATTTTTTGAAGTAAAATAAAACCTTTTTTGTCATCAATGTCAAAAGGGGAGAGAAAGCATGTGAAAATAATGAAAATCATTTCATCCCATCAAAGGATTTACAAAGGTTGTTGCTGTTGGATTTTCACATCTTGTGTCGCCATTAATGACAAAGGGGTAGATTGTTGGAAGTTGAAGGTTGCATCAAATGGTTGTCATTAATGTCAATAGGTTTTCATTGATGTCAAAATAGTATTGGATGTATTATTTTCTTACTATAAGTTATTTCCCATCAAAGATAACCATTATATGTTGTCTGGTGTATTGGTTTTTAGGCCTGGTTCTTATCGTGAGACATGCTATGATTCAAATATTTGAATATCTTGGCCAACTTAGTATGTGCAATACCTTATGTGTACTTATTATGGATGTCTTGGCTGACACAAGAAATGCATTAACCTTATACAAGGTTGACCTAATTGATAAACATATATATATATATATACATACATATATATATACATACATATATACATATATATATACATACATATATACATATATATATACATATATATGTATGTATATATATATATACATATATATATGTGTGTGTGTGTGTGTGTGTCCAAAAAGGAAAGAAGAGAGCAAGAATGATATAGAGATAGTAAAAGTGTGAAATAAGAAAGGAAGTGAAAGAGAAAATGCAATAGATCAGAATAAGTGTAGAAGGTGAAGACAATAAGTGTTTGATCAGAACATAATTATTGAGAGATTACTAATATGCAGTACTACTTTTGTAAGAGCTTCATCTAGAACTGAATTCAACACAAGAAAGGTGTAATTCATCAGTTAAATTTTGTAGGTAAGCCATATCTTTTTGTATCTCTAGGCTGTATCCCTATGGATAGTGAATCCAGACAATGAGTCCTTATTGTAGGTAGTGGGCCTTATCTCAGGTAGTGAGCCTTATTTTAGGTAGTGAGACTTTTGTAATCGGTTTTGATATTCTCTATAGTGTGAGTTAATCCTCACTGTGGTTTTTCCCTCATTTGGTTTTCCACATAAATTTGGTGTTACTGTGTTCATTTGATAACTTTCAGCTTTTTCAATTATTGATTAGTCAATTACACAGTATTAGGAATCTATTCTGGTAAATGATTAAGCTGTTTGATTTGGTGACAACTAATTCACCCCCCTCTTAGTTGTCCTATTCAACAATATCAAGATGAGTACCCCTCTGATGGTTATGGTCATTGATATACACAATAAATATCAAATCAAAATGTATGATTATGCTTCCTATATGGAAAATGATCTTCATACTGATTTAGTGAATTTTAAGGATGCAAGGCATCCTCTATCTTACATAAATTATTCACTATTAATGCATATGTTGCTATGGAGAGGTAGAAAGGCATGGAGAAATTTTATGAGGCTAAGAGAAAGGGATAGTCAAGACAATGAATTATCCATGTAAATGTGGACCCACATTTGTGACATGCATTGCCCAAATTCAAATTATTCTATTTGATATAATGGTTTCAAGTTTGGTGTGCTAAAGAAATTGGGTTTGAAGCCCATGTACATGCTTTCTAAGGTATAAAGTAAGTTTTGAGGCCCTTAAAATTTCAAGAGAATACAACACAAAATTTTAACTAGGGGGACACGTATTTGCATACTGGTTATACTACAATTAGGATCTATGGAGCTTTAGTTCTACCCCATCAGCTACGAGTATATGTATTAGATAGACTTCCTTTCATGGAGATAATGTGGCAGTTGGATGACATGGATAAAGATCACTTTAGAAGTTCTAAGAAAGCATCCTCCTTAATCAATCCCAAATGTGCATTTTCATGCTTTATAGTCACATCCAAGGAGGGAATTGAGAAATATGGCACTCTCCTTAATAATTATAGAATGAAATAAGATCAATTAAGGTATTGTCATCCTGAAGGAGTGATTGATGTAGAAAGGAGAGCAAGAGGAAGGTATGGTAGGAAACATCACTTTTTGTACATAGAAGATGTGATTAGAATTTTTTTCCTCAAATGAGGAGGTTGCTGGGAGAAAAAATGAGTGGAGGAAAATCTGTGCTATTAAGGAGATATTAAAGGAAAACCCCTTCTGTGTGAGTCCTTATGCTGAAATAAAGGACCAATATATTTAGGCTAAGATGATGTTGGGGGACTTCAAAGATAAGATATTTTTTGATAAGCTAAAAGAGGCTAAAGTGAAATTCAAGGTTTCCAAGGAGCACCATGATGCAAAAGTAAGGAGACAAATGGCTCACTTTACACCTCAAGGAACTCAATTAAAAGCAATGGAGATAGGTGATGAACTGATAGTCACCCCATTAGTGAATTATTTTGAAACTAACCAAGGTGGTGGAGACCACACACAACAAGAATATGTCGAGCATGTTCATATGGAACAAGAAGTTGATCAAAGATTCCCCTTTCATGAGATGGAGAATGCTCTCAATATAGATGTTCCTACCAATGAAATAATTAAGTGGGAATATGATGAGGAAAAAGATGATGATGTTAGAATAAAGGCTTGTAGGGATTTCATGAGTGATGATACTTTTTTCCAAACTAAGAAGTTTAGATATTTGGTCATCCAACTCAAAAGCTAGTACATCAAGAAAAGGATAGAAGATGTAAAGGTACAAGTTGATCCGTCATTGTAGGAGGTGACTGAGAAGGATGAATAAGATAAAATAATGAAGGAGATTACTACCATTACACCATAGGATACAATGAGTTTTTTCAAAGGAAGTGGCATCCTATTGTTGTTGGAGTGGGATGTTACATCATGTATTAAATTAGATGCAAAAAAGGAAAGATCCTAATGCTTCTATCTATGAAGAGCATTTTTGACAATAAAGTGTTTGGTTCAAGGTTTAGCCAAAAATTTCATACCCTTGTAATCTAGTCTGTGCCACTAAATATTGGGAATCCCAAGGTTGTTAAGTCTATTGAGGAAGTAATTGGTGATATGGTGGTGAAAATAGCTACTGAAATCACTCCTACTCAAGCTGCACAGTTGACCATGCATACTCCCATGTTGAGTGTAGATACAAGATATGAAAAATTGTTCGATAAGTATAATAAGTTGTCGGATGAGTATAATAGAATGGTTTCTACTATTGCTAGTTCAGCACAAAAGACTTTCCCACCCCAACTTCTTCCTCCTTTGGTCTATCTACACAAGATAGGGAGACTTTTTCATTGAGAATCCAAAGCTTAAAGGAGGAACTACACATGGAAAAGGAAAATGTAAAGAAGGCTAAGGAGGAAACCACAAAGGTAGCCATGGGATTTTTTTATGATATTCTAAAGCATATGGTTTCCTAGTTGGTCTATAGTGTTGTGTGATCTCACAACATGCCCCATTTTTCCCCTTGGAAAAATGTGGACCCCTTTTTTTCTTTTACTCTGTTCCTTTTTTCTTTCATTTGCTTTGGTGTTGTTCTACTGCTTAGTTGGTTATTGATATTTATTTCAATTTCACTTGGCCTCTTTGTTGCTTTATCCTTTGTTTCCAAGATTTAGTGTTTTGGTCTTTTTACAAAGTTTAACATGTTACTAAAAATTGGAGTCTTGTGTTGCACCAAGGGAATTTGTATCTTCATATGATTTTAGCTCTGCTCAGTATTTCTTGACTAGAGTTGTCAATCCCATTAGTTTTATTTTTATCAGAGCCCGATATTTTATTGTTTCCTTTTCTTTTTCTTACTCAGAATTCACAAACTAAAGAGTCCATTTTGAAATTTTTTTAATCTATCTTTTGGACTCAATTTCTGGTATTTTCTCTTATTTCATTTTTCTTTTTTTGAAGCCTAGCAAGTATTTCCAGATCTTGACATTTCTTTTTCAAAATTTGATACTAGAAAGCCTCAATCTTGGTGATCACCAATTGATCATGTATCTTTAATGCCATATACCTTACAAAGAATCAACGTGACATCTGATTTCCATGTATAATTATCATGTCATTTTTCTTCTCTAGTAGCAAGCCTGCACATAAATCTAGGTGTTCATGATTTGGACCATAATTTGTAATGATTGCACCTTTATTCAAGGATTTAATACAAAATAGTAGGTAATTAATGAAGATGGAAAACTACCTATGTACTTGGCACCAGCTTGAGCATGCAATTTCTTTTGCAACACTCCACTTCACATCATATTACAAATTTGCAAAGGACATTGAAGTAACGAAACAACACTAGCATGCAAGGAGAGGTAAATTTTGAGAAACCAATACACAACTACCAAGGGTTTTGGAGTTACATTCTAAAATATCATCATTATCAACTAGAACTAGGTATGTTCTAAATAACTGATATTCTATTAAGTGATTTTCAAGCTCAAAAATCTTGATAATGGTATTTCCCTTTAGAAATGAAGTGTTGATTATTCTTTGATTTCCTAAATTTAATAAAAAATGAATTGAAAATTTATAAACTATAAGTTTTGGTTAAATTTAACCCTAACTCATACACAAGAAACACATTTTGAAAATTGCAAAACATATTAGAGAAAATGAGCACTTCTGATGCAAGGCCGGAAGATGAATTCAAATATTGTAATTCACAAGTTGTATCGATCAATGTAGTAGTTACAAACACTCATTTGGGATGGTCTTCTGATAATGATATACATTCATAGATATTACAAGAAAATGCTTCTCAGTGTACCAAGAATGTTGCAGCAAATGGGTTAATTTTGTTAGGAGGGTTTCTACCAGTGATGGAGGCCCCTTAATTAGATATGTAATGTATGAATTACTACAACCTAGCCAAGAGGTTCATTGAGAAAGAAGGGAGAATTTATCTAGACTTATCACAAAAAGGAATCATATGCACATTTTCTCTCCCCATTTACACACAAATGTACAATGTTGATATAAAGGCTAAAAGCAAGACATATCAGAATGCTGAAGAGCATAATAGAGAAATTATGAGTACCCAATGGTGCCAAGAGACCATTACACAATAGAACAAGGTAATTTAGAGGTCCATGTTCAAACAAGAAATACAATATATTATAACTTTGCTAAGTAGAGTAGCTGGTTTAAGAGATCTAAGCAAATTTGAACCTTGGATGTTTGTAATAATATCCCACCTAATAGAAAGTCACGTGGAATTGAATTGGAGAAAGCTAATAAGTGACAAAATATATGAAAAAATAACCACGTTTCCCAAAACAAAATGCTTCTATATGTCATCATGTGTTATTTACTCTTGTGCTTTGATGGCCAACAAACAAGGGTTGAAACAAATTGGTACTCTGGGCACAAAGGTTGGAAACAATTTGATATATGCACATCCACCCCAAGTCACCATCCATGGATACAAAGATGATTACAAGAAATTCAATGATTTTTTCTCCATGAAATTGGTTAGAAAAATGGAAGGTGATAAATTAAAAAGATTATCCCTGGAAGCACAAAGTGCCATTCGGCCAAGGCTAGTATATATAGTTCCCTACTTACTCCTACATCAGAGTGGATGGATATGATGGAAATCCATTCATGCTACCTAGACACCCTACAAATAAAATTGTTTTACTAGAATTGGTGAGACAGTTGAAACCGTCTTAGGCTCTTCATAGCCATGCTCACAAGAAGCCCTCTTTTAAATTTCCCATTGCAATAGGAAACTACAAGTGTAGTGCAATTAAATTGTTTGAATTGTGTGAAGAAGAACTAAGGACATACCATTTTGAAGAGTTCCCACTATAGAGGATATATTATGATATTCAAGGAAATATTGCTAAGAATATAGCTGGTTTTTTTGCTCATGTGCCACACTTAGAAGATTATTGGCTTAACTATGAAGATGAGCATGTGGTAAGAAGAAGAAAATATGAAAGAATCTCTAAGATTTTCCTAGACTCTCAAGCTTCATGATGTTCCAAGTCAGTTGGAAGAGGATGATGTCCAAGTGTTGAAAAAATTATATAATGAAGATAGGGTATATGATGAAACCATTCTAGACCCATACTTTGATGATGAAGAAATGACATCAATTGATGAGTTCACCAGACCAATCTTAGTGTATACTCAACACTGGATTGATGATTTTTGTAAATTTTTGAGAGAAAGAGGAATTGAGCCTACATTCTTAGAAGATAAAAGGAGGAAGCAAAGAGATAAAATAACATTTGATATTGTATAGCCTACTAAGAAGAGAAGGAAAACTAGTAAAGAAACTCTAGGTATAAGAATTGAAGAAACAACCCCTGAAATTGTAAGACAAGAAGTTCCCATGAAACCATCTGATAAACAAAAAGATGTAGAGACAAGTAGAGATAAATCAAAAGTAAAACCTAAAGGTGCATCTTCCTCTATAACAAAACCAAGAACTAGAGTGATTATTGATGAAGAAACATGAGCAATAAAAAATGTTGGTGCACAAACCAGGTCTTCATCTCAAAGAGCTACATCATTGTTTACCTCTCCCCCTTTTGTTAACATGGCTAGTATGAAACAAGCACTAGGAGGGACTCTTATGGTTTTAGAGGAAATTTCTAAAGAAGATGAAGCCAAAACTAAAGAATAGGTAGAAAAATGGGGTGCTATGTTGGAGAAAGTGAAAGAAAATAAGTCTAAAGACAAAACCATGGCATATCCAATGATAGAAGAAATTCAGGATATAGGTTCTAATCCCATAAATGTTGAAGAAGAAGAGTTTATACAAGGAAAACTCACCTCATAGGAAAGAAAACCTAATGTACTTGAGATGGAAATAGGGGAGACTATAGAGAAAGATCCTATTGATGAAAGAATTGTTGAAGACACTCTTGATTCCCATCCTTCGCTTGGGAATGTTCCAAATATTAATGAACAGTCACAGGCCTTTGAAGAATCAAAGAAAGGCCACGCTGAAATTGAAATTGAAATTAAGGAAGAGGAAGCTACACATTTTCATGTGATGGAATTGAAAATGAAGAAAACCTCGATGTAGCAATGAACAAAGAAAGTAATGTTCTGAGATATGAAGTTGAAAATATGGATAGACAAGAAAATATAAGTGTTCAAATAGAGGAGATAGTGTCAAACCCTACTAATCTCGAATCTATGCCATAAATCATTGAAGAAATTCCCATTTCAAAAAATGTGATAAGTCAAAGAGAAGTTCCATAAACAAGTGGTAAGCAAGAACAAATAAATGTTATAGAGGTACAACAAGATGATGATATACCTAATTGGTTAATTAGGGAATTGGCTTCGCCAATGGAAGTAGAAATATTTCCTTTGAATCTTAATAATTTCATACAAGAAGTAGAAACTCCTAAACCTAGGTGTCGAGAAAAAATAAAGCATGCCATACAAAGAAATGAAAATGGTAATAGAACTATTAAAATAGCTAATCCAACAATTGATAAGGATAGACATGAAATAATTCCTAAGGAGTATAAGATAACAAGTATTAACCTTGGAAAATCATCTTGGAAGTAAGAGTTAGAGGAAATAAAGTTAATTTGAATGATACTATTGCTAGAGTGCGGAAGTACAAACAAAAGAAAAGAGAATTTGATGCAGGAGCATCCAGTGGTGTAAGGGCAATCTTGCATCACCCAAAAATAGTTAAATTTCAAGTTTCTTAGTTTTTAGATGTTTTTACATTTTTGGATACCCTTTTCATCATAATGAAATTCCCAATTTATAGTTTTTATTTTCTATTCCTAGGTTGAAAGATATTGCAGTTTTAGTTTCCTAGATTTGCACCTGAAAATCTTCTGAGTTAGATTTGAGGCACTTAGATTTCCTATAATGGCCTTGAAACTTGTTGAAATTGGTGTAGTAGATTTTGAGTGTGTTATTGACTTCCAAACCTTTCCAACGGTTCAAACGGTTCGCAAATCGAAGTCCTGGATCAAAAGTTATGGCCCCGGGAAGTTGGCACACTTTCTAGAAGATACAATTGCAAATGTTCTTTTGAAATTTAAACTTCAAGTTGTAATTTTTTGGTGCCAAACTTCCTAAACTCAAATTTGAATGTTTTTTTGGCTCCAAACTAATGAGGAGCTCTATTTATGGGTAGGTTTCTAATTTTTGGGTAACTTTTTGGGGATAAGCTAGCATATTGCGAAAGGGTGATTCTGTAGCTTTCTGTAACTTGCATGTGTTGTAGAACTTGGGGATTTGAGATCCTCTACATGTAAGAAGCTCCATTTTCTAAATAATAAAATTATTCTCTTGTTTTTGGGTTATTTTCAAAGTCTCAGGTTGTGCCCTCATCAAGAGGTATCAGAGCGGGTTTTCTTGAGCGTGTGGATAGATCACCGATCGTGAGGCAGTTCATACCAGGACCATGGTTGTGGGTCGAGGTCAAGAAAGATTCCTCCAAGAGTGATGCTTGGTAGGTGTGGTGGTGCTAGAGGTGGTCTAGGCAGTAGAAATGCTAGTGGAAGAGATGCACTAGCAGCCCTCCGAAGACAAATTGATGCATTACAAGAGTAGTTGAGAAGAGGGTTAAACCTGAGGGAGAAAAGTGAGGATGAAGGAGAGGAAGAAGGTTCAAATGTAGAGGAGGAAGAAGAAGCAATTGATCAAGACCAAATGCAGCTAATAAGGGCCATTTCAAAGATTGGGAAAAGACCCAAAGTAGAAGTCCCTAGTTATTCTAGAAGTCTAAACCTGAAAGAGTTGATCGACTGGATTAACGAGCTAGAAGAATATTTTGAGTATGAGGAAATAGAGGACCCAAATTGGGTTAAGTTTGTGAAAATGAAGCTGAAGGGCCATGCCAGTATTTGGTGGAAAGAGGTCTAGTTCAAAATAAATCAAACAGGAAAAGGAAATATCACTAGATGGGATCACATGGTAGAGAAACTGAAGAAACAGTTCATACCAGTGGACTACGAGTTAGATATGTTGAAGAAATTGCAAGGGTTGAAGCAAGGAAGTAGATCTGTGAAAGAATATACTAAATATTTTCACAAGATAATCATCATAACAGGCCACATAGAGGCTAATAAGGAGAAGGTAGCCCGCTATCTTAATGGGTTATGATCGAGCATTCAGGAGGAGTTAAGCCTAGTCAGAATGACCACCATTGAGGATGTGTATCAGTTTGCTCTAAAGGTGGAAGAGAAGTTGAACAAAAGATTTGATTGCAAGCAAAAAGGATGATGAGGTCAAAGTGGAAGGGGCAGTGGAAGACCTTCAAGAAGCTGAAATGATGATGAAAATAAAAGTGAAGATGTGGGTACCAGCCGAAGCTGAAGGAATGAAAAATTTTACCGCCCTCGTGATCAAAAAAATGGTGATCAAAGAGGTAGAGGATGAGGGAGATATTGACAAGGATCTAGAAGAGGTGGTTTCAAAGGAACGTGTTTCTAGTTTGGTGAAGAAGGGCATTAAGCCTATGAATGTCCACAACACTAAGGAAGGGCAGACAAAAGGCCAAAAGGTTGTGGAAGGGTTGCGCATGCAGATGAGGAGGCCCAATCTGAACATTCAGATGATGCTAAAAAGGGAGAAGCTCTAGTGATTAGGAGAGCCCTGGTGACTAAGGAAAAAAAACTAGAACAGAGGAAGAATCTGTTTCACACAAGGTGCAAGTGTGAAGGAAAATGTTGTGATGTCATTATTGATGGTGGGAGCACCAATAATATAGTGTCAAAAGAGATGGTCACAAAGTTGAAGTTGAAGAGGGAAAGACACCCACATCCGTATCAGATTGCCTGGTTGCAAAAAGACCACAAAGTTTTGGTCAATGAGCAGTGCCTAGTAAGGTTCAAGATCGGGAGCTACCATGATGAGGTACTCTGTGATATCATCCCCATGGATGCATGTCACATGTTGTTGGGGAGGCCGTGGTAGTTCGATAGGTGAGCTATACATGATGGCCATGCAAACACTTATTCCTTGACAAAGGATGGGGTTCATCACAAGTTGAAACCCCGAAGGAGACCGAAGAAAAGGTATGTAGTAGTGCTAGAATTTGTTATGTAGATGGAAGAAATTTTTAGAAGGTATGAAGCATGAGCGTGTGTGTTATGCATTGATTCCTAGAGTGAGTAAGGAGGATAGTGAGAAGGTTCCAGAAGAAGTTTCTAGGATGTTGGATGAGTTTCAGGATATTGTTTCGATAATGTACCTGAGGGTTTACCACCAATAAGGAAAATCAGTCATCAGATTGACTTGATTCCTGGAGCCAGTTTGCCAAATAAGGTAGCTCATAGAATGACTCCAACAGAAAATGAGGAGTTGAACAGACAAGTTCAAGAGTTGTTGAGAAAGGGTTTGATATGGGAGAGTTTGAGTCCATGTGCAGTACCTGCAGTACTAGCACCAAAGAAGGATGGGGAGTGGAGGATGTGTACAATTCTCGAGCCATAAACAAGATAACAATCAAGTACAGATTTTCCCTACCAAGGATGGATGACGGATGGACTATTTGAGTGGAGCTCGATTACTTCACAAGATTGATCTAAAGAGTGGATATCACCAAATCCGGATTTGAGAGGGAGATGAATAGAAGACTACCTTCAAGACCAAAGAGGGCCTGTACGAGTGGTTAGTCATGCCTTTTGGGCTAACCAATGCACCAAGCACATTCATGCGGCTCATGAATGAGGTACTAAAAGAATTTCTGGGAAGTTTTGTTATTGTGTATTTAGATGATATTTTGATTTTTAGTAAGACATTGGATGAGAATCTAATGCATATTCAGAGAGCCTTTGAGAAGTTAAGAGAAGAGAAACTGTTGATTAATTTGAAGAAGTGTAGTTTTGTGAAGAGGGAGTTAGTGTACTTGGGGTTTGTTGTCTCCACAGAAGGTCTCAAGATGGACCCAGAGAAGGTGAAGGCTATCCTTGAATGGCCTACCCCAAAAACTATTATTGAGGTGAGATATTTCCATGGTTTGGCTAGTTTTTATAGAAAGTTCATTAGAAACTTTAGTAGTATTTATGGACCCCTGACTGAAACAATGAGAGGGGATAGAAAAAAATTCAAGTGGAGCACTAGAGTGGCAAAGAGTTTTGAACTGTTGAAGAAGAAGGTAACAGAGCAACCTATTCTAGCCCTCCCATATTTCAACAAGGTGTTTCAGGTGGATTGTGATGCCAGTGGTTGTGCCATTGGAGCAGTGTTGAGCCAAGAAGGTATGCCCATTTCCTATTTAAGTGAAAAGTTAAATGATGCCAAGAGAAAGTATTCTGTATATGATCAAGAATTTTATGCAATAGTTCAAGCATTAAAGAAATGGAGACATTATTTGTTGCCGAAGGAATTTGTTCTATATATTGATCATTAGGCCTTGCAGTACCTAAATAGTCAGGGAAAATTAAATCAAAGAGGCATATGAAATGGGTAGAGTTTTTGCAGAGTTATACCTTTGTTTTGAAACATAGGAGTGGGAAGTCAAATAGGGTTGTAGATGCCTTAAGTAGGAGGCATACATTGATGACAAAGATGCATATTGAAGTGGTTGGGTTCAATGAACTTAAGACACTGTACACAGAAGATCCTGATTTTGCGGAGGCTTGGAAAGCTTGCAAGGAACCTGTTACAATGGACAAGACAAGGTGGCTGGATTTCATAATTTAGGATGGCTTGTTATTTAAGGGAAGTCAATTGTGTATCTTGAGGAGTTCCATGAGGGAGAAACTGATAAAGGAGAAGCATAGTGGAGGAATGGCAGGACATTTTGGTCGGGACAAGACCATTGCCATTATTAGTGAGCATTATTATTGGCTTCAGTTGTCACAAGATGTGAAGAAGTTTGTACAAAGCTACAGGGTATATCAGATGTCTACAGGAGTGAGCTAGAATAGAGGCTTATATCAGCCCTTACCTGTACTAGAGAGGCCATGGGAGGATATAAGTATGGACTTTGTTCTTGGTTTTCCAAGGACACAACGAGGGAATGATTCAGTCTTGTGGTGGTTGATAGGTTTTGAAAGATGGCACATTTCATTCCATGTCAAAAGACCCATGATGTAGTCCACATTGTTGACTTGTTCTTCAAAGAGGTGGTGAGGCTACATGGTTTGCCAAAGAGTATTGTTTCAGATCGTGACATCAAATTTGTGGGGTACTTTTGGAGGACCTTGTGGAAGAAGTTGAAGATAGAGTTGAAGTTCAATTTTTCACACCATCCACAAATAGATGGGTAGACAAAGGTTGTTAACAGGAGTCTGGGTAATCTACTGAGATGTTTGGTAGGAGATAAACCCAAGGGATGGGACTTGATCTTACCCTAGGCAGAATTTTCTTACAACAATTCTATCAATAGAAGCACAGGTAGATCACCATTCTAGATTGTGTATGGAGGTAGCCCCAGAACAACTCCAGAATTGAGGAAGATGGACCAAGAGAAGAAAATAAGTGTTGAAGCCAAAATTTTGTAGAGCACATCAAGAATATACATGAGAAGGTATGAGAACACATTAATAAGATGAATATGCAATATAAGGCTAAGGCAGATCTGAAAAGGAGAAATAAGGAGTTTCAGACTGGCGATGAAGTAATGGTCCACTTGAGGAAAGAATTGTTTCTTGTGGGAACCTATAACAAATTGAAGATGAAGAAATTCAGTCCCTGTAAGATTTTGAAGAAGCATGATTTAGGGAATGCATATGAGGTAGAGTTGCCTGATGGAATCAACATTTCCCTTGCGTTCAACATTTTAGATTTGACAGAGTATCATGAAGGTGGAACGGAGGAAGCACCAGTAATAGGGCAGTATGGCATTCTAGTACCTACTTCAGGAAGGGAGGAGATTGAAGCAATCTTGGATAGTTGTGTGGGAAGGAGTACCAGAAATAGGCAGTATGAAGAATATCTAGTGAAATGGAGAGGAAGGCCTATGGAAGATTCATCCTGGCTATCTAAGGTAGCGGTTGACTGGTTTGGTTTTCCTCAACCATCTGAGATGTGACAGGTCACTTCTCAAATTACCCTGGGTGTCTAATGCGGGAGCATCCAGTGGTGTAAGGGCAATCTTGCATCACCCAAAAATAGTTAAATTTCAATTTTCTTGGTTTTTAGATGTTTTTACATTTTTGGATACCCTTTTCATCATAATGACATTCCAATTTACGGTTTTTATTTTCTATTCCTGGGTTGAAAGATATTGCAGTTTTAGTTTCCTAGATTTGCACCTGAAAATCTTCCGAGGTAGATTTGAGGCACTTAGAATTCCTAGAACTGCCCCAAAACTTGCCAAAATCAGCAAAATGGAATTTGAGTGCGTTGTTGGCTTCAAGACCTTTCCAACGGTTCAAACGGTTTGCGAATCAGAGTCCTAGATCAAAAGTTATGGCCCCGGAAGTTGGCACACTTTCTAGAAGATACAATTGCAAATGTTCTTTTAAAATTTGAACTTCAAGTTGTAATTTTTCGGCGCCAAACTGCCTAAACTCAAATTTGAATGTTGTTTTGGCTCCAAACTAATGAGGAGCTCTATTTATGGGTGGGTTTCTAATTTTTGGGTAACTTTTTGGGGACAAGCTCACATATTGTGAAAGGGTGATTCTGTAGCTTTATGTAACTTGCATTTGTTGTAGAACTTGGGGATTTGAGATCCCTTACATGTAAGAAGCTCCATTTTTTGAATAATAAAATTATTCTCTTGTTTTTGGGTTATTTTCTAAGTCTCGGGCTGCACCCTCATCAAAATCTAAGGAATGGGTTGCTACCTTGGAACATTTTATAAAGTCATTAACTTTATCCGGTCAAGAGCCAGTTGAGCTACCTAAACATCCAGTGTTGATGTCACAAGAACAAGTAGATGCCATTGTAGTGGCTTTCCATAAAATGAATATGTTTAAAGAATGGATTGAGTATTGGGTAAAGCAAGGAGAAGAATTCATTACATATGCAATAAGGAAGTACAAGGAAGCATATCATCATTTAGAGAAATTGAAAAGATTTGAAGATGAATGCAGATTTCTCTACGAGCAAGTCATCAAAGAAAAGTGAAGCATTGAAATTCTCATGTAGTCAAATACTCAAGAGTTAATATGGGATGATGTAATATCATAACAAGAACTGTCATTTCCAAAAAAAATGGAAGAAACATTTGAAATGGGAAGGTGACATGTTAATACAATGTATCAAAGGATTTGAAAAGGTCACTATTGAATGTAGAAAATTGATTGGTGAAAATAAAGAATTTATTGAAATACTAGCTCATCAAGGTTGTGATCCCCAAACATTAGGATAGGAAGGAAAAGAAGCTAAAGCCTTCAAGGAATTGATAGAGAGAATAAATAGAGATCTTATTCAGTTGCTAATGTAGGAGGTCATTAATGAAATTATACACTGTAGGAACACTATAGCTAGGTATGAAGCAGACAAAGTGTAGAAGAATGGTATCATACTTCAATTATCTAAAGAATATATTAGGCTCAAGCTCACTTGGAAGGAAATACAATGGTTTTTGAAAGAATGTATGCATCAAGTATTAAATGCTTTCTGAGAGTACCAGTTGAAGAAAGGTGAATAAAGAATTCTAGAGCCCGAGTTATGAGTGAAAAGATGAAGAACTAGATACTGAACATCAAAAATGTGATGAAGTTTTATTTTGTTTGCAATTTTGAGTTTGCAGGTTGATCTCAATCCCAGTAGATATTCCTTATTCTAGTATTTTGGAAGGAAGCATTTGGCCTCAACAAATGAAAAGTGTTCTTGTTGAAGTATGAAGTAAAGTGTTGTTGCTAATGCAGTCAAAGCCTTGACTTATTCCAGAATATCTTGATGACAATTGGCAGATGCCACATGCCACATTTTTATTTGTTATTTTTGATTCTCTCGATAAAATTTTAAGTTGGACTTCTGGGGCCTTGTTCCTATTAAAGGTTGTCTCCTCCCTTTTTTTATTTTAAGTTTATAATTTTTGGATGTCAAAGGAGCATAAACTTTTAAGTTTTTTTCTTTTTTCTTGTTTTCTGAACCATTCCAGCATAAAACTTTGTATGCACATAGACATTGATTAATATTAGAGCTTATTAGATAGATACCTATCTCAGTATTTTTTGTAGCTGGTTTTGTTAGTTTAGCCAAACAAGACTATATGCTACACCATTTAAGGGTGCATATAGAACCTACTCAGTGTCCATAAATGAAACCCCTCTCTTTAAAAGCTTGCACCATTTTATATGTCACTGTGAAGGATAAAGTGGTTTTCTCTATTTTAATTGATTCTTTGGGGCATCCATGGAGAATAACCAAGAGAAAATTTTAATTTTCAGTATTTTTTATGCTTTATTTTAGAATAGATGTTTAAATTTTTAAAATGTTCCAAAATTTGAATGAATGGAAGAAATTTTATTGGAAATCTTTTTTTTTCATAAAATTGTTGAATGATTAATCCTAAATCTACTTAAGTGATAGCAAGGAATTTGTGATGTTCATGAAATATTTTTGTAAATATTTTGATTTCATGATGTTATTTTAAAAATGAAGTGGAAATTTTATGTGTAATGCTTATAATTCCTAGGAAAACTAGAAATAATTGTAGCCCCTTTGAGATTAACAATAACACATTAGTACTCGAGAGTGACCCTAGTGCAACCATGACCTAGTTATCAAAGACTTGGGATTGAATGAAAGCCAATATTTTCCCTGTTAATGTAAAATTCCCCTTTAGGTTTTCTTTGTTCCATATCTTTCAAGAAGGATAGGCTCTTCGTGGTATTGTTTGTGAATAATTTATTCACCCTATTTGTTGCGAGTAAAATTGTCATCAACACATAGGTCTAATAACATTTGGAATGTTTACAAAAGTATTCATGAAGCTCATAAAAGGTATATTTAAGTTAAAAATTCCTTCTAGAATGACTAGAGTAAGTGGAGTGCCAAAGTTGGAGCTCTTAAGGAAATGATGCCAAACATGAAGGATGATGTTGATGCTCCAACAAACATTCCAAATTTGTTAAAGGTAGTTGATCTGTTGGGTGAAATTTTAGCTTTTCATGGTAAATTGGGTGTGTAATTACAAAGAAAATTGAAGATGTTAAGAGATATGGAGGGGCATGGAATGCCTAAAATATTGAATGAGAAATAGGAATTGAAAGATTTTAGTGCTTGGAAGGATGAGATGGGAGGTCTTCTCCCACACTTTAAGGAAGCAATCACTCCTGCAGATTTTACTATGTTGAATGTTGTTGTGGATGATATGATAAGGATTGAGTTCAACATGGATATATTTTTCAAAGAGTCCAGGATAATAGTTTATGCCAGATATAATCAACACGAAATTAAGGTGGAGAAATTTCTGGATATACAATGGCCCACCAAGGAGGAATATAATACATGGCTTGGAAAATTTATAGATTAATCCTTTGATGAAGTATTGCAAAATTTATATTCTCTCAGTTAGATGATGAAATGTATACTGATGTGGAGTTGAATTTTTTTATTTTTATTGCTTTTATATTCTGTCCAACATTTTGGGGTGCATGTGGAAATGATGTCTAGCTCATGGTTGATGTTGTTGCAACGATAAGGATGCCCTTTGGAGGGTAGGAATTATCTTCCTCAACAAATATGAAAATATAACTACTTTTGGGATGTTTTGAAATGAAGGTGAAATGAATTTCAAATGTAAATGTGACAAAATGTACAATTTTTCCTAAAGCTTGTTTGCTCCTTCATGCTTATAAAACAAAATTCAAGGCCAATGGTATAGGTATTTAATTGATAGAGTTTTGATCTCATGTAAATAATTTTGTAATACAAGCAAAGAGAAATGGAATTAGGATTCTTAGGTTTGAATTTGAATTCTATAATAGGCATAATGTTGTATAACTGTATTAGCATTTGAATGAGAAAGTGTAGATTCTAAAGCCAATTCTCTCCATATGTATTTGTCACATGAATTATCAATGAAATGATCAAGGATCTTTTGGTTGGTCTTCATTTTTGTTTTGATTGAATGTATGATTTTGTCTTTGCATTAATTCAAGGAATTAATTAAATTGCTTTGATAAAATCATGGATTCATGTGATTATATATAAGGATTTGATAAGTAGTCTTTGTTCTAGAATATTAGAGTTGTTTTACTGTAATGTAGTATTATAATAGTTTGGAATGCTAAGTTTGGTTACTATTATATTTTAGTCTATTTCAAATTTGAGTTCATTGCCCTTGGATAAGGAATTGTTCCATTGCTTTGGTTAATTTTGAAGTCAATGAGTTAGCCCTACCATTCAAAGAAAAAATTCATAAAGAATATCATTCATTCACTCTAAATTGTTTGGATTTTTATGTGAGGTTATCCATTATTTTCTTTAGGGGATTATTTTTTAAAGAATTAGCCATATTCTTGAAGGATTTCATCTAATTTGCATTTATATGGGAATGTATCTATTATAACAATGTATTTGATAATTGGCACAAGAGTATCATAAGATACATTGTAGAGATCACCCACTTGGGTCTTTCAGATCCCGAAGTGCAAAGGGAAAACCTAGTGGTGTAGGAGCACATGGGTGCATAGGTGATCAACACCACCCAAAAACATTTTCTAGTTTGATTTCTAGTTTTTGGTTTGTTTTGGTTGGTGTTCTTTGGTATTTCTTAGGTTCACAGGACTTCAATGGCAACAAGAATGGGAAGAATCAAATTTCCTCAACAATGATACTATTAACTTCTCATTTAGTACCTTTACTGCACCCTCGTGGGTGCATGGTCTGTTCTTGGTGGTCAAGCGGGACGTGTTGTGTTCATGTAACCTTTAACCATTATCCTACAATATGTAGTTGGAAGGCCCACAATAGAGTAGGGCCCTGTGATTCCATGATGGGGATTCTGAAAGTCTATGGTCATGTAGGAACTACTACCCCATGGTCAAGATTTGAATTGTTCTGTAGTATTGTGGTTAGTATTTGGCATGGTAACTAAAGGAAACTGCTACCCCACAACTGTTACCAGGAGGTGTGGCAAGATTGCGGTATGATATGTTAGTTGTAGATCTTCTCCAAGATCAAGGATGAGAATTCAAATGGAATAAAAAAATGAAAATGGTTGTATAATTTTAAATTTGGTAGAAAGAATAGAGAGAGTGGAGGAAGAGGGACAAAAAAGGGAGATCTGAGAATGAGCCAAGATCTCAAGGGAATAGAGAGAGGGAGAGGTTGATGGAAAAAAATGGTGAATTAGCAAGGTCCAAGTAGGAACTAGAGTGCATGTGTAAGAGAGGGAGTAGATTTTTTGTATGTTGAGAGAGGCCATGGGTGTCCAAATTATTGCAATTTCTTTGCAAATTTGTTTGAATAAAATTATTCTTGTTTTGTTGAAATCTAAATTTCAAGATTTTGAATGTGTGTGAGAGTGAGAGGGAGTACCTCTTGCATCACCTAGCAATATTTCACATGTTCGTCGGCCAATCCTCACAATTATCAACCATTGAATTTATCAAATTCATGGATAATTGATGAGATGAAGTTTGGTTCATTAAAAAACACCAACATAATACATGAGATATAGACCCATAAGTTGTCACTTTAGTGATGGGTAACTGAAGTAGATAGTCAAATCAAGTAAAAAATAAAGGTGCAAAAACACACTCAAACCTAGGGTTTTATGAGGGTTTTTAGCATAAATAGAAACCCTTGACAATATTTAAAAAAAAACCTAGCAATAAAATACACTATTCAAGAGCTTGGGAAAAAATCCAAAACTAGACCCCAAGAAACTTTGTAGAAAGTGATATCACCACCTTCCAAAACCATCACTAAAAGTGCATCATCATTTGGTGAAAAGAAGGATTTAAACATGAGAATAAATGAATTGGAAGAAGCTTTTAAGAAGAGCCAAGAAGCTAAGAAAAAGGAAAGGTAGAGGAAGAGGGAAAATTGACAAAAATAACAGATAATATATTAGGGTATAAGTTATCATGCACCCTCAACCACCTTGAAAAAACTTGGAATGGTTATAATACACTAGAAAACATTTATTCCATCCATTTCGAAATGAGAGGTTAGTTGAAATTCATCATGGATATCTGGAATGTAAGGATACAAATAATTAGCAAGGTAATTAATATGGCCAATTTTGATGCCAAAGCTATCAACCATTTTAGAGAACTATAATATGTTAGAAGAGAACATGATTATCCATGAGAGCCTTTAGTTGGATATAGAGTAAATTTTGGATTATTTTGAGTTGGAAAAATATCTGATGCCAAAAATTATGTCAAGAAGAGAGATTAAGGTATATAAATTAAAGAGAGAAAAATTTAGTACATCTTACCTCCCCTCCTGTGCTAATAATAAATTGATATGCATAAATGCAATTTTTTCTGTGGACCATTTAATAAGGTTAGAAGCAACTTTAATAAAATTATTTGAAGCTCCTAAGAAGTGGACAAATGAGGAACATTCTTCTCATCTAAATTTTTCTAGATAAATTATTTCTTTTCCATGGCCTTTAGAAGATGCTTTTGCAGCATGGTTGTAGAAATAAAACTAATCATATCATGTGGCTACCTGGTTTCATCTTATTATGTGTATTAGGAAGATATATTTTACAATGTCTTCTACAATTGTTTTGTCTCTTAGTGTAGTATTGTTTGTCTTATATGAGGAAATTGTACCAAAATTTGTTTTGATCATTATGAACAAGTTGTCAAATAATTTTGTGACATTTTTTCATGGCTCTAACCTTGTTTTCTCCCTTTTTCTATAAAATGGAATTTCGAGCCATTATGAGGGATTTGGGAAGTTTATAATTAGGTAGGGTTTTTTTTAGACAAGTAGAGTCTTGTTCTAGGTTTATAGGGAAAATAGTAAATACAAATGTAAAACATTATCTATATATCAATACATGAATCCAAAAAGATGCAAACATGTTTTGAAAAGGATTGAAATACATTTATCTCCAATTTACACTTGCATGATATTTTGACTTTGTTACCAATAGTTTAAGGCACAAATCTAAGCAAGTAAGAAATTTGTAGGTCCAAGAGCACTCTAAATAAATAAATTACTTAAAATTTATGCCTAATCCATTCTTCAGTTATATATGTTCTCAAAATCTAGTAGTAAATAATTCTCCAAGAACTCAACCAATTCTAATAAATATTTATATATTCTTAATAGATTTTCTAAGAACATCTCTATTATATCAATATTTGGGTGTATGTAAAGTTAAACACATGAAGTTCCACCCCCCTAGGCCTTGTAGAACTTGAAGTGTAGAGGAATATAATTGTGAAATTATCCCATCTTCCTTGGCTAGTGATCTGAGATCTCCAAGAATAAGATATGGATATTCTTTAGTAGGTTTTAGGTAATCACTTGGAGGAACCAATATATATAAAGGAAATAAAATAGGATTATTTTTATTATTCTCTCTTTGGGAAAAGAGACTTTGAATTGTGAAAAAAAGTAACATGCAACATTTATGACAAAGGCATGGTCATAGAAGACCCGAATCTAAGTAGAATGTGTAACATCGGTTTATATGTATAATTTGTAAATTTCTTAAACTCTAAGTATGATGAGGTAAACTATTATTTCAAAATATTAAAACTCTTGACCTTGAAAAGGGTTGAGAGTAGGGGTATTAAATTAGGAAATTATTATTATCATTAAATTATTATAGGGGAAATTAATTTGGAACTCAAGTACAATAAATTTTATTCTTCTTGGAGGCTTTTTCAATTTTAAACATTGTATTTTGAGAATTGTATTTATTTATAGATGCACATAAACACTATTCTATAAGGATATGAAATTCATGTATGTGCATATATGAATAAATACTTATTTAAATTAGTATAAAAATTGTTATATTCGTAAAACAAAGATAACAATATATATGACTATAAGAACATATATATATATATATGAATGACTATGATGGTTTAAATATTTTCACATGTCCATGTTCAATTCAATAAGTTAGTATGACTATTTAAATTACTTTGATACATTTGAATTATGAAATTCTTGTGAAATATATAAAATAAATTCCATCTATGTTATTAAATTAGTGCTTAGGACTTGATAATAGTTGAAAAAGAAAAGAGAACAATTTTCAATTAGTAAGTTTATATATGACTATAAAAACATATATATATATATATATATATATATATATATATATATATATATATATATATATATATATATATATATATATATATATATATGAATGATTATGATGGTGTAAATGTTTTCACATATCCATGTTCAATTCAATAAGTTAGTATGACTATTTAAATTGTTTTGAGATGTTTTAATTATGAAATATTTATGAAATCTAGAAAATAAGTTCCATCTACATTATTAAATTATTCCTAGGACTTGATAATGGTTGAAAAAGAAAAAAGAAATATTTTCAATTAGTAAGATTGAAATTGTTCTTTTATATTATTGAATATATGTTGTGGAATTAGTGTAGATATCTAGTCTAAGATAGAGGTGTATGTGAACATTCAAAAACATATGATTATGTGTTTTATTATTAAATATTTGTCCAAATTAATGCAAAATCATTTCACCTTGTCTACAATTTTATTTAAACCAAATGTATCATGCATAGCTAGAGGGTATCTAGAAGTTGCTTGATAGATTAAATACATTAGTGCAAACTCTATTTCTCATATGGCTTGATGACCTTTGATTTATCCAATATCTACCACTTTTGTGAAGGGTAGGGCCACTTCTAGCAAGAAGGTGTGTGGGGGACCATTGGTCTATGGTTGGAGGAAAAGCACTGAGTTGATAACCTCCCTCTTGTAGTTGATTACAAAATACTTTGATTATCAGAGATAATATATTTTATTCTTTCTATTGTGAAACTAATGCATTATTAATCTAGTCTTAAGATGACAATATTGTAATTATATTTGTGTACATTAATCTGAATAATTAAGTTGTAAACATAACTTTATACTAGCTTATATTCTTATGTAATTGGTTATACTTGAAAAAATAAAATGAATAATTCAATTATGTATCAATGTATATTATGTATCTTTGCATATTGTATGCAAAGGCAAATATGCATTTAATTTATTTATAATTTTTAATAATAAATAAATATATGGTATTTTGAATTAAATGTATAGATTGGGCTTATTACAAATTTAAAAAGTATTTTTTTCTTTTTGATTATAAGATATGAATAAAAAATACAAGTCAAAGATTTATCAAAATGACATTAGAGTCAACTTTAAATCACCATATCTCCCTTAAAATTGATCTAAATATTTGATGTAGCTACTATTTGGAAAGCTCTAAAAAATATTTTTTCATTGAATAGCTATGTGAAAATTTTGGTTATTTTTCAAGATTCCAATAGCATGTACCTTCAATTTTTTCTTTTGAAATGGTTAAACATGAGAACTAATTTAGATTTATAATTTTTGCTTCATCTTATTGAGGAAATAGATGGTCGAGAAGAATTAGTTTGTAGAGTAAGTCAATTTTTAGAGTAAGCCAATAGATAAATGGTCTAGATTGATTGCAAATGAATGATTAGGAATGATTGAGATAAATTTATTAAATATTTATTTTAGGATTATTTTTAAATATATTTTTATGTGAATGATTGATATTTAATGATGTAGTGTGAAAATAAATAATAAAAATTTAAAATTAATTTAAATTTTATTTATTAGTTAATCATACTACTAATTGAATTATTTATTTATTTATTTATTTGTAGATAATAGAAAGAATATTATATTTATTTTTAAATGAATGGATTAAATAGAATAATTAACTATATAATAAAAATTATCTAGTTAATTAATGAAAATAAATAAATTTATTTATTTTTATGAATAAGAAAAAATATTTTAATTAATTAAATAATAAAAATTATTTAATTGATTAGTGATGTGAAATTTAAGTGTCTATAAGTATTATATTTAGTTACTATAAAATTTAGAATATTTTAATTATTTATTAGTCAAATAATTTAATTTATTTAATTTAATTTTATACTTTAGTTGTGTTCATTTTATTTTATATTTTAGTTGTGAAGTATTTATTAAAATTTAAAATATAATTTAAGTAAAATAATTAGGATATACTACATAAGTTTGGTAGAATTAATTAAATATTTTCAATAATTAAATTATTCTTGTAATATGATTGTATAAGAAAATAAAAAACAAAATAATATATTAATATTAAAAATAATAAGAATTTAAATATTATATATATATATATATATATATATATATATATATATATATATATATATATATATATATGTAATTATAATTTATTTCTCATTTAAAATTTTAATATTGTATATTTTAAATAATTTTGAGCTCTTAATATCAATTCAAAATAATGATTTAGTTCATGATGTCAAATCAATTTTACACTTTACTGATAACCTTAAATTGTTAATTGAGTATGTATTGTAATTTTTTTAATTTCATTTTGGTGATATCAAGATGAATGTTTATTTTCTTAATCAATTATTAACTTTAGTTTATATAATATTACAAATATTATTAGGTACTTTAATGGTTTGACCTAGTTTGTGTCATTGAGGCACAAACAAAATGCATACACATATAAAACCAAAGCAGGCATACCCATGGTGGTTTACCTTGACCACTCCCTACTTAGGTTGTCATCATCTTTGTAGGTGAATAAAAATTGGTTATGTGTCACCTTCTCATTTTAAATTCTCTTCTCTTATGTAATATATTGTATTCTTAAGCAACTTCTACAATCAACTATGTTGAGTATGCACTAGTATGTGAAGTGGAATAAAATAATAATAGAGATGTTTTTAATTCAAAAAAATATTAGAATTTATGTCCATATATAACTGTGGGTATCACAAGAACTCATTAAGGCTATTTTCATTCACCCAAGAAGTACCATACTCTTCGTATGTGCTACTCAATTGTAAAAAGGATGGATCTTAGCAACTTTACACTGACTTTTGTGAGTTGATAAAAATCACCAATAAGGATAATTTTTTTGGAGATTGTTGTAGTGTTTCCATTGATATCAATAGGGAGATTGTTGCACTATGTTGTCCTTAGCATTGTCATTGATGTCAACCTATGTCAACCTCTAGTGTGGTGTTGAGAAGGTGTTATAAATGGGGATATTGTTGGTATTGCATATGGGATATTGTTGAAATATCTAGTACGTTTATGATGAGAAGGTGTTTTTGAAGTTGTTGATGTAGCTGGTTCACTTGGTTTCCAAGTGCTTTTGAGAAAATTTGAATAAATAGTGTATAATTTGGAAAAAATTTGTTCCACATTATGCTCTACATTTCTTCATGGTTGAATATTTTCTTGTACAATTTGAATGAGATGATAAGAGGTGTTCAAAGGTGTTATATCCAAAGTTTTAGGTTTGAAATCATTTGACAATGGAAAATGTGTTTGATAGTTTGTTAATTGTGAAGGAGGTTGTTTGAGAGAAATGAAATTTCTCTACATTTCTTTGTGTTAAGGCTTCTTGTCTTGTAGATTTGGGAACATGCTAATATTTTCTATACCTTCCTTCCCTTGGAGTGTTGTGTTTTCAAGTGTTCAACAAGGTTGTTTAGTGAGTTGTATGCTTATGGTAGTGTGGTTGTTGCACTAGATGATAGTATTTTCAACTCTAGGTGGTTGCAATAGTTTTGCTAAATATTTTTATGTTGAAATGTTTTTGGATGTTGTGTAGTGTTTCCTCATGGTCTATAGGATGTTTTTGGACCCAATTGAGAGTGAATTGATCATTTGGTAGAATTAATACAAGTCTTTCCAACTTCATGTGTTATTGTTACTTGTAGACATGCTTTGTGCATTATGGAAGTGTGGTGTAGTGTGTTAGTGTAGATGGTTAACCCTTGGTATGGTCTTCTCTTTTTTTAGTTGTAGAAGTTTTTAGCACTAACCTATTTGGTCATTGCACATTTGAGGTGCATATGTTTCATTGAAGCTGACCTAAACACAGTTTTTGAGGTCGCAGAAGATATATAAACAAGGAAAATTATTTAAAATGTGTGTGGCATGTTGAGATGTGAATGTGATCTAAGTGTGAGCTTAAACACCTAAGGCTACTAGATATAGTGAGCAAAAGGTGTCTACATTTTAGTGAACCTAAAGTTGTTAGAGTGAGTGAACCAAAAGTTGTGGATGGTGTAGAGTTCTTTTGGTGGATCTTCTTGTTGCTTTGAGGTAGTGAAATTCCTTGTAATAGTCTTCTATTCTCTTCTATTTTGAATATTGAGTCCTTTGGGAAGTGAGCCCTTGGTAGTGAGCCATTCTTTTCTTTTGGGAAGTGATCCCTTTTGGTAGTGAGCCTATTGTATTCAATTTTGTTACTTATATACATGTGAGCTAATTCTTATTGTGGTTTTTCCCTAATTAGGTTTTTCCATGTAAATATGGTGTTTTATTGCATATTGTTGTTGATGTGTTGATGTTTCACTTATTTACATTCATGCTATGCTTAATAAGGGTTTGAAGGTTTGTGAGGGTTTTAATTTTTTAATGTACAACTAATTCACCCCCCTCTAATTTGTCTTGTGTGTCTAGCAATTGGTATCAGATTTGTGGTTCCTTGGAAGAAGCTTAATTACTTAAGGTAGATATGATGGTGCATAGGAATGGTATCAAGGTCCCTATGTTTGATGGATCAAACTATGCTTTCTAAAAAGCTAGGATGAAAGCCTTTCTTGTCTCGTTAGAATTTGGTGTTTGGAATTTAGTTGAAATTAGATACACCATGTCTACTCCTCCTCTAGCAAGTGATGATGAGATAAGGGATTATGAAAATAATCGTTCAACAAGGAATGTTATTTTAAGTGGGAATTTTGATTCAAAACTTGTGAAGGTGATAAGCCTCAAAACTATTAAAGATATCTAGAAAAATTTGAAGAGCATTTATGAAGGAGATGATAAAGTCAAGAAAGCAAAGATGTAGAATTTTAAAGCCAAATTTGAAACCTTAAGGATGTCAACAGATGAAGATATTGTAGGCTACATGCACTGAGAGGATAAAATTGTCAACACCATCAATGGTCTTAGTGGAAAATTGGAGGAAAGTGAATTTGTGAAAAAGGTATTGAGAGCTCTTCCTAAAGCTTATAGTGCTAAAGTTTTTTCTATTAAGGAATCTTAGAACTTGGATTAGTATTCTAGAGATAAAATGTTTGGTGCTTTAACTAATTTTGAATTAAGGGAGTTTGACTAAGATAATTAAAGGAAATAAATTTCTTTTCCAGTTAGCAAGAAAGAGAATGATGAATCTAATATGGATGATTTTGATGAATTGGAAAAAATATTTATAATGAGACTAAAAAAGGGAACTAGAAAATACAAAGATAAGTTACCTTTCAAGTGTTTTAATTGTGGAAAGATAGGCCATTATGCTTATAAATGTCCAATAAAAGTTACAAATGAAAAAAATAAAGATCATAAAGGTAAATCTATCAAGAAGATTTATTATGTTAAAGAAGATAGTGGTGTGTCTGATGATGAAGAATCAAACTATTTGGATGATGGAAGTGATAAATTCTTATTCATGGTTGTAAATGTTGGAACTAATTCTACTGATCTTGAAAGATGTGTGAAGGGAATTTCTCTAGAAACAAGTCACAGTATTGAAGGAACTATGTTGACTACTTTTCATGCAATAGAGGAGAAAAAATATTGGATAATTGACAACAAATGGTTAAATCATATGACAGGTGATAAGAGTAAGTTTGTTAAGCTTAAAAAGTATGATTCATCTGTTAAGATCTATGGAAAAGGTTGAATTAGTTTTGATGGAAAGCATAAGACTAATGATTTTCTTTATCTCAAGGGTCTCTAACATAATATTATTAGTGTACACACAAATGTGTAGTAGAGGATATAATTTGGTATCTTAGGATGATGGTTGTGAAATAATAAAAGAAAACTCCAGAAAATCAGTTGCAGTTCAAACAAGGAAAGAAGGAAAATTTTATCGCCTCAAATGTGGTGGTGTTAAGTGCTTTATGTCTCAAATCAATGAAATTTGGGTATGGCATAGAAGAATGAGTCACATAAATTTTGATATCCTAGTAAATATTAGATCTACTAAATCTATGAGAGATCTACCAAAGATTACAAAGCCTACAATACAATTTGCAAGGATTTTTAGTTTGGAAAGTAGACAAAGAAGAGGTTCAAAAATATTAAAGAATATTCTACTATATGACCTCTAGAGTTGGTGCATATAGACCTATGTGGACCTACCAGAACAAGAATCTCTCAAGGTGACATTTATTTTATGTTGTTGATAGATTATTACTCTAGAATGACTTGGGTGACATTTCTCAAAGAAAAATATAAAACTCTAGATAAGTTTAAGGAATTTAAGTCTATGGTTGATAATGAAATGGATTTAAAAATCAAAATTTTGAGATCTAATAGAGGTGGTGATTTTACCTCTAATGAGTTTAATAGCTTTTGTGAAGATCATAGGATAAAGAGAAATTTATCAATGCATAGGACTCCTCAGTAGAATGGAGTTGTGGAAAGAAAGAACCAAACAATTTAGGAATCACTAAGAACCATGATGAAGGAAGAAAATATAATAGAAATCTATTGGAAATATGTAATTCATATCGTAGTATACATTCTTAATAGAGGACAAGCAAGAGTGAACAGTTCAAAGAATCCTTATGAATGATGATATGGAAAACCTCCTATTGTGAAATATTTTTAAGTGTTTGGAAGTAAATTTTATATTAGTAGAGATGAAGATAACTTAGGAAAGTTTTATGCAAGATTTGATTAGGGAATATTCCTTGGATACTCTATAAAGAGAAAGGTATATTGCTACACCCTTAATATTAGTGTACATCAGGTTATGAATAGTCGGCTTGTGGCTATCTTAACTCTCTATTAATTCATATTATCATTAGTATATTGTTATTTAGTTGTTTAGGTTAGCCTAAGACTTATAGGTGTGTTTAAGTCTTCCTAGGTGATATCCTAGGCATAAATAGGTATATATAGGAGGTTGTGAATCTTATTTCATCATCAAGTTTTGAAGTGTGTTCTCATTAGCGATATTTGGAGGTTTTCCCCCTCGAAGTGGCTTATTATTCTCAGTTATTATCAAGAATTTGTAGCATATTTCATATCATATTCTTCCATTGTGCAAGTTATTCCATAACAAGTGGTATCAAAGCATGATCTTGGCACTGTAGAGGCAAGGTTTTTCTCAATTTTGGAGGCGATTTTGGGAAGAGCATATCTTTCAGATTTTGGAAAAAAAATTCTGATTTTTATTGGGTTTTTGAAGATATAATAAAGGAGACTACAATAAAAATTTCAAAGAATTTAAGTTTCATTTGTGTGATTTATTTCAAAATTAGTGGTTTCCATCATGATGGGGCCTACAACAAGGGGTAAAAAGAATGTTGTCACTTCGGGGAAGACTCCTGATAAGGATGGGGTAACAATAGAGGATATTACTCCTAATGAGGAAATAAATAAGGTCAAGGAAGAAATTTTCTCAATTAAGATGGATATGTGTGAACTAAGAGGAGATATATCAAACATGCGAAACATGTTAAGCACCTACATGGCTAAACCAAGAAAGGAGTTCTCAAGTGACCAAGGTGAAAATTCTAGGTCGGCTACCATTGACACAAGCTTTGGTACTCCTATAGGATCTAGGAATTTATTTCCAAAGGTGGATATGTGCAAGTTCGATGGCAAGGATCCTCTAACATGGATAAACCAAATGGAGAATATTTTTGAAGTATACCAAATCCCAAATGGACAAAAGGTCACAATGGCTTCCCTATATCTAGAACCAGATCAATTCATTTGGTATTGTTGGATTTGCACTCATCAAAGGAAAAATGGGCTCATCATCTCATGGTCAATTTTTACAGAGGAACTCCAAGCATAATATAGCAATAGTGTGAAAGACAACTTCTTCAGCCAGTTGGCTAAACTTTGACAAACATGATTAGTTAAGGATTATAATCATCGCTTCCAAAATCTATCCTTAAGAGTGGATACAATTATAGAAGAAAACTTGAATGAATTATTCTTGGGTGGTCTCAAGGATCACATTCAACATGAGGTACACATGTTTAGCCCTAGCTCCATAAATGAGTCTTTTATCTTAGCACGTAGGGTAGAGAAGTATTTGATTCCTAAGAAGCAAGGGGCTAATGTGACAAGAGCGAAAGGATATTCAACACAACCTACTAAGTTGATTCCATTGTAAATTGAGGAGAAAAGAGAAAAAGGGTTGTGTTTCAATTGTGATAGCAAATACAATCGAGGACATAAAGGCAGTGGAAAGAAATTGTTCTATATTGAAGGTCCAAGTGAGGAAGAAGAGGAGGAACCCATACTAGAGGATGAAAGGGAGCCAAATGAGGAATCACATGATTCTCAACCAATAATTTCTTGTCATGCACTCTTAGGTTTCAATGCTCCATAAACTCTCAAGGTGGTGGGGTTCTTAAAGAAGCATAAGGTAACAATGTTGATTGACTCAAGTAGTACTCATAATTTCATCAACAAAAAGTTAGCTACTTGTCTCAATTGTTTTACATATCTAGCTCCAGAGTTTCAGGTTTTGATTATAGATGGTGGTACAATTAGTTGTTCAGGGAAGTTTCATAGCATTAAATTATCCATGGGAGATTATCAACTTGATACCCCAATGTATGCAATATCCATGGGTGCAACAGATATTGTTTTGGGAGTACAATGGCTTACTACATTGGGAACGATTGTGATGAACTTCCAAGAACTATTCATGAGATTTCAATAAGAAGGAAGGCTAGTAGAGCTAAGGGGGTTGAAGGAAAAATCCCCACAAATGGTAAGCTCTCATCAAATGCAAAATTTTCTTAAGAAAGGAGTGGATGGATTTGTGTCCCAACTATGTTCATTAGAATTCTCTACTCATCCAAATTTTCAAGCTATAATTGATCGTCACTCAGTTGTTATTGGAGATATGCCTAAAGGAATTCATCCTAACAGGGATCATGATCATGCCATATAGTTAGTCCCAGGGAGCCAACCACCAAATATTAGGCCTTACAGGTATCCACACATACAAAAGAGTGAGATAGAAAAAATTGTTGAAGAGATTCTTGAGGCAGGAATTATCAGGCATAGCCAAAGTGCTTACTCCTCGCTAGTGGTGATGGTACATAAGAAGGATGATACTTGGTGCATGTGTCTAGATTATAGAGTGCTCAACATGTACACCATTAAAGATAAGTTTCCTATTCTAGTCATTGATGATTTGCTAGATGAATTGAATGGAGCTATGTATTTTACCAAGTTAGATCTTAGATTTGGTTATCACCAAATTTAGATTAAGGAGGAAGATATTTGTAACATAGCATTTCAGACTCATGAGGGTCATTATGAATTCTTGGCGATTCCATTTGGTCTTACCAATGCACCATCTACTTTCCAAATTTTGATGAATTCCATTTTTAAGAAGTTCTTGAGAAAATTTGTGTTAGTATTATTTGATGATATATTGAATTATAGCAAGACTTGGGAAGAATATTTGCAACATGTGGACCAAGCATTAAAGATACTTGAAGATCATAAACTCTATGCTAAGCCATCCAAGTGGGTTTTTTGTCTTACAGAGGTGGAGTATTTGGGACACATAGCTTAACATGGAGTAAAAGTGGACCCTAACAAAATTAAGGCTATCATGGAATGACCTATTCCAAAAACCATTAAGAAACTGAGGGGTCTCTTGGGATTGATAGGGTACTATAGAAGATTTTCAAAGAATTATGCTCATATAGTAGAACCTCTCACCACTCTATTGAAGAAGGATTCTTTTCATTGGAAAGAGTCTGCCAATACAACATTTGAGAGATTGAAGGAGGCTATGTGTACAACTCCAGTGCTTGGCACTCCTGACTTCACCAAGGAATTCATTGTGGAATGTGATGTTTCTAGAAATGGGATAAGAGTAGTGCTCATGCAAGAAGGTTGACCAATTGCTTTTGAGAGTCGTCAATTAAAAGGTAAGAATCAACTAAAACCTATTTATGAGAAGGAAATGCTAGCAATCCTCCATGCAGTGAAATAATGGAGGCCTTATCTATTGGGTTGACACTTCAAGGTTAAGATAGATCATGATAGCCTAAAATTATTTTTGGAACAAAGACTATCTTCTGAAGAACAACAAAAATGGGTCACTAAGATGTTAGGATATGAATTTGAGATTGTATATAAGAAAGGGAAAGATAATATTGTCCTAGATGCACTTTCAAGGAAGGATGAGAAAGATGAAGCCTTATTGTGTGCCCTTTCAATATTACAAGCAAATTGGGTGGAGGAAGCCAAAGTAGAGTGGAAAAATGATGTTGCGACAAGTAATCTCATCGAAAAATTTAAAAGTGATCATAGCAATTTAGATAAGTTTTGTTGGAAGGGAGATACTCTTTGGTATAAAGAGCATTTGTATCTCTACAAGAATTCCACTCTTAAACACAAGATTCTCATAGAGTCGCATGAGTCTCCAGTGGGTGGTCATTTAGGATTTTTGAAGACATATCATCAAGTCAAGCAAGACTTTTTTTGGGAAGGGCTAAAGGGTGATGTTCAAAAATTTGTGGCTAAATGTTTGGTTTGTCAAAGACATAAAGGGGAGACAATTAAGACACCGGGTCTCTTGCAACCCTTATCTATTCCTAGCCAATGTTGGGAAGAGGTATCCATGGACTTCATTGCAAGGCTTCCCAAATCTAAATGTCATAATATCATCATGGTGGTAGTTGATCGCCTCACTAAATATGCACATTTCATTGCATTATCACGTCCTTTTACAACAAGTACAGTGGAAAAATATTTTTTGGAGAATATCCAAAAGCTACATGGTACACCTAAGGTTATTGTTAGTGATCATGATCCTATCTTCACTAGTCACTTTTGGAAAGATTTATTCTCATGTTTAGGTACTCAATTGGCTCCTAGCTCTTCATACCACCCTCAATTAGATGGGAAAACTGAGGCTGTTAATAAGTGTTTGGAAGGATATCTATGTTGTTTCACTTTAGAGAAATAGTCTTAGTGGGTAGATTGGCTACCACTTGTAGAATGGTGGTATAACACTTCTTTTCATAGCTCATAAAAAATGTCTCCATTTTTGGAACTTTATGGATATCATCCTCGTTCCATCACATCATCAGTAAAGGTGTCCCCAAGAGTTCAAGTAGTAGAATACCACTTGCTTCATCAACAAAAAATACTTTTAGGACTCAAGGATAATTTAGCCATGGCACAAAATTGAATGAAACAACAGGCAGAGCAATATCGTAGTGAAAGAAGTTTTGAAGTTAGGGATTTGGTCTTCTTGAGATTGTAGCCTTATAAGAAAATCTCACCAAAGAAACAAAAAAAGAATAATAAGTTGTCTCCAAGGTATTATGGTCCATACCAAATCATGCAAAATATTGGTAGTGTTGCCTACAAGCTTGAGTTACCACCAACAACAAAGATACATCCAGTTTTTCATGTTTCCTATTTGAAGAAGGTCATTGGGCATAATATTCCCTCTCAAACAAAACTACCATAGCTTGATGAAGAAGGAAGAATCATTTTGGAACTAGAGTGCATTCGTCAAACATGAACAAAGAAGTTGAGGAATAGAACTCTCACTAAGTATCTCATCCAATGGAAGAGTTTACCAGTTGAAGATGCCACATGGGAGGATGAGGAGTTCATTCAAAAGTATCCAAACTTGATTAGCATTGAGGACAATGCTTCTTTGAAGAAGGTGGGAATGTTATTCCCTTAATATTAGTGTACATTGGGTTATGAATAGTCAAATTGTGGCTATCTTAACTCTCTATTAAGTCATATTATCATTAGTATATTGTTATTTAGTTATTTAGGTCAGCTTAAGACTTATATAGGTGTATCTAAGTCAGCCTAGGTGATATCCTAGGCATAAATAGGTATATATAGGAGGTTGTGAGTCTTATTTCATCATCAATTTGTGAAGTGTGTTCTCATTAGAGATATTTGGAGGTTTTCCCCCTTAAAGTGGCTTGTTATTCTCAGTTATTATCAAGTATTTGCAACTTATTTCATATCATATTCTTCTATTGTGCAAGTTATCCATAAAATGTATAAATGCTATAACAAAAGGATAAAGAATATTTTTGAAAGTGTGTCTCAAAATGGATGAAGAATCACATCAAAGCTCAATATTGATAGAAGGATATGAATCTAATGAACCCCATTGTAGAGAAGAAGGAGATGATGATGAGAAAGAAAAAGAGTTGGAAGTGGAAGAGGAAGAAGATCTAAAAAGGAATCCTAAGACTCCTAAGTATGTGTAGAAGAATCATTTTGAAGATAAATCATTGGAGATATGATCAAATGTGTGTTGACAAGGAGAAGAACTGCTATGGTAGAGGAATAGGTAAAGTTTTGTTTACTTTTTGAAGTAGAACCTAATATAGTAACTGAATCATGCAAGGATGAAAGTTGGATCAAAGCTATGGAACAAGAGTTGATACATATTGAGAAGAATCAAATATGGGAACTAGTCCCAAGCATAGAAAACAAGAATGTGATAGGAACTAAATAGGTTTTAGGGAACAAGTTGAATGAGAATGGATAAGTTATTAGGAACAAGTCTATACTTGTGTGTAAGGGCCAGTCACATGTGGAAGAAATATATTTTGAAGAATTTTTCTCTAGTAGAAAGAATGGAAGCCATTAAGATGATCTTAGCTTTTGTAACACATAAATATTTTAAGATATATCAGATGGATGTCAACTCTACATTCTTGAATGGTGATTTTGAAGAAGAGGTGTACATTGAACAACTAGAATGTTTTTAGTTGTCAAACTATTTTGATATGGTCTATAGGTTGAAAAAGCTTTATATGGACTCAAAAAGACTCCTAGAGCTTGGTATGCAAGATTGGATAAGTACTTATTGTAGTAGGGATTCAAAAAAGGGTACCACAAATAGCAATCTCTACTTCAAGGTTGAGAGATAAAATCTTAATTTTGGTTTTGTATACAAAAGAAATAATGTTGTAACAAAAACTCAACCCTCATTCTCGAACTCACACCATAAATGTGCAACTCAAAAAATGCAAGAAATTAACTTAAAAATGCTAGAAATGTCTCATAATCCTCATTCAAAATCTCCTAAATTATTACAACTTCATGGAATAACTAAAAATTCATTCATTTATAGCCATATGGGCTGATGGATTCCATTACAAAATTGAAAAAAAACTAATAAAAAATAGCAAGAAACAAATACAAAATTCTTTCCCTAAAAAAAATTCTTTCATAAGCTTTTTCTCCTACAACCTACAAATCCTCAACTGAAACCTCTACTAAAATTAAACCATAGATTCTCCAATCCATTTTCTGCTGAAAATACCTCTTCAAACCTATAAAAAAATATTATTTTTCCTCACCCAACAAGAATATATGCCTTAGAATGATGAGCTTCAAATTTGGTAGAAACAACCCTTGAAAATGACTAAAATAAAGCATATAAATTAACTCCACACCTTTCCTATAACTCCCAATTTTATATGCCAAAAAATATCAAATACACTTTCAAAAATAAATTTAAAATCATTAAATTCTAAAAATCATCTTTTTGTAACCTCCATCCATGATTGGTCAAGAAAAAGCAGTCACCTCCTCACAAATAAGAGCCAAACTTGGAAAAAATCAACAGTTACACAAATTGGGTATCCAAATATTCCATGATATAGGTAAGGGGATTTAATGAGTTTTTCCCACTTGTATTTACCCAAAAATCCATGCCCAAAATATATTTTTTCCTTTTAGAACCTGAAAAAATAAAATAAAAAAATTTGCCTCCTAAATTATCTCCAACACCACAATTTTGGTAACAATATAATAAGGCCAATTATTTTAATTCCATATTTTAGCCTTAATGTCATTTTTATCTCACACAAAAATTATTAAAATAAAATTAAAATCATTCCTTTTTTTGGTTGATGTTGATCGCACTTTCACCTAGGATGCTCTTACATCAAACACCCTAGGTAGAAAGAAATGTTTCATGAGTTGCACTTCAAAATATTTATACCCTATGTCTATCTTGGATCCACCTCATTTCCTTGCCCACTAGAATATTTCTATGCACCAATTTCTACAAAATTACAACATCATATCCTTTCATCTTTACTCCTCTACACTTCATGTACTCAAACTTTTAATTTGACACCCCCACCAATATATTCCATAAAAATTAATAGTAAAACATATAACTCCACCTTCAAAAAAACAAATGTACTTCATTACCTCTATTGATGTTGTAGCACAGGGAAAATTCCAAGATTAGCAATACAAGCATAAATAAAACTAAACCTAAGCTAATAATCGAGAACAATGGAAAACTATTAAAACATGTATAAACAAATAATTTTACCAAACACACACGCAATTCTATGAATCACCTCCATTATTCTTCTCCATTTCATTGTAGCATGATACTTGCCCTTAGATTTTATTTAAGTATGCATATATGGCCTCATGATAGTTATAATAACAAAACATTGAAGATTCTAAAGTTGATTCCAAAACTCATAAGATTTCAGGAGTAAAAATGGCAGAGGAAAAGCCAATTTATAGAAAATATGATTTTCAAATGATAGATTCAGATTCAAAGATAATTAATTGACGATTAAGATTAAAATATGTGACATGAAATAGGGTTAGGGTTGAATTAGTCTAAGCAATAAAGCTTAAATGTTGGAGATTAAATTAAATAGTAATTTTATCATTGGTGGAAATTAGTTGAGAAACAAAAGGATAAAGATTGCATTTAGAAGATAAGATTGGCATAGATAAAATGGTTTGTTAGAGAATGAAATCTAATCTTGTCTAGATAACAAATTGATCAACATAGAAAGTTTGTTTGTTATACAAAACAAGATATTATCTTACTAGATAACTGAATGATCAAATTTTATCTAGAATTAAGTGATAAATGACTAATTCAATAATAAAAGTATTATTTAATTATAGAAGATTGTGATAAGGAGGAATCATTTTGAATTAAATGATGATTTAACCCAAAACTCAAGATTTTGAAATAAATTAAATAAATAAAGATTTATTTAATTTTGGAGAGAAAAGGCTAGCAAATAATTAAATAATTAATTTAATTATTTAATTATAGTAGACAGTGTCATAGGAATTAAATAAATAAACATTTATTTAATTTTAGAAAGAAGGAAGATTTAATTTGTGACATAATTAAATAAATGATATTTATTTAATTAATTAAGGAAGAATAAAGATGAGAATGAATTAAATAATTAAAATTATTTAATTAATACTGATCTCATCTAGATAACAAAGTGATCAACACAGAAAGACTATTTATTAGAGAAAATTAGATATCATCTAGACTTTAGTGATTAATGACTAATTAGATAACTAAGAGATTATCTAATTATAGAGGAATATGATATAGATAAATCCTTTTGAATTAAATTATTTCCATTCAACATTCAAGATTTTGGGATTAAATTAAATAAATAAAGATTTATTTAATTAAAGAGAGAAAAGGTTAACAAATAATCAAATAATTAGACTAATTATTTAATTATAGTAGAAAGTGTCGTAGAAATTAAATAAATAAACATTTATTTATTTTTAGAAAGAAAATAAGTTAAATTAGTGACGTAATTAAATAACATTTATTTAATTAATCAAAGGGAAATAAATATGGGAATGAATTAATTAAGTTATCGAGATTATTTAATTAATAGAGGATATATGGTCATAGGAAATAATTAAATAATTAAAATTATTTAATTATGAAAAATGAAGATGAAATAATTATGAAGAAATTAAGAGTCGCAAGCCTAGGAAAATTTTAAGTGTCTACATTAAGCCCCTCTTTGATAAAATGCTACTTATTGCGTTGTGTCAAAGAAAATCAGTCAAAACATACCTCAGTGATAGCAGGATAGGGTTATGCCCCCTTAGAAGAATTTTACAAATTTCTCAAAAAATTCAAAAAAATTAAAAATTATTTCAAAAATTCATTTTTTTAGCTAGAAAAGGGATGGAGAAGTTAGTTTCAAAATTTGGCAAGTTTATGGCAGCCAAAGTTGTATTCAAACATGTAAAATGGTGCATCTAGTTATGAAACCTTAGGTGAAAACCCTATTTTTTTTGGGGGGGGGGGGTGTAAATAGGAAATTGGCATTTCTAAGTTCATTTTACACTTTTAGACTTTGAAAACAAGAGATTTGGGTGAAGATGGAGTGAGTTCCCCATCCTGATCATCATGCCTACAGAGTTCATATCTTTAGACGACCGGAGGGCACAGGAGATTTGGTAAGTCTTTTTCAATCCACTTTGTCAATTTTTGCTTTCATGCAATTTTAGGTAGGATTTAATTTCAATAGTCAGTTGTGTCGCTTTGCGATAGCCACATCGTCTTCGATGCATCTAACTGCAAAACGACATAATTGTTATAGAAATGCTAGGGATAGATTAAGTTTCTAATTTTTTGTCATGCAACTATTAAAATGTGATGCATTCATGGGTTGTTAACCACATTTGCATTTGCATGACACATTTGACTATGATTGTGTACAATCATAAAGGGATCAACTACAGCTGCCTAGAAATTATGCATTTGCAAATAGTGTGATGAAATTGTTGAAATGTGACATAAGTGAATTTATGCGATACAATTGACTGCTGACCAAGTTGTCCTATGTTAAGCTTGACTTGTTTTAGTGACTTGTGTAAAAAAGATTGACACAGTGATGATCATGTTGATCATAGGTTCCTCTAGATCTAATTTATACTCGAGAGTCACAACTGCTTGAGACTTATCATTTGTGAGATTAGTTGACTAGCAATGAGAGCTGTAGGTTGTGGCATCTTGGTTTGTATCATGAAGTGTTCATGCCCATCATTAGGAAAAATAGAGGGTTGTTGACTACACTGGATGAGCGTTGCCATTCAAAGACATGTTCCTTTCATTTTCCTATAGGAGGGGTGACCATTACATTGGACTATGTCTACAAGATCCTGTGTCTACCGATCAGGAGAGAGAGTTAGATATGAGCCTGCCCAAGGATATCAGGTGTTGACTACCTATTATGTAAATGATGATATAACACAGCTAGGTGTTGATCGATACAAGATCAGATGGGAGACATTGGCTACTTGGTATGGGTGATTCGACTGTGTTCTATGTATAGACATATAAAATTGACCTAGGCCTGCAAACTTTATTTTCCTCTATATTTCTTCCCAACATAATTAAAATATTTAAATTATGTCCTCTAGTCCAAATTAAACTATTAATTAAATAATTCTCAATTATTTAATAAATTCATTTCTTTTATTCCTCCTAACTATTTAATTAAATAAATTACATTTATTTTATTTAAGTACATCACTAATTTCTTATGTCTCTCTATAATTAAATAAATCCCTTAATTTATTTAATTATTATGTCTACTATTTCCTTCTGATTATTTAAATAAATAAACTTTATTTATTTAAATACTTCATTAATTCCTTATGTCTTCTTATAATTAAATAAATTTCTATGATATATTTAATTATTGTCCACCTTGACTTTTCTTCTAAAGTTAAATAAAATCATTTATTTAAATTCTCTCACTTTCTATTTTCCCACTAAGTAAATAATTTGAAATAATCATTTACTGTTACATGACCCCACCACTTTTCAATTAAATTAATTTTTAATTCAAAAGGTTAGCTCAGCCTCTTAAATCAAATAATTTTAAATTATGATTTCATTTTTCAGCAATCTCTTTTTTTGTGCCCAGTATCTTCCTATCGCATGCATTCTTGACCTTTGATTTGATTTTCCTAAAATTAAATCTCATCCCCTCATTTCAAATTTTACCCTAATTCTTCCCTAACCCTAATTGCTAGTTTTCACATGCAATTTCAACCTTTGATCTTAGGGCCAAATTTCCAATCCTGGTCATTCATCCAAAATTGGCTTTTCTATAAAAAAGCAATTTTAAGCTTATTTGGACATCTTATGACTTTAGGCTTATATCTCTCATGCTTGCAATTTTTGAGTACACTTACAATTTGAGTCAATCCTTCAATATTTTCTTAGGTCTTTGGCATAGGTCATAGTTTCTCACAAAAAATTGAGGGAAAATATCATTTTATAGGAAATGGGGAAGGGAAATGAAGGTTAATCATGGAGGGTATGAAGGATGTTTGGTGAAATCCTTCCTTTATTTTATGCTATTTTCCTCCTTTGTGCTTCATTGTTTAACTAGGGTTTATTTTATGCATTTGATTTCATGCTAACCTAGATTTTTACCTTAATTTCATTGGTGACCCCAATGCCAGAAACACATTTTGTAGTTTTGTATGACCTTTTCATCCTTTTTTGCACGTACAAGTATAGAAAGTTGCAAATACAATTTTTTGAGTTGCATTTGATGTGTCACAATGCATTTGTGTTCAAGAATGATGCATCTACATAGCTGAAACACATTTGACCTGTTGTAGCACATTTGGCAACTAGAATGACACATTTGTTATTGAGCTGCATTTGATAGATAGAAAGATGCATTTGCTTGTTGCAGGTTTACTCTTGGTTTTTGGAAATTTTTTCTAGTTTTCTCTTTTTAGTTTTATTAGGTTAGGGCTTTTTGGTTACTGTTCTTTTGTTGATAGCATGTGGCAAGCTAGAAGAAGATACTAACCCTTGTTTTGTTGTTGATTTTACAAATCCTTTTTCAACTCTAAAACAATAAACAAACAAACAACCACAATTACAACTTGTATATCACACTTCATGGTTTAAAATGAACTTGCATTCATACTCATGAGATTAAAATGAACACAACTTGCATCTAAACTCATCAAGGTTAAAAATTTACTTGCATTCTCATAGCATTGGCCTAAAAATAACTTTTCTTGTCTCATAATAAGTTGGGATAAAATGAATGAGTATTTGAAGTGTCTTGTGGTGTAGTGATAACTCCTTAGTGTGTATGCACTTCTCTTGTGCCTTGCTGCGATATGGAGAATAAAAAAAACTTAGGGGTTGTTGCTTTTTGAATCGCATATTTTGATTTGGGTATTAAAATGAACAATCTTGTGAAATATTTTTTTTAATCCCAATTTAATAATAAGAGTATCATCTCCCCCTGTGCACTTGTGCAATCCTAGGTGTAAGATAAATTGTTATTAACTCTAGGGGGGCCTGCCTTGTGGGAAAAGGTACTCACCCAAGGGAACAACCCAACCAACAACAAGCTATATCCAAGCTAATCCAAACCAATATATAAATGTGAATGCTATTGGACAACTTAGCATTATAGGTGGAGATGTGTCACACAGACAAGCGATTCCCTTAGTACCCGTGTGGTGCGTAAAAACCTGTAGAGTGTAACTTTAGCAGGCTAGGAAACCTCCTTATCAGAGCTAATATTGCCTCATGTGTGGCCACCTAAACGGGTTCCCTAAATAAAAACCATTTGTATAGCTTCCAAAATCCCTTTCTATTCATTGGTGTAGGAACAGTCATTGCCAAGCCACCCCACATACTCACAAATCTTAGTAGAGATGAAGAGTTTGTCATGGGAGAGTCATGAGAACTCAAGGCTTGGTTGACCCAGAGAAGTGAGCACCCTGGAGGGGAGCCAATGTGGCCAAGCTTCTAAGTCATTCACTAAGAATAAGCATGGCTGGAGAAATCCAAGTGGGAATTTGGTGAATATAGTCCTTTCCATCCATAGGATTTGTACTTCCCTTCAATGTGCTTGTTTCCTACAATTCAAGATAAAATCATGTGTTTTTCAAGTGTTTGTTGATTCAATAAACACATAAAAAATCATTTAAAAATATGGAAAATCATAGTAAAACTAAAACAACTTCACAAATCTACCAAAATTGCAAGAAAACTAGACCTTGTTCAAATTACAACACAACTAAGAATCTATAACATGCATGTAACTGTACTAAAACACATTTGATACACCAAAAAATGCATCTAACTTAGTGAACCACATTCACTATCTAAAACAATACATCTGATAATATTGTATTGCATCCAATGTCTGAAACAACACATTTGTACCCTACAACTCAACTGCTATCTAAAACACCGCATCTACCTATCATTTGGAAAAATATTGTTACTATCCTAGTTCAAAACCAAATATTTTGAATATGCTTCTAAACATCTTTTCCTAGTGGTCTCTATTCAAAAACTAGAAAATATTTTCTCAAAATTGTCCATCTTTACACCTTTTAGTTGACATTTATCTTTTACCATTACAAAATTCTAGTTGCATCTTAGGATCCACAATCATTTTTATCATAGAAAAACTCTTAGGTTTTTCATTTTTTAGACTTTATAATGGGAAAAATTTCCATACTTTGCTAAACTATTTCCTCCAAAAGTAGATTGTCATTAAACCAAGTCAAAAATCACTCCTTTGGTCTTTGTCATTTTATGTGAGATATTTCCATCTCATTAGTGTAGTTTTAGAAACTCACTTTGTCACTTTATCATTTCACTTTGTCTTACAAAAAGTCCTTTGACAATTAAAATTGAGACATTGGCCAAACTTTGGATGGTTAGTCAACCTCTCCTAAAAAATCCCCCAAAATTTATTACACCTTAGAGTTTGTTTGTTCCTTGCATTTGCATTGTCATAACATAAGTCTTCCATCATATGTGATTCATTTTAGTCCTCACTATCACTTTACATTGGACCTTCTCTTTAGATAAAACTGTCACCTTGCATCATACATTATTGCACTCCTTATTTGAAAAAGACCAAAAACATAGTTGCATTAGCATTATCTCCTTAAAACCAAAAATCCAAAAAGCATAGATTTAGTGCCATATAATCCTCAAACATAGACTTGGTTGTCATTCACATTATCCCTCCTTTATTGAGAAAATCTTATATGGTTGAGACTAGACTACAAAGAAAGAGAAGAGAAATGGATCCCTTTAGACAAGGAAACAATCCTTACAACTATCCTAGTGGCATGAACTTAAATACCATTCATGATAATACTGACATGGGGACAACTTTCATCAATCCTTTTAGTGAGATGAACATTGTATCTTCGTTACACAAAAATCCCTTTGAACCATTGATACATAGAGGTGAAAATAGACAAGTGTTCATGGAAGACATAGATGTTGCTTCCCAAAACCTCAAAGTGTCTTACTTTGTAGAAGAATTTCTCTTACAAGATTCAAAATGATATTTAACCATGCTTCTACACAAGTAGATAAATTTCCATGAGGATTTGATATTAATACCTTGAGAGTAGCATCACCTGACCATGGCACACAAACTAGTCAACCTCATTCAACACCACCACATAACATAATCAACAATATCTCCATTGGCACAACAACTAAAAATTCCACAAACACAATCAACACTACCTCCATTGGCACAACAACTCAAAACACAACCAATACAATCAACACAACATCCACTTTGGGGACATCAACCATAGCACAAACCATATCACAATCAATGCCACAAATATTGAAAACCACATCATAAATTGTTGGGGATACATTTGGGTCCTCATCCCATGCTATTGGGACAACCTCATCCAACCTTTTATTTGGTTCCTCATCCAATGCTAAAGGGACAACCTCATCAAAACCTTTTGGGAGAAATAAAAAATGAGTTATTATTCAAGGATCTCAACCCAACATCAATACCTTGTCACAAAGCACTCAAGTCAATACCAACACTAGTGTTCCCCAAAGTAAAAACACAAATTTACCACATGGTCATATTTATCAATTTGGGAAAGGAAACCGAGTGACACAACACATGAATCCATTTGGTAATGAAAAAAGTTGAAGGGAAACAAATTCCTCAAATACAATTTAACATTTCTGGAACACATATTCCCACATACGCATCCCATATTCATACACAAAAAATTCCCACTCAAAATGCTCAATACCAACAAATTCAAACTCAAAATGCACAATACAATCAACATCAATACATTCCAAATCAAAACATACAATCACAAAAAATGGGAACTCATGGGATACAAATTATCAGCATGTGTGATGCCACCAACAATCCTATAGTAGACACACTAATGGCCCAACTTGCGGCCTTACAAAAACAAGTGGAGGAAATGTAATTATCAAACAAGAAGACCCACAAATCCTTTGATTTATGTCCTTATCCATTCAACACAAGCTTACACATGCCACCATTCACTCCAGGATATGTGGTATCAAATTTTTCCAAATACAAAGGAAAGACAAATCCCATTGGGAATATAAAAGAATTTGTGACCAATTGTGTAGACGTTATGTATAGATACACTTATTTGATGAGACTCTTTCCTAGAAGTCTTGCAAATCCTACACTTGATTTTTTCACACTCTTTCCCAAAGGGATAAAATCATGGGATGAACTCACTAATAAATTTGTGGAAAATTATGCCTACAACATTGACACTGACATTACTTTTGCCTCATTATATAAAACCACCCAAGAAGAAACTGGTGAACCATTCATTTTTTTCTTCTAGAGATAGTGAGGTCTAGCAAGTCAATGTCCCATTGAGATACCTAAAAAGGAGAAAGTAAACATGTTTGTTCAAAATCTTGTTGGACCATTGAAATACAATTTGCAAGTCCATTGTTGCACTACCTTCACAGACCTTGTAGAAAAGGGAGTTCAACTTGAAAATTATTTCATTGCAAAAGGTGAACTTAAATATGCCAACAAGACCATAAACACAAACCCAACTAATGATAAGAATGAATATTGGGTCAAGAAAAAACATGTTACTAATGATGGTGTTGTTGATGCTAAAGCACTAAATACAATAGGTCCTACAATCACACTTAGGGGAGCTCAACCATACAATTATCCTTTGACCACCCCAACACCTACAACAAATACCATTCAAAACAATCAAGACCAAGGACAACAATGACAAACCTGAAGATTTTCTAAAAAACACACATACACCCCTTTAGGAAAACTAGTTGAAGTTTTCCTCAAGAAACTCATCTATTCCAATGTCATAACATTGCAAGACCCTAAACCATATGACCCATGGTAGTTCAAACCATCATGGTGGGATGATAACGCCTTCTATGATTATCATTAAATAAAAGGACATAAAACCTCATCTTGTAGAGAAATCTCATACAAGACCTTATTGAAAGTTGTGTCATTAAAATAGAAGGTCAAAAAATTTCTTCTAATTTGGACCATACCATTCACAAAAATCCACTACAAGATCATGGTTCAAGTAATCCCTCTTCATCAGGTCAAAAGACTAACAATGGAGCTAATTACACTCGTACTCCCTTTGACTACTCAAGTGGACCTATAATTAATCACCTTCAAGCTATTGATGAACATGCCAATACCATCACCATTAAAAAGACTCTAGATTGTAATGTCACCACTTGTTGAGGCAAGATCACAATACCTAGTCCTGCTAAACTACTGAAACCAAAAGGAAAATTCAACCTTGTTGACCAATTGGGTAAAACTCCTAAAAAAATTTCAATACTTGAACTATTGCACATCTCTCCCACACATAAAGCTATCCTTGATAAGGCCTTAAAGGATTCTTCCATTCCTACTAACATTGATGCCAACCACTTTGAATCTATGGTCGGATATCTGACTACTTCCCATCATGTCACCTTTTCAGATCAAGATTACTCTTTTCCTAAACCATCTCATAATGATGCTTTTCACATTGAAGTATTCATCCGAAAACACAAGGTTAGATGAGTCCTAGTAGATGGATGAGCAATATTGAACATATTTTCCTCAAATTTGGTCAAGGCATTAGGATTCTCTAATGCATGTGTAGATGCCACCAAAATCATAGTCATAAAAGCATACGATGATGAGGAGTGTTCTTCTAAGAGAATTATCACACTCCCTATTCGTGTGGGGCTTGTAATTATAGATACCACATGTCAAGTCCTATATTTGAGTTACCTTACAACATCCTACTTGGTCAACCTTTGATTCATGCATTGAAGGCTGTACCATCCACCTATCACCAATGTTTGAAGTTCCCTTTTGATGGCATTGAGATTGCCATACTTGGTGATCCTGATCCCTTTTAGTATTGCACCAACTTAAGAGGTATTTATGAAAACCAAGTTCCTATTAATCATGAAGCTTCAACATCCACCTCTTACAAATACATTGATCTATCTACACTTACCAAGACATCCAAATCCACTCCTTCGACTTCCACTGAATCATCTACTTCCACCATCCCAAGTATTGATCCAAACATCAAGATCTAGGAAAAAGGTTGTGGCGAGTACAAATTGAACATTTCCTATTGTATCACCAAGATACCCAAGTCTATAGAATCTTATAGTAGGCCTTTTCTTAGACTAGATCCCAAAAAGGTCTTTAAAGTTCCTCCTACAATGACATTCACAAAATGGGGAGAATTGAATAAAGAGGATATTGAAGATATTTCAGCCCAAATTTACAAAGGCATGGAAGACCTACCTCCATTACCAGTATAATAGTATAGAAAAGGCTATGAGATAATGAAGGAAAAGGGCTATGTTGGAACTAGTGGCCTTAGTATAAATAAGACTGAAAGAAGAGAACCCATAATTCCATCTAGAAGACCAAAGAATATGGGGTTAGGGTTTGAGCCAATCAAGATTGAAGGTCCACGTACCCATGTACTTTCAGGTGAGGGAATAAATGCTTTTAAAAGTGTCGAGACAATCTAGGACTCCCTGTTGGAAACAATCAACACTGAGAGGGGGGCTGAATCAATTTTTTGCAAAAATTAAACTTATTATTCTAATCTTTAACCCACTTAAAAAAATCAACCAAAAGAAATATGCACGAACAAAAAGAAAACAACCAAAACACCATAACAAAAGGATTTTTTCATGGAAACCCTATTAGGGAAAAACCATGGTGGATGGCCAATCCACAATGTGATCTAAGTATACTCAAAAGGAAGATTACAATGTGGGAATGCACTTGCATTCAAGCGCACTACCAAGAGCTCACTACTCAAAATAGAAAGGAACATTTCCTTACAAAGATTTGGATTAGATCCAATAGAATGAACTAAGAGAGTAGCATCTACAAATGCTTGATTACAATTTTGGTTAGGCTCAGCAGTTGATCTTCTGTCCTTCTAACTGATTCTACACTTTTTCTTTGCTCTGCTCTAACTCGCATCACAAAATATTTAATACACAAGTGAAACTATGCATAATCACTCAATCACCCTTCTAATGTTCACAAAACACATCGAAACACCTTATTCACACACCAAAATGATATAATTAATCATTTATATATATCCACGACTAAGAATTTGATTGCAACATGTCAGCTTTAATAAAACTTAAAAATATTTACAACTAATGACTCAAATCATGAATGATATTCAACGAGCATCCAAAATGGTCAGCCAAAACTTAGCTCAAACCAAAATCAAAATGCTTGAAAACAAAAACATTTGAGTAAACACTCCTCAAATATTCATGACATGTTATATCAATTGAGTCAGTCGCCAAACACTGATGAACAAAAATATATCCAGCTGGATCTCTAGACTTGCACACAACTTGATACAAAGCACTAATATTTTTAGGTAACACAAGAAATGCATTGATCAACCTCTCATGAGATCCAAAAATCAAAATAACAAAAAAAAATCTACATGTGAATCAATGAACACAAAATTGTCAGATGCTTTGTTCTTCCTTGAATATTTGCAATCTATTTGTCGGTATGAGAAAATGATGATGTGTGGATCTAATCACCGACTAGGGTTTCCATCATTGACAACACCAGAAAACATTTTCAATGTCTCTTGTGAATAATCTCCCCTTTTAGAATTTATGGAAACACTTTGTGAAAAATGACTAAGTGTCGGATCAGTACCAATATGAATTACACTGCCACTTCAAAACTTCAAAAAGAATCTTCAATCTTAGCTCAGAAATGCAACTCCCCATAAGATGAATATAAAATTTTCACTGTACAACTCTCCCCCTTTGACATCAATGGAAAAACTAGGGAAACTATTAAAAAAAATTAAAATTTCAAACTATACAAGCATGATCTTGTAACTTACAAAAATTTGAAAACATCTACAAAATCTCTCTTCAACACGCTTAAATTTGTGTCCCAAACCCTTTTGAGACTCTCCATAATTGTTTTGTGACCAAAAAATAAATAATATTGTGTTTCTATAGACTCAAGATTCATTGGGTCACTAACTACCATAACATCTTTGGCTTCCTTTAATGCACTCACCATTATTTCAATCTTTGGACCAATTAGTCCTTTGAGCTCACATGCTCTTCCTACAATCCTGTCATTTTCATGCTTCAAGCTCCTTATTTTTCCAAGTAGAGATATTACTTGAACTTCTTTCTTACCAAAATCACCATATAATAGATCAAAAGCATAAGAAATGGTAGCCAATTGTTTTTCAAGATCCTTCACCTTCTTCTCATTGTCTTCAATAAATTTGGACAAAACTAAACATGACTTATAGGCCTTTCCACCTTCAAAAAGAGAACCTTGAATATTATTTATACAAGTGGCTAACAAATTTTATCATTTGAAATCATTTATTTCAACCTAATAAATATTTTTCCATTAAAATCCTTCTTCACTTTAACCATGACTGATTTTTCAAGAAACTTGAAATGAGTACTTACAGAATTTATGAGCTTCTTTAGTTCACCAAAAGAGGAACTGGATAGATCTTTAACATGAGTTGGCATAATTTTCTCCAGAACTCGAGATGCAAGACCCAAAAGTTCATTATAATCAATGTGGGACTTCAAAAATTCTTCTCTATCTTTTTCCTGGGAAAAAGATGCAACTTTCATTTCCTGAATTAGGGACAAGGTGGATAGATTGATCAGGCCTTCAACCAATTCAAGATCAAATTCTTCCTATTGTTCCACTAGAAATTTCTTCACTTCCTCAGTAGTGTCTCTTGCTTCCACTAGAATTTCCTTAACTTGAACCTTTTCTTCTTCAACTTTTGGTTCTTTAGTAACCGTTTCTTGATTGCCTTTAGGAGCTTCAACTTCTTCATTTGGCATCTCCTTTCCTTTAGCTAATACAACCTTAGGAGCTTCAGTCTCCATAGGTATTTACGTATTATCCACATTAGGAGGAATCTAAATATCCTTAGTATCTACATTCACCTGCTCATTTACCAGATTAGATACAACATCTTCAACATTCACTTCTTCAACATTGATCTTGTTCTTTGATAGAAATGCTTCTAGGATTTTCTTGGTTTCATCAGTAACAACATCAATTTCATCGATCATAAGTTTGTTCACCCATTTTTTGATTTTAAATTCCTTCTTGGCTTTGTTTAGGAGTGACTTCATCTCCTCAATAGACATTTCTGGATGTAAGTTTGCAAGAATTCTCTTTCTCATATGCTCTTCTTTTGTCCTAGCATTTACTCTTCTCATCTCCAAAACCTCATATAGACTCTTAGGTAAACCAAACATAATTTCAACAAGAACTTTATTGAAAATATTTAAATGTTTTATTGTTGCCTCCTCAAGAATTCTTTGTCCCAATTCATCAAAATTTTCATACCATTTGTAGAGGGGCTTAAGGTTTCGATCCTCGACAGCAACATTCTCAACTTCTTTGACTGTCATACTTGGTTTGTCAAAATTTTCCTTCTTCTTTTCCTTTTCTTCTTCATTGGAATATTTTCTCTTGGTTACCTTTGTAGCCTAAGAGCCAATAGCCTTTATTTCTTTCACACCTTCATCTGACTTAGTCTCTTCATCTTCTGAGATGACTTCATAGGTTCTTGTGCTCTTTTTCTTATTCCTCTTACCAGAAGCCTTGTCTTGAGTTTGCACAAGAACTAGCTTTGCTACAGGAGTGGATAGGGATGGAGAACTCATTGTTAATTTAGTATGGGTAGAGGATGTTGTTAGACTAGAAGATTCAATTCTTACTGCATCTTTCCCTACTTTAGCTTTATCTCTCATCGTTTTGGATTCTTTCAATGCTTCTATAGATATACCCATTCTTTCTGTAATGACTTCCACTTATTTTCTTACTCTTCTGACAAGCTTAGGATTCTTCAACTATTCATACACCTACATATCTTTTTCAACATAGGTTCCAAACCTCTCTTCTATTGGATCTAGAGGCTTTCTCAACACATTTTCTACATACATCTCCAAGATTTTCTCCTTGACTTCATATCCCATAGGCATAATCCATATTTTTTTGGGATTAGTAGCTTCCATTAGGCATTGATCAATATCTACCATGAAATAGATTGTATCTTTGTACTTCTCTACAATTGAAGTAGTAATTATTTCTCTTGCATGCATCATACTCTAAAATTTTTTTAAGTACCATTGGAGGGAATTTTTTCTAGTCTAACTATCACCAATTCCATACAATATATCTCTTATTTGAATAGCTACATGTTGATTACTTTTTTAGTGAACTTTCCCAACACCTGGAACCTCACTCATGAATTAAAAGAACAAACACAACAACAAATTACCATATTTAAAAGAGTTTTTCTTGTCTTTCTTAATATTACCTAAATTCTCTATCAATTGACTTCTAAGTAGCTCACACAAGTCGTAATATACATTTTATTTTACCATCTAATAGGCTACATAAATGGTTGTACTGGATATTGAATTATCCTGGTTGGAGTGGTAGACCTTGTAGCCAATGTGATCGATGAAAATTTCACATCCACTTCAACAATGTAGACCTATGATACCACTTATAACCTCTTTCATAATCTTAAAAGGTATATTCAACCACATGAACTCGACATTAAATTGGCTCAAAATGTATCGCACCCATTCACTTTCCTCAAATATGGGGAATTTCACAAACTATGTGAACTTCTTCTCTTTTAGGGTTTTGTATTATGGCTTAACAGTGAAGTCCTCTCCAATTATATGGTTGGAATACAAATTCAGTATTTGTGAGCTCCCTAACTCTTCAATATTATCTTGAATGTAAGCCCTAATGTCTTCAATATGCAAGACATTGTATGGTACAAACAAAAATGCACCTAGGGGCTCGGTCTCAACAGACTTAAAAGGATACCACTTGAACTTCAGACGGGGTCTATCCTTGACTTCAACTACCAATGGAGTGGCCATTTTTACAAATTCACAAATTCCCATATTTTTTGATAAATACCTTTTCTTCTGATTAGAGTTTGATCCCTGAATCTTCTTCACACTTGAATCTCACCACAATTCAACAAATTTCACCCCAGAGCTCTCCAAAATTCTAAAATGCAAAGTGACAAATGAAGGATAAAATGATCTTTTTATCATTCACACACCTAACCCTTTTTGTTGCAATAAATGATTTTACCCTAACTTATCTAGTTACCCTATTTCCATGCACTATGATAGATAATTCTTCTGTGGATCTCCACTACTACATAATACTTTCTACAATTGGTTGAACAACATCTGAAATGCATGTATGAACTTACTAGACTTATCCACATTCTGGTGTCAGTTACTGGTAGGGGGCTAAGATATTTTCTTGATAGCTCCCCCTAGTCCAAAGGCCTAAAACTAATTTCTAGAGGAATTACTAGAAGCAGATTTTGGTGCTAGCACATTTCCTTCAATAGCGGGATTCTTCTTCACCCATTTCTTCTAGATTTTCCTCTTGATCACATCTGTAGTGACTTTTCCTTTTCCCTTAACATCCTACTACATGTTTTGTTTCACCAAACCTCTTTTGCTCCAACAAAATCTAGCAATGTAGCCAAATTTGTTTCAATTGTAGCACACAACATTTCTCTATCTAGACCTATTGTTCCATTGATTTCTCCTTGATCTGCATTGTTTAGCAATATGCCCAAGTCTATTGCATGCATAGCATCTAACATCTCTATGAAATTTGGTCATCATATTTTTGCATTCATTTGACTTATGACCAAACTTATTATAATTAAAGCACTGACCTAAGAATGATAGTCCACTTGGATTCATCCTGCTTCTACACTGAGAAGCTATATGACCAAATTTATTGCAAGTAAAATAGTAACCATTGAATCTTTGAGAATTTTTTTGTATTACCAAATTCCTTCTAGCTCCATTCATCTGATTTCCTTGCCTAAATCTCCCTTATCTGGATCTAGAATTTTCTCCTTCTTGACAGCCAAGACCTTGCTTGTCACCATCAGTCCTCTGACCTTTAATTAGTTCATCAAGCTTGGTTGAGCTAGCTTTGAATTTCTCCTTGTACTCATTTGCAATAGTAAGTTCATTTATGAGATCATCAAGTTATTTTTCAAGCACTTCCTCATTATTTTTAGATTGTTCCAATTCATTGTACAATCAGTTGCATTCTTCAATTTTTTCTTTCCAAGGATTGAGCAATAATTTCTTCATTCTTCCTTTTATCTCCAATCTCCTTGGTCATTCTTATCATGATAGATTCCATCTCACGCTTCAATGCAACATTTTCTCTAGAGAAATTTTCACATTCTTCTTTTTTCTCCTTCAAGGCATGACTCAGTTGTTCATCTTCCATGCTTCTAATTTTCTACTTAAGTTGATCACATAATTCCTTTCTTTTCTCCCTTGATTCATTGATGTTTTATTTCAATGACTGAATGAATTTCTTTGTATTCTCAAGACTTTCTTGTAGTTCCCAGTTCTTATATTTTGACTAGTCAAGATCATCAAGGCCACCAAAAGTTGTTGTTGAAGACTACTTGTATCCTTTGAAAACACTTTCGAAGATCTCCCCAAGCTGTTAGACTTCTTTCAAGGAACTAGCTCTGATACCAATTGTCAAAAACAAGCAACACTAAGAGGGGGGTGAATCAATGTTCTACAAAAGTTAAATTTATTATTTTGATCTTTAACCCACTTAAAACATTCAACCAAAATAAATATGCATGAACAAAAATAAAACAACCACAACACCATAAAACAATGATTTTTACATGGAAAACTTGTTAGGGGAAAAACCACAGTCGATGGCCAATCCACAATATGATCTGAGTACATACTCAAAAGGAATATTACAATGTGGTAATGCACTTGCATTCAAATGCACTACCTAGAGCTCACTGCTCAAAAAAGAAAGGCACACTGCCTTACAAAGATTTGGATTAGATCCAAAAGAATGAACTGAGAGAGTAGCATCTACAAATGGTTGATTACAGTTCCAATTAGGCTTAGTAGTCGATCTTTTGTCCTTTTGACTAATTTTGCACTTCTGCTCTGCTATACTCTAACTCGTATCACTAAATCTTTAATGCACAAGTGAAACTTTGCATAATTTCTCAATCACCCTTTTGATATTTGCAACACACATTGACACACCTTATTCACAAACAAAAATGATAGAATTGATCATTTATATACATCCACAACTAAAAATTTGATCACAACATGTCAGCTTCAATAAAACTTAAAAATATTTACAATCGACGGCTCAAATCATGAATAATATTCATTGTGCATCCACAACGGTCAGCCACAACTTAGCTTGGACCCAAATCAAAATGCTTGAACACAAAAAGAATTGAGTAAACACTCCTGGAATATCCGCAACATGTTATATCAACTAGGTTGGCCACCAAACATTGATGAACAAAAAAATATCCAACCGGATCTCCAGATGTGCACACAACTTGATACAAGGCACTGATATTTTTGGATAAACCAAGACATACATTGATCAACCTCCCATGAGATCCACAACTCAAAATAACAACAAAAAATTTGTATGTGAATTGATGAACACAAAACTGTCAGATGCTCTATCCTTCCTTGAGTGTTTTCAATCTGTCAATCGGCATGCGAAAATGATGATGCGTGGATCCAATCAATGACTAGGGTTTCCATCAATGGAGACAGTAGAAAACATTTGTAGTGTCTCTTGCCCACACTCCCATATGAATACTGATTCACATGAGTGTGAATATGGTTATGAAAGATCCCTGAGTGACTATGAGCTTGACAAAAAAATTTGAGAACCAGGTGAGCCTCTTTTTGATAAAAAATTTAGACAAATGTTTAATGTTGGGCTTTCTAGAGACCCTCCTAAATTCCTAATGAAAATAGAATACTAGGTTAAAATATTTTGGCCTCGTGATGATGACAAACCTAAATTGCCACCTGACCCCATTGACCATGATTCCAACTTGTTTGTCCCCTATATTACCATGATTCCCACTCTTTTGTCCCCTACTTTGACCATGAGTCCAGTTTTTCTAAGTCTAATGAAGATGATGATTTCATAGAATCCTCCTAGTAATTTGAGGACAATTCCATCTTTACCCTTTCATCCTTAATTTCCATGTATTTAGCATCATTTTCACCTTTCACCAACATAGATGATGGCGTCTCCCTTTTGTACCCATAGCTCATTGATTGGGACCAACATGACTCCCCTATCATGGAAACTTTTGAGAATGACGAGGCTATTGCTAAATTCATGGAACTCTATGAAGGAATCCTAAGTGGGGACCATAAATTTGGATTCACTATAGATCTTCATTTTGTAGCATACTTCAGGGAGATTGTTCAATCCTCTAGTTGCAAAATTAATTAAAAAAACAAGAAAAGACACATCTTTCGGTGAAAACCCCAAGGTTCCTTCTGATGATACAAAAGTAAAAAAATAAAGGACGTATTTGAGGGTGAAATCCTCATTGAGGTACCCAAGGATGGAGGATTGGACTTTCTTCCTGTTACCTAAGAGAAATTGGCCATGCTCATTGAAGATACCATAGAAGTCAATATAGACACACCTGAAGATCCAAAAATGGTTCTCTTTGTAGCCAAAAGTTATTCTTAGAACACAAGATCAATTTCACATGGTCCTATGTCGATATGCTAGGATTAGATCCAACACTAGCCTTGCATCATTTTCCCTTCCTTCCAGATGGAAAAATAGTCAAACAAAAGCTACAAAAGATGCATCCACATATTGCCTTCCTAGTCAAAGTTGATCTCAAAAAGTTACTAGATGCAACATTCATAAGATCAATAGATTATGCCAATTGTATATCAAACTTAGTACCTATCACCAAACCGAATGGTCAAATACGTACATGCACAAAATTCTAGGATTTGAACAAGGAATTTCCAAAGGATGATTTTCCACTCCCAAATATAGACATCATAGTATATCTCACAATAGGATATTAGATGCTATCCCTCATGGATGGTTTCTTGGAATACAATCAGATTCACATCACCCCAAAAGATCAACACAAAACAACATTCATTTGTACCTAGGGTACATACTATTGGAATGTTATGCCTTTTTGCCTAAAGAATGTAGGTACTACATATCAATGGGCTATGACCACAATATTTCATGATCTCATGCACATGTTGATGGAAGACTACATTGATGACCTCTTGGAAAAGTCCTTAACATGCCATGATCTCCTAAAAGTGTTGGATTTTTTTAAAAAAAGGATAGAAGAGTATAAGGTTCATCTCAACCCTAAGAAGTTTGTTTTCAGTGTGACTTCAGGAAAAATCTTGGGATACATAGTTTCTCACCGAGGCTTTGAAGTTGACCTAGCTAAAGTAAAATCAATCCTAGACATGCCTCCACCAAAAGGAATCAATGAACTTAGAAGATTACAGAGAATATTACAGTCGATCTGACATTTCATTGTACAGTTAGCTTACAAATGTCAACCTTTCCAATATCTTCTATGTAAGAGAATCCACTTTGTGTGGATCAACAAGTTTCAAGAAACTTTTGAACAAATCAAAGACTACCTCCTAACACCACTAGTCCTAATGCCACCTATTGATGGAAAACCTCTGATCTTGTACATTTCAGCAACCACTTTTGCACTAGGGTCATTACATGCACAAAATGACCATGATGAAAAATAAAGAGCCATCTATTACATCAGTCATACCTTGGTCGGGTATGAACTCAACTACACTCCCATTGAACATGCATTCCTTGCAATTGTCTTTGCCATTTAGAAATTGAGGCATTACATGATGAATCATAAAACATAGTTAGTGGCTAAAATAGATCCATTGAAGTATATCTTTAGTTGGGAAACACTAACAGGAAGATTGGGAAAATGGGTCATGATATTGAGTGAATATGACATACAGTATGTGGAACACAAAGCAATAAAAGGACAAGTCATTACAGGTCAACTCACTAACCCACTTGTATAAGGTGATCACCCTTTGGTAGCCAACTTTCCAAATGAATCCATCTTTCATGTATGCCCTAAATTACCTTGGAAACTCTATTTTGATGGGTCCCATACATGCCATGGTTAAGGAGTTGGTATATTATTCTTCACACCACAAGGGGATTCTATTTCTAAGCCTTTCTGAATCACCTGCCCATACACTAATAATGTTGCTAAATATGAAGCACTCGTAATAGGACTTTGAATGGCCATCAAGTGGAAAATCAAAGCACTCCTATTTCTTGGAGATTCTTAATTAGTTATCAGCCAAGTCAATGATGAGTACAACACCAAGGATGAGAACTTGATGCATTATAAATGCATGGTGGATAGTTTCCTGTCATATTTCCATATGATTGCTTTTGAGTAGGTTCCCAAAGTGCTAAACAAAGCATCATATACTATGGCCATGATTGGATCTCTCTTAGATATTCCTAGTAATGTGCCACAACTTGTGCTCTTAGTGGAACAACTATTGGTTCTTTCTTATGATATTCCTGAGTTTGAAATTGTTTTTGAGCTCATTGGTCCTAATTTCCCTTGGCACTAGGACATCTATGATTACGTCTATTCCTACACTCTCCCACCAAACCTTTCTAGTAACCAACACAAGTCCTTTATGCACAAAGTCGCCCATTATACCATCATCAATGACACACTATATAGATGCAACTTTCATGATACCCTTCTTTGATGTCTCGACACAAATGAAGAAGAAACAACCTTACTTGAGGTGCATGAGGGTATATGCAGATCTCATTTGAGTGGTATAACCTTATCCAAGACAGTTATGAGACTTGGGTATTATTGGCTAACCATGGAAAATCTACCCTTCAGTTTGTGAGAATGTGTTGTCAATGTCAAGTGCACAATGATCTTATTCATGCACCTGCACAATAACTTTGACCAATCACTTCTCCTTGGCCCTTTTCATAATGGGGACTTGACCTCATGGGTAAATCCACCCAACTTCATCCAATGGCCACAAGTTCATTATCACTGCCACCGAATATTTCTATAAATGGATGGAACTATTCCTCTCACATACATAATCGGTAAGCAAATTTCCAAATTCATCCTTACTACATCATCTACTAGTATGGTGTTCCCCAATCCATCATCAAATACAATGGTCATCCATTCAAAAATTAGGATGTTTGTGAGATTTGTGAATACTCCCATATTCAACATAATTTATCCATGCCCTATTATCCACAAGGTAATGGTGAAGCTAACACATCTAACAAGACAATCATCAAAATTCTTAAGAAGATTATTAATGATGTTGGTTGTGTCTAGCATTTACAACTTAATCCCACCCTGTGGGCTTACTGCACTAATATCTACATGCCTACTGGGGCCACCCCATTCACCTTGGTCTTTGGATCTGAAGATATCCTACCCATTGAGGTTGAAATCCCCTCCTTAAGGGTCTCCATGAAGGGATTGGTTGATAACAAGGAATACTGACAATATCAATTGCATGAGCTAGAATTGTTAGAATAACATTAAAAAAATGCCTTGACTCACTTACAAGAATATCAAAATCGCCTTTTTCAAAGTTACAACAAAATAGTTATGGTCCAAAATTTTGACATTGGTGACTTGGTCTTGATGCAAAATCTAAAGAACCAAGTTGACCATGAGAAGCTCAATAAGTTCAAGCCTAATTGGCTTGGTCCCTACATCATCACTACCATATTCAGTTCTGGTGCTTACCAATTAGCTACTCCAAATAAGGAACAATTGAAAAAACCTATCAATAGTCAACATCTATGCAAGTTCTACACATAGCATTAGAGAGCTTGGCTAAAAATTGCAAAAATGCAAAAAAATTGTCACCCTGATAAAAACATGGCAAACAGGCATCTTGGTGACACCAAAAAGATTAGAAAATATCAAAAATAGTAAAGAAAAATAATTCATCCAAAAGTGAAAACCACCTACGTGGTGCTTTGGATAACTACCATGGTGAAAACTTAACAAACAAGAACCATGTGTAGGGAGTCTTTTTTTTCTATCTACTATCACTCCATCTACCTTTTTCCATAATAAATGCATGATCTTTCAACACCCTCACAACATTTATCATAAATTCTTGCTATTTCTTTCCATGGATGACAACAATTGACATCATGTCTTGCATATCCTCCACCTTTCATCCTGCACACATACTTTTCCATCTCATTCAACTTGGCTAGTCCTAGACCTAACTGGGGGCAACATCCTTATCACTTGACTATAATGGGTCTCACACATGGTCCCAAAAATTGTAAAATGTCCTAAAAAAATCTATAAAAATTGTAAAATGGCCTAAAAAAAATCTATAAAAATTGTAAAATGTCCTTAAAAAATCCATAAAAATCATAAAAGGTCTTGAAAAAAATCCAAAAAATCAAAAACTTTGAAAAACACAAAATATCCAAATAACACTCAAAAATCCCAAAAACAGAGTCATAGTCCATCATGTGGTTGTGTCGTCTTTGTCATTGTTGAAATACATTAACTCTATGACTGAACGTAGGCAAGGCCATCTATTGATGCACCCCTGAGGCATTAGGTCAGTCCTTTTAGGTTTTCTAAATAAAATCATGACTCAATCTTCAGTCAATAAGACAAAGTCATTGGTCAAGTCAAACTATGAGGTCTCTGAGTTTATGACATAGGAAAGTCCATCAATTGATGAGCCCCTGAGGCTGCACTAGGTCAGTCCTTTAGGGCTTGTCACATTCACTATCACACACATAAAATATCTTTAAATAAATCAAATCATTTTTAGTCAGTCCTATTAGTCCCGTCCTTGTCAAGCTATATAGTCTCTGAGTGTATAATGTAGGAAAGGCCATCATTGATGTGCCCCTAAGGCCCATAGGTTCAGTCCCCCAGGGTCTTTTGAGTCAATTGTCCTTTTCTCGTAAATGTCCTAAATCAAGCAACTCTTAAACAAAATTTAACAATCATTTAATCAAAATTTCAACCAAATTGGCATGTCAACACTGGAATGTAGTTAATTTTTTCATCTAGTCAACCTTGGTTAAACTATCATAACAAGTCAACCCATCAACTCTTGTGTAGTCTTCAGATACTCTTTTTGAAGAAAAACCCATGTCATTTTTTTCATGCTTTAGGATATGTCTTTCATGAGCATTGACACTATCATCTAGCACTTTGAGGTTTTCTCTTGACATTTGAGGATTGATCCTCTTGACATCGACATCATTCAGGATGTGTCCTTCCAAAATTTGGAATTACCTGACATCCATCGCATATTAGCCTATTTAACATAAACCTAGGCTTCGTCAAACTTGGCATCTCAAAATCAATACACTTGACATTCTAACATACTTGGCAAACACTATCTTTAATATGGTCACACTTTTCATTGGATTTTTTTGTCATGCTACTATTTCCTCAAGGATGTCCTAGTACTAGGATTTAGAGGAGCAACGATGTATCATGATGATTGTCTTGTATTTTCAAAAGTGTCATGCTACTAGTTCCTCAAGGATGTCATACACAAGATTTAGAGGAGCAACAATGTTTCATGGATTATCTTTCTTGTTTGTTGTTGGTTGTGAAAAAAAGACTAGGGCAACTAAGTTCCTCATATGAATCATAATCATCCTTATCTGTGACTACTTGTTCTATGTGATGGTTCGATCATGCACACCATTGATTTATGTCATATCATAGAATTTGTTGGCCATTAAAATAATCCACCCAATGATGATTAAAGCAACACTTATTATTACTTTGGCAGTTTATTGAAAGATTCTTTCTTTGCACTAACCTCCATCTCCATTTGTCTAGTAATCTCTCTTCTTTCATCCTTTGATGATATTCTGTGACATACAAAAATATAATTGCATACATGTTCATATATATAAATTGTATTAGTGCATTACACATTTACATAAATCCATTCAAATGATTGCATTTACATCACTAGCATAAATATATCATTTGCATCAATTCATTTGTACTAACACAACATATGCACACAGTAAACATTTTTCATACATCCTCCATATCATTAATACATACAAATTCAGGATCATAGCATAAAAAATCATATATCGCATACTCCATACATACACAATCATATATTAATGCATTCATGATCATAAGCATGACATCCATTAGGCATATATAGAACATTATTATCATCATCATAAAGTAACGATCATACATAAATTTGTAACATCATTAGTACTCAAGCATCTCATCATAAATGCATACATCACATAGAATATAATGCATCATAATATGAATCATAACATAGATCACATCACATGAACATAATAACATCATAATACATCATAACGTAACACATAGAATAGAATCTACACCAAAATTGTATCATATATAATAATCTCAAAATAATGTCACATGAGAGAGTCTCGAGGAATCCAAAAAATAGAGGTCGTAGGATTGATGATCAATATATAAAGTGTCTCAACATAATAAATGTAACATGAAATATTCCCTAGCTATTACCCTACTCATCTTCTCGAGGTGAAGGATGAGGTGACTGATGCTCTCTCTTCGGAGCTGATGATCTTTGTTTGGATACGACAAGCTATCTCTGTGATGACTCAATTGCCATGGTGGATGGTCAACTATGATGTGACCTATGCACTGATGATGATGTATGGTTATGAATAGACCTATTCTCTAATGAGTGTTTGTGGTTGTGGTGTGACCTATGTCTTGATGACTATCCAAATGAGGTGGACCCCATTTTTCTATTTTTTTTCTTTCCCTTCCTTTGCTTTTGCTTGCTTTGGTGTGCTAATTTTGGATCAAATGGTAAAATGTTGGGTTGTAATCCAACTTTCCTAGCCTTGCTTAAATTATTTCTTTTCTAGACTTGGGACATTGCAAAAAATATTTCCCCTAGTCACATAAAATTACTAGACCCCTAGGTCCCAAAGATCTGATATTTTTTCTATAAGGATGTTGTATCTTCAATAAATTTTTCTCTTTACCTGGCTGATAGTCATGCTTGGTGGGTCATCACATAGATAAAATTGCCTTGGTGTGTGCATTTCACCTCTTTGCTAGTTATCCTAGTAGTGGATTTTCTTTTCTTTAGAATTGGAGATCAGAAGTTTTGTTGTGAATATATTTCTAATCAATTTGGTCTCACTTGCACTCAATACAAAGTTTTCCTTTGCACCCGGTTCTCATGAACTCGGGGGATAAAAGTCACGAAATCGGGGGGTAAAAGTCATGAATCTTGATAATGTTTTCAAGGTTTGATGTCAAATGATTCAAACCTCATTTGATTGTGAATTTTTAAGTATCCAAAGATGGCATTTCCTCTAAGTCCTTTTCCTAGTAAGTGTGCCAGGTTAGCCTCTTGCACCATTTTCTTCTCTAATGGTGGGCCCTATACAAAAACCAAAGAGTTTATGATTTGAGCCCTAATCTGTGATGATTGCAGCTTTATTTAGGGTAATTAATGCATTGCAAATGGAAATTAATGATGGTGGTAAATAACACACATACTTGGCACTACCTAATGCATGTAGTTGATTTCATAACACTCTACCTTGTACCATATTACTCACTTGTAAGGACATTGAAGAATTAAAATCAATATTTTGGAACACAAAGAAAGGTAAGCCTTGAAAAGTTGAAGAACATGGCTACCAAGGGTTTGAGGTCACATTTGGAAAACCATATCATCAAAAAAACCAAGTATGTTTTTAATAATAGAAATTCTATTAATTCTTCTATGCATGCATGGCTCAAGTTAAATGGAATTACCACATGATAGGTTGCTAAAATGTCAATTATTTTGAAAGGAGTTTAACCTAATTGAAGATTGTAAGTTTTATAAATTATTAAAAATGGATAGTTATATTTAACCCTAGCTCATACACAAGGCACATATCTACTAATAATGCAAGAAATCCATAGAAATATGAGCACTTCAAGGAAGAGGCATATAGATGAGTAGTTCGACTCCCATATTTCACAGGTTGTATTAATCAACAAGATAGTTATAGAAACCCATTTGAGATGGTTTACTAATATTGAATTTGTCACACAAATTCGATAAGAGAATTCCTCTTAGTGTGCAAAGAACATCATTGCAAGTGGGTTGTAGGTTTTTGCTAGTGATGGAAGCCCCTGAACTAGTAAAGGAATGTATGAATTTTTATTTCCCAAACAAGAGGGTTGTTAAGAAAGAAGGGAGATTCTATGTAGATATCTCTATAAAATGGATTCTATATAGATTTGGACTCCCCACATTTAGCCAGATGAATCCATTGGATATATAAGTCCTGGAAAAAACATACATGAATGCAACATGGTGCCAAGAGGAGATTACTAAGTAAATGAGATAAATCTCGAGTGTTTGTTTATTCAAGATGTACAACACATTATAACCTTATTAAGCAAGATAGTTGGACTCAAGGATTTCAGTAAATGTGAATCATCGATGTTTGGACTTATAGTGAAAAATAATGGAAGGCCCTGTGTAAACTCACTAGGGGAGTTTTATCAACAACATGCTGCGTGAAAAGTTAATGATGTATCCTATAGTTTTCTATCTTCTTATGTTATGTATTCCTACTCTTTGAAGGGAAATATAAAAGGATTGAATAAAGTTGGCACCCTGGACAAAGAACTAGGGAATAATTTGATTTATGCTCATGTTCCCCATATCACTATCCATTGATACTAGGAGCATTATAAAAGGGTTTATGATGTGTTTTCTATAAGGTTGGTAAGAATAATGAAAGGTGATAAATCCAAAATATTGTCCTTGGTAGCACAAAGTTTTATTTGGTTAGTTGGGGATTGGTACATTTAGTTTCCTACTTTCACCTACATCAGAGTGGAAGGATTCAAAGGATATACCTTTATGTTATCTAGGTATGCAATAGATAAAATATTGTTACTAGAATTGGTGAGTTAAATGAAAACTTCTCATGCCATTTTTGCATAAGCACAAAAGAAATGTTCCATCAAATTTCCCATCACAATTAGGAATTACAAATGTGGTAGCCAAAATTGTTGATATGTGTGAAGAAGAGTTCAAGATTTATAAGTTGTAGTTCTTTACTCTCTGAAGAAAGACTTATTATCCAAAGGGAAACCTTGCCAGGAAAAATAGGTAGTAAGTATGCTCATGTTTATGATTTAGAAGATTTTTGGTATAATTGTGATGATAAGCATGAGAAAAGGAAATGATCATACCAAAGGTTTTCATTACAAGTAGCAATGCTTCTTGGACTCCATGACATTTTGGAGTAGTTGGATAAAGATGATGGAAAGGTATTGAATGCAATTTATGACACATAATTTTTTTTTGATAAACCTATCCCAAATACAAATTATATAAAGAAGGAAATAGTAACCATTAGGGAGGTTTCTAAGCAAGTGTTGACAAACACTCAACACAGGATTCATGTTTACAGTAAAGCATTAAAAGATGTCAGGATAGCATTTACATACCCACCTAATGTGAAGAAAAAGTAACAGTTAGAAGATGAATTAGGCTATGTGGAGACTGTTAAAAAGAAAAGAAAGGTTGGAAAAGTAGAAGCAACTAGACATAGTAAGGAAGGAACTCATGATAATTCAAGATGGATAATTCCAGTGATGCTAGCTAGCCAGCATAAAGAGACTATGGACAATCTGGCTAATGTAACAATGAAGCCCAATGTGGCATTTTCTTTAATAGTAAATCCAAAAGCTTAGCCTATGATTGGTGAATAGGTGATAATAATGATGCAAATGTGTGCTAAGACAAGGTATGCATCTCAAAATGTTGTAGATATATTTACCTCTCTAGCTTCAGTCAATATGGAAACAATAAGACAAACATTAGGAGGGATTCCTCTAATTCAAGAGGAAAGTACTAAGCCAAATGAAGAAGAAGTTAGAAAATAGTGGGAAGAGCTAACTGCCATGATGAAAAAATTTGAACAAAAATGATCTAAAGAAAATCCCATGATGCAACCAGTAGTTGAAGAAGTGCCAAATACAAGGTAAAATCCTATAAATAAAGAAGAAGAATATTTTATAATAGGATCACTCACCCTAAAGGTAAGAAACCCTAAAAAAATTGATGAAAGAGGAAAAGGGGATACTGCAAGATCAAAATCCCAGTTATAATATTAGTAATAAATATATAATTGATGATGAAATTCCTCAAGGAAGAAGTAACAATGATGTTGAGAAACTATAGACTTATAAGAAATCAAGAGAAGGATGGGATGATAATGAAAATATAGAGCCCTCATAGACCTTGGGTGGTGAATTAAGAAATGAGGAGAATCCTAATGTTTTAGGACAATAGGAAAATTATGCCCCAAGGACCGATGTTGAATACATGGAAAGATAGGAGAATACAAGTCTCAAAAAGGAAGAGATGTTGATGAATCAAGATAATCTAGAACCCATGCCAGTGAGGATAGAAAGTGTTCCAGTTTCAAAGGTTGTGATAGGTAATGTTGATAGCTCAAGAGAAAAAAAATTGAACATGCAAATCATCAGGAATGAGGAAATATTGAAAAGGAAAAAAAAAATGAAGAAGCACCTGAATGGCTAGCCAGGAAAATGGCTCTACCATTAGAGATGGAACTTGTGCCTCTAGATCTCATAATTTTCATATAAGAAGTAGAGACCCCTAAACCTAGAGGTAGAGAAAAGAAAATACATGCTATGAAGAGGAATGTGGATGGAGGGAGAACTCTCCAAATAACTACTCTGGTGGGAGATAAGAGCAAGCATGAAGTAACACCTAGGGATTATAGGGTAACAATAATTAATGTTGGACATTCATCATAGTGACAGGAATTAGAGGATATGAAACTGAATTTAGAGACAAATATCACTAGGGTACAAAAGAGTAAGAAGAAGAAAGGAGATCTGAAGGAATGGATTTCTTGTTTGGAAGGTTTAATTAATTTGCTAGCTCAATCCGATCAAATGCAAAAAAAATTACCCCAAAATCTGGTACTTATGTCTAAGGAGCAAGTAGATGACATTACAGTGCTTTTCCATAAGTTAAGTGTATTTGAAGAATGGATGGAGTACTTGGTGAGAAAAAGAGAAGAGTTCATCAAGGATGCAATTGGGAAGCATAAGGAGGCATACTGTTGGTACGACAAGTCTAAAAGAATTGAAGGAGAATGTCAATTTCACCAAGAACAAACTAATGCAAAAAGGAAAAAAATTAAAATATCTTATTCAGATGGATGTTTGATAGTTGGTGAATGAAAGGATAACCACAGAACAAGAAGTTCTAGTATTTGAAAAGTGGAGAAAATAGTTGAATTGGGAAAGTGACAGTTTGTTGCAATGTGTAGAAGGATATGAAAAGGTCATTAATAAATGCAAGAAGCTAATTGATAGATATGAGAGCTTTATTGAAATGTTAGCTTAGAAAAGTTATGATCCCCAGACTTTAGGACAAGGTGATAAAGAGGTAAAAGCTTTAAAGGAATGGATTGAAATGGTAAATAAGGATCATTTTTTCTCATTAAGCTAGGAGGTTATAGATGAAATTATAAAGTGTAGGAATGCTATGATATGAAGCAAAAATGATGCAAAGAAATGCAAACATCATTCAAATATCGGAAGATTATGCTAGGCTTTAGTATAATTGGAAAGTGATTCAATGAGCTCCATAGTAGCATATGCATCAAGTGTTGATCACTTTCTAAGAATATTAGCAGAGGAAAGGTGAAGATGAGTCTTCAAAGCTAGAGTTTAGTGAAGAAGAATTGATTGGTTGGATACTGAATTCTAGAAGTTTTATGCACCAATGTAGTTTTGATAAGAATTTTGAAGGTTTTTTCCTAGTCTTGATGAAGGTGGCTAGTCCCATAGATTTTCAAGAAGTACCAAAAATATTTTTTAAGAAAAATACTTGTGAACCTAAGCTTGAAGTTGAGAACTATTGATGAAGAAGTCAAAGTATATTTTACTTTTCCTAGAATGTTTTGATGAAAACTGTCACTTGCCACGTGCTAAATTTTAATTTGTTTCTTTGATTCTCTTTGATGGGATTAAGTTTTCTCTTTGAGGCCTTGTTTCTATAAAAGGTCATTTATTGCTTTATTTTATTTTAAGTTCAGAATTTATGGATGTCAGAGAACCAAAATTTTATCAAGTTTTGTTCTTTTTCCTTTTTTTTTGGTTCCATTCCATATTAAAAACTTGTATGTTTCATTAGAAGTTAGCCAATATCAGATCCAATTTCAAAGCTATTTCTTGACATGAAATCTTATGTAGCTAATTTTTTGTTCCTATCGAATAAGACTAAGTGCTACACTGTTTAAGGGTGCGCACTGACACTATCTAGTGGAAAATGATCCCCCTTTTCTTTAAACTCTTGTATCATTCTATGCCTAGTTATGAAGCAATCTAGTAGCATATGGAATATTTTTCTCTAGTTTGGTTATTGCTTGACTCATGCATGGATAATATCTAGGAGAAATTTTACTTTTTAGTATTTTTTTCTGCTTTGTTTTAGAATAGATTCTTATATTTCAAAAAATGTTCCAAAAAATTAATGAATGCATAGATTTTTAATTACAAATCTTTTGATTGCATGAAATTTTTGAATGCCTAATGCTAAATTTATATGGATGAATGCAAGTTATTTGAATTTCATGAAATACTATCGTAAAATTGTTGATTTCATGAAGTTATTGAATAACCAGACCGAGATTATTGTCATATCTCTATGATACCATCCCATACCTTAAGGACCATTTAGCCCTTGTGTCTAAAATCATTATCACAATGAACCCTGAGTGAACCTAGTGTGTCAAGACCTAACATAAACGAACCTTGGGATCAAGCCAAGTTAGCCTTATATTTAGGTTTTCTTGATGGAGTCTTTGAAGAAAGATAGGTTCCTATGATGTCCTTATGAAAATGTATCTACCTATTAGTGTGTGACTAACATCCATGTCAACAAGTATCTATACACAATTGTCACCAATGACAACACCTTCATACTTGCAAAAGTTATACCTCATAACATGGCATTGACATCATGATCTAGGTATTGTTTATCTCAAAATACCAAAATCCAAAAAATAGTTGTTAAATCATTAAAAAATCCAAAAACATCAAAATACTATATAGCCCAAAATCCAAAAACATTCAAAATAGTTGTAAATTCAAAATTATAAAACATACAAATCACACCAAAATCCCTAAATAGGTCAAAAATTAAAAAAGATCCAAAACATGGTAGTCAAACTATGTTGTCTCTAAGATTGAATGTAGGGAATTCCATCATCAATGATCCCTTAAGGCATTAGGTTAGTCTTTAGGAATCTGCAACAATAAACTAACAATTCATCAATGTTCATATCTCATCAAATAAATGGTTACTAGTCAAAGTTAGTCAACATATTTTGCCTCTATGTGTATAACAAAGGAAGGGCCATCTCTAATGAGCCTTTAAGGTTCTAGGTTAGTTTCCCCTTAGGTCTTGATCTAAAATGAGAAAACATAAAAAAAATTGAAAAACTTGAAAACTTGAAAACTCAAAAACATTAGAAAATGTTCAAAAAACCCTAAACAACCTCAAATAACTTGAAAACATAAACATTTTCATAAACCAAAAAAATATCCTCAAAATATTGCAAAATGTCAAAAACATTGAAATATTCCAAAAATTCAAAAGCCACCCATCCCATTTCACTTTCACTCACAATACACTTTCATCCATGATAAATCGATCGTCACTTTCAACCTTTGGAAAAACAAGTGGAAACAAGTGTGGGAAATTCATAAAATGTAAATATGAATGTGAAAATATAAAGTCTTGATCATGAGTAAACAAGTTGGTAATGTTTGTATTAGTGGCTCATCAAACAATTAGTCTTAGTAAAAACATCTGATAAAAATGTACTAGGATGCATCCTTCCTACAATGGACATCATCTTTAGAAATCACCTTAGTTATGTTAATTTGGAAAGAGATACAAATAACATTGATTGTTTGTTCATTTTGATCTTTTCTTATGGTTTATCTTATTGACCCATTTTGAGGACCTCTCGATGATGTCTATCAAAATGATTTAGAGAGAAAGGTGTTGGTTTTGAAATCAACATATTATTAAACCCTAAAAGAATGCCAAGATTTATTATCAGGACTAAGAACTGATCTAGCCATCAAATGAAACTAACCAAGATGGTTATGATTCCCTACTATTTAGGTTCTGCTATGCCTAGGAGAGTGTACCCTTATTCACCAATGAATGTTTGTTCTCTAAGACTATTTGGTGATGACCAAGCATATTGAAACCTTTTGCAGATTTTGAGAGTTTGTGTGATCAGTTTTTTTTCAATTAAATCATGCTCATAATTTTTTCCATTAAATAATTCCCATATTATCACCATTTTTGAATTAAATCATCTTCTATCAAACTATTTTAGAATGGAATGTGGATTTGAAATAGACAATGGAAATATAAATCTAACTACTACTACCACAACATAAAACTAAGATGTATGGGAAATGTTCTTACAAAATATTGTGTTGGGGTGGACATGATTAGTTCCTTTCTTCCATTGGGTAATGAAGTAAAGATATGCATGATTTGTGTATTCCTTCTAGTTATAACTCAATTTTTTTGGCACCTTTAGTATTTTTGACTTACATAAATGTGTGAGGAAGTTGATCACCAAGCTCTTCTTGTTAATCCAAATGAGTTTTCCAGATTACTGTGATTTATTGAAAAAATAATAATTATTTCTTGAAGAAACCAATTAGAAAAACAACACAAAATAGTAATTTTTATTTGATAAACCAAATATACACTTGATATACTAATTTAAATAACCAAGAAAAATTAATTTGGAGATAGAAAGATAATCATTATCAACAAATTCAACAAACAATTGAAAACCAAAATTTAGCCACCAAGTTATAGCTTTATTTCCATTACTTTATTTCAAAAAGGTTTTTACAATATGTGGTGCCCTTCTCCAAAGTTATTCCCCCCATTTTTATCATAGTCTTTTTTTCCCTCTTATAGGTTAGTGAGGGAAGTGACAAGCTTTACATAGTTACAATTTCTAAACAGCCTTTCAATTAACCAACCGAAGATACAAAATAAACAAAAATTAGTTATACTCTATTTGTTCATGATATAAATAAGTACAATTAACTTAAGAGAAAGCATAAAGATAAAAAATATTTTAACACTGAAGATCTCAAGCACTTGTAGCACATCCAAAGTGTTGCAAGTATGAAGGTGTTGTCATTGCTTTCAATATAAAGTCTATTGACTAGTGTTGTCATTGATGTCAACTATGAGATGAAGATGTCAAGGATATTGAGAAAATTGTGAAAAAGAGGAAAACAAGTTGTGTGTGTGTATTTCATACCTTGAGGAAGTGTTGTGAGTACATGGAGCTATCTTTTTGTTGTAGAGTTTGAAGGTGAGTTATAATGAAGTAATGAGCTTAGATGATATCTCTGGTACTTGGTTTCCAAGTGATTTTAAGAAAATTTGATAAATAGAGTAAAATATGTTTTGCAAGTGTTCATAGTGTGCTTTGGTATTGTGCTCCGCATTTCTTCTGTGTTGATACTATTCCTATGTGGATCTTACAGGTTATTCAAGGTTGTTAAAGGTTGCTACATTCAAAATTTGGGTTTCTCAATAGTTGTATAGTGTGAGATATTTTCACTAGTGTGTGAACCAATCTTTTAGTGATGTTTTTTGTGGTTTGGGAGAAATGTATTTTCTCCATGTTTCTCCACTGTTTTTCTTTAGGTTGTGCAGATTTGGGAAGTTGTTTATAATGCTTATATCTTTTTGTATTCAAGTTTTTACTTTATTTGGTGTAGTATAAAGTAAGTTTAATTTATCAGTATGAAAATAAGGGTGACCAATTATTCTTAGTTGAAGTTTTTGTATGATGTGAGCTTGAATGAAGTGTTTGATGAATCTTAAGTAGTTTGTGCATTATTCTAGATCGTGTTCAAGTGAACTATGTTGTCAATAATTTTTCAAATTGAATTGAGGAAGTGTGTACTTAATGTTTATGGTGTTTTGCATGGGTGCTTGATGATCTTGTGTTTAACACTCCATGAAAGGATTGTAGAAGCAAGTTGAGGTGTTTTGGGATCTATTTGGGTCCTAATCAAGGGTTTATGTAGGTTTCCTTCATTCCTATCCATCACAAGAATGTTTAGGTGTTGAGCTATTTTAAATTTGTATGTATAATGGCTAGTGGCTAACATTGGAGAAGGTTTTTGAGGTTGAGATTGATATAAATATGTAAGGTGTTGTTATGAGTTGAGAGAGGAAAGAAGTACGAAGCAAGATAGATGTGATATTTGTGTGAGTGAATTTCAGTAGAGCAATACAAATTTCAATGTTAGTGTTCCTGAAGGCAGTGAGCTGAAGGCATCTGAAATCTTTCATGTGAGACAACGAAAGTGTATGAGCAATTGTAGTGGATTCCTTTTTGCATTGAAAAATGTTCTCTATGTAACATTCTTCTTCTATCTTCTTGTAGTTTTTTTGTGGCAGTGAGCCCTAGCTATGAGCCTTTTTGGATAGTGTGTTATATTCTAGAAGTGATCCATTTTGTACCGATTTTTCTATTTCTTATATTGTGAGCTAATCATCGTTATGGTTTTTCCCTCATTGGTTTTTCCATGTAAAATTGGTGTTCTCTTGTGTATGGTGTTATGATTTTATCTTTCGTTAGTTATATTTCATGCTTATTCATACTAAAAAGAATAAGGGTTTAATGAATACTTGTGGATCTAATTACCGTTGAGGGTTTTGAAGGTTTAATTCACTACAACTGACTCACCACACCCAATTGTATTTTTCATTTCAACAATTGGTGTCAGATCAAGGTTCTTTGAAGAAGAGCTTAACCACTTGAGGTAGATTTGGGATGGCGAACAAGATTGCTTTGGAATATCCTAGATTTGATGCCTTAGATTATGCATTCTAAAAGAAAAAGATGGAAGGATATCGATCAGCTCAAGGATATGAGATTGAGAAGGATTATTAGACTATATATACTCTACCTTTGAATGGTCCAAGTACAAGTGCAAAAATCAAGGTGTATGAGATCAATGTTAAGGCAAGATTTATTATTATGAATAGTCTTTCAAATACTGAATTAGTAGAAGTTATGAGTTTGAAGATTGTTAATGAAGTTTGGGATAAGATAGAAAACATTTATGAAGGATATCTAAAGGTCAAACAAGCAAAGTTGTAGAAATTGAAGGCATGGATTGAAATGATGCAAATTTCTAAGGAAGAAACAATTAAAGGCTACATACAAAAAGTTGATGATTTGTTGAGGGCTATGAGAGGCCTTGATGCAACAATTAAAGAATCTAAAGTAGTGAAGAAAGTTATCAGATCCCTTCTGGATTGTAAATGATAAAACTAAAGAAAGGTACAAAAGGTGAGATTGCTTTCAAGGCTAATAATTAGAGAAGGTTGAAAGTTTAGATGAAAAATATCTCGATGATTTGGCAGCTAACTTTGTGAGGAAGATGGAAAAGGGAACCAGTAAGTATAAAGGTAATTTACACTTCAAATGTTTCAGCTATGGTGTTATAGATCATTATGCTTCAAGATGTCCAAAAAGAGCTATAAATGATAAGAATAAGTAAAATAAAGGAAAAGTGATTAAGAAAGCTTACTATGTGAGAAAAGATGTTGGAATTTTTGACGATGAATAATATTATGGAGATTTTGATGATAATGAATGTTTTTTTTGGCTATAAAAGAAGAAATTGTTCTCCTAACCTTGAAATTTGTGTGAAGGAAAGTGTTCTAGAGATGAAGGATAAGGTTGAAGGTACTTTAGTATATGCTTTTCATGTGAAAGAGGATAAGAATTACTAGGTTGTTGAAAGTGGATGCTCTAATCACATGACTAGATACAAAAGTAATTTTTTAAAACTTGAAAAGTATGATGGATGATTAGTTAAATCTGGAGATGATTCGAGGGCTAAGATATGTGAAATAGGTTCAATCAGTTTTGATGGAAAGCATAACACTAATAATTTTTATTATGTTAAAGGATTAAGACATAACCTTTTGAGTGTTGGAAAAATGTGTAGTAAGGGATATAATCTTGTGTTTAAGGATGAATCATGTGAGATCTAGAAAGGTTCTAAAACTATGATTACAACTAGTAAGAGAACATATGGAAACATCTATCAAATTAAGGTTGTTGATGGTCATTTCTTTATGTCTCAGATTAATGATTATTGATTATGGAACCAGAGGATGTGTCACATGTATTTTAATTATTTGGAAAAAATTAGTTTAGTACATGCAGTGAGAGATTTACCTAGAATCACAAATCCTATTAATGTTGTTTGTGAGAGTTGTCAATTTGGAAAACAAACAAGGCATAGCTTTAAGGGAAAGGAACAATCTACTATCAGATTATTGGAATTAACACATACATATCTTTATGGTCCTACTAGAGTGAGAATTCTACAAGGTGATAGATACTTTATGATTTTAATTGATGATTATTCTAGAATAACATGGGTTACATTTCTTAGAGAGAAATATGATGCACTAGATAAATTCAAGGCATTTAAAGATATGGTTGAGATTGAAATGGATTTGAAAATAAAATGTTTGAGGTCTGAAAGAGGTGGTGAATTCACCTCCAATTATTTTAACATGTTTTGTGAAGTTCATGAAATGAAGAGGAATTTTTCTTCCCTTAGAATTCCTCAACAAAATGGAGTTGTTGAAAGGAAAAAAAAAAACCATTCAAGTTGCAAGGAATATGATGAAAGAAGAAAATCTACTAGAAGTTTACTAGAGAGAAGTTATTCAAACTATTTTTTACATACTTAACAAAGTTCAAGCTAAAGCTAAATATGGAAGGATTCCTACTGTGAAGTACTTTAGAGTGTTTGGAAGCAACTGTTACATCAAAAGAGAAGAAGAAAACTTAGAAAATTTGATGCAAGGTATGATGAAGGTATCTTCCTTTGATATTCTAGTAGAAGAAAAGCCTACAAATGCTACAAAAAGAGGTTGAGAAAGATAATTAAAAGTGAAAAGTTAAAGTTGATGAAAAATTGCAAAATTCAATTGCAATAGATGGATATATGTCAAATGAACCTGATTGTAGAGAAGAAGAAGAAAAATTTTATGCACAAGAAGTGCAAAATGAAGAGGAAGAAGCTCTACAAAAGACCTCTAAAACCCTTATTATGTTCAAAAGAATCACTTTGAATATCAAATCATTGGAGACAAGAGGAAAGGCATATTGAAAAGAAGAAAAACTGTTGAAGTTGAGGTAAAATTGTGTTTACTTTCTAAAGTTGAACCAAAGATAGTGAGTGAAGCATGTAAATATGAGCATTGGATGAAGGAAATGGAAGAACTTATGTAGATAGAGAAGAATCAGATATGGGAATTGGTCTCTAGACTAGAAAAAAAAACATAATTGGAACTAAATGGGTATTCAAGAACAAGCTAAATGAGAATGGAAAAGTAGTAAGAAATAAGGCAAGACTTGTGTGTAAGGGTTACTCTCAAGTGGATGGTATAGAATTTGAGGACACTTTTGATCCTATTTCTAGGATGGAAGATATCACAATTTTTTTGGCATTTGCATCACATAAATACTTTAAGGTTTATCAAATGGATGTGAAGTTTTCTTTTCTAAATGGTGAATTGGAAGAAAAGGTTTACATGAAACAACCAAAAGGATTTCATTGGTCACATCAAACATATATTGTATGTAAACTGAAGAAGGAACTATATGGATTAAAGCAAGCTCCCAAAGCTTGGTATGGAAGATTGGACAGGTACTTGATACATGAAGGATACATTAAGGGCACCACAAATAGTAATATTTACTTTAAAATTAAGGAAGATAAAATCTTGATAGTAGTTGCATATAAGAATGATATTATATTTGGTGGAAATGAGGCTATATGTAAGAAGTTTGTAAAGGATATGTAGAAAGAATTTGATATGTTAATTTTTGGGGAGATGAATTTCTTTCTTGGGCTACAAATTAATCAAATAGATAAAGGGATTTTCATTTCACAATCTAAGTATGTCAAAGAGATGTTGAAGAAGTTTGGAATGGATGAATCCAAACCAGTATGTACTCCTATGGTGAATGGTTATAAATTGAGAAAAGATGATGATTCACCTAAGCATGATCGAATCAAGTATAGATCTATGTTTGGTGGACTGATATATCTAACTGCTATTAGACTAGATATCATGCATGCAATTTGAATTGTAGCTAGATTTCAAGAAGATCCTAAAGAAACACATGTTGCATCAGTAAAGAGGATATTCAAATATTTAAGAGGCACTCCAAATTATGCCTTGTGGTATCCCAAGGATACTAATTTCATATTAAGTGCTTATATGGATGCATATCGGGTAGGTTGTGTTGATGACAGGAAAATTACAAGTGGTGGTGCATTCTTTCTTGGATGTTGATTGGTGGCATGATTATGTAAAAAATAGGATTCAGTTTCTTTATCCATTGTAGAGGTTGAGTATATTGCAGTAGAATCATGCTATACAAAGGTATTATGGATTAGACACACATTGAAGGATATCAAAATTGTGTATGACAAGCCTACATCTATCTTTTGTGATAGTATAAGTAAAATTAAAATTTCAAAGAATCTAGTGATACATTCAAATAAAAAGCATATATCTATTAGGTATCACTTTTTGAGAGAAAATGTTATGGAGAATGAAGTGAAGATTGAGCATGTACCTACAAAGGGTTAGATTGTTGATATATTTACTAAGGCTCTTCCTAAAGATACTTTTGAGTATCTTCGGGAGAAGTTAGTGGTTATTTCCCCTCATTTCTTGAACTAGATGCATATGGAGATGCATCAGTCCAATGGATCTATGGATCTATCTCTTTTTTGGACTAATGTTGGTGGCTACATCTCAGTGGGAGTAGGTAGTGTCATGTGTTATCATTGAGTTTTTTATTTAGTTGGGTGTACTCCCCCCATATTCAAAGTAGGTAATTTGGTTCAATGTCAAAGGGGGAGAACAATGCAAAAAATTCTATCCTTTTCCATTGACATCAAAGGGGGAAAGAGAATCATGTGAAAAAGTAGAGAAATTTTTCATTAAAGAGAGAGAGACTCCCTAAGGGGGGGATAGTTTAGGAATGTTGTGTAGGATAGCTAATCTAGAAAAAGGGAGAGATTTTTTAGATCTGTTGTTTTGTCTCTAATGGATTTTTACATCTTGTGTTGTCATAAACGACAAAGGTGGAGATTTTTGCAAGTATGAAGGTGTTTTCATTGATGTCAACTATGGGATGAAGATATCAAGGATATTGAGAAATTTGTGAAAAAGAGGAATATAGGTTATGTCTGTGTAGTTGAGACTTTGAGGAACTGTTGTGAGTACATGGAGCTATATTTTTATTTTATATTTTGAAGGTGATTTGGAATGAAGTAATGAGATTAGATGATGTCTTTGGTACTTGGTTTCCAAGTTCTTTTGGGAAAATTTGATAAATAGAGTAAAATGTGTTGTGTAAGTGTTCATAGTGTGATCCAGTATTGTGATCCATATTTCTTATGTGTTGATGTTGTGCATGTGCATATATTACAAGTTATTTAAGGTTTTCAAAGGGTGCTACATTCATAATTTACATTTCTAGATCATTGTACGGTGTTAGATATTTTCAATAGAGTGTGAACTAGTCTTTCAATGATGTTTTCTATGGTCTGGGAGAAATGTCTTTGCTCCACATTTCTCTATTGTTTTGATTCAAGTTGTGTAGATTTTGGAGGTTTATTATAATTCTTATATCTTTTTGTATTTAAGTTTTTATTTGATTTGGTGTAGTATAGAGTGAGCTTCATTATCAGTATGCAAATAAGGGTTACCAGTTGTTTTGAGTTGAAGTGTTTACATGATGCAAGCTTGGATGAAGTGTTTGATTAATATTAACTAGCTTGTGGATTATTATAGATCATGTTCAAGGGAATTATGTTGTCTAGAAGATTCAAATTGAATTAAGGAAGCATGTACTTAATGTGTTTGGTGTTTTGCATGGGTGTTGGAAAACCTTGTGTTTAACACTACATGTGAGGCTTGTAAAAGTGTGTTGAGGTGTGTTGGGATATATTTGGGTCCTAATCAAAGGTTTATGTAGGTCACCTTCATTCCTATCCATTGTGGGAATGTTTAGGTGTCAAAATCTTATGAATTTGTATGTATAATGGCTAGTGGTTGATGTTGGAGAATGTTTTTGAGGTTGAGATCAATATAAATATGTATGGTGTTGTTGTGAGTTGAGAGAGGAAAGAAGTAAGAAGCAAGATAGATGTGATATTGATGCGAGTGATGTGTGTGATGTGAATTTGAGTAGAGCAGTACAAATTTTAATGTTAGGGTTCCTGAAGGAAGTGAGTTGAAGGCATCTGAAATCTTTCATGTGAGATTGCAAGTGTGTGAGCAACTGTGGTGGACTCCTTGTTGCATTGATAAGTTTTCTTTGTGTAACATTATTCTTCTATCTTCTTGTATTATTTCTATGGCAATAAGCCCTGGCTATGAACCTCTTAAGATAGTGTGTCCTATTATGGTAGTGAGCCCTTTTGTACTATCTTTTTTACTACTTATATTGTGAGCTAATCCTCATAGTGGTTTTTCCCTCATTGAGTTTTCTATGTAAATATAATTTTCTCTTGTGTATGGTGTTGCGATTTCAATTTTTGTTATTTGCATTTCACATTTAATCATACTAATAGAATAAGGGTTTAATGAATGCTTTTGGATTTGATTAATATTAAGGGTTTTGATGGTTTAATTTGATACAACTAATTCACCCCCCACTCTTATTTTTCTTGTTCATTTCAACACAAATTCCATTAATAGCCATGAGGCACCCATGATGATCCAATCTAGCAAGGTACCCTCTTCATGATAATGAACCCAAGGCTTGGTAATTCAAAGCATTATGATACTATACTTCTTCTTTAGGGGGGAGCAAGTATTTTTGCTCCCATTGGAAAATTTTGTAGTCATTGGGATATTTGCACTCTTGAATCTATAGCATGTTTTCCTAGTGAATTTTCCATCTATTGTCCAATAAACCCCTAGTTTCTATGATGAACTTTTGATAACCTAATTCTAATGCAATCATCCCATTCAAGATCAAATTTAAGCTTTGAATGTTTTCCTGTTGCTCCTATACAAATGGGTGAGAGAATTTGGAACTATCTGACTAAAATCCCTTTTCTGATGATTAAAAAATTTAAGAAGACCAATGTCCTTGTTAGCTCTCAAAAATGCAGACAAGATGCCTCAAGAGGCTACCAGTCTCTTGATATGCTTCAAGGTAACAGATAGGGTTGGAAGAATTCAACCTTCTACTTTTTAGGTGCTGCAAAACCTGGGTGGGTGTACCTCTCTGAATAATGCAGACTTAACTTGTAATCAATCTTCTTATAACAACTTGTTCACAATGGTAGATGGGAGTGCACAATTATAATTCAACTTGAAAATGGTAACAACACTCTGGTCTAGATTCTAAAATGCTCAATTTTAAAAGATATAAAGAGAATGAATGAATTCAAAATGATAAAGTGCAGAGACCAGTGCCTTATTGGGTATATGGAGTCAAATGAAATCAAATGAGCAACACTCTCTAGAGAAAACTCAAATTATCTGGCATATATTCTATTTACAACTTGCATAAACATGCAAAACTATGACTACTAAGCTCTACTTGAATAATCCAATTGAATCTCTCTAATTACTATGATTAACTAAAAGGATTTAGTCTTTACTTGAAAGAACCAATCAATCAATCACACAAGCACAACAAATGTGCATTGATAAATTGAATACAAACTTGTCATATCAATTTAAAAAACCAGAAAGAGTCCATCTTGGAGACAACTTAGCCATACTTTCATCAAATTCAACAGATATTGAGACCAGAAATGTGCAACAACATCAATTGACTTTCATAAATACCTCCACTTTGAAAACATGCAACTTAGTCTCTGATATGATGAATCTATATTATTGTATCCATCAGAAAATGCCTACTGTATATCGAATAACTATTAGCTTCTCCATTACAATCGCAAAAATGCTTATTTATACACAAGCATTTGAAGAAAATAAAAAATTGAGATCACATGTCTGCCCAACACAAAATTCGAGCTCCAACCGAGCTGGCAAGCAACAGCTCCCAGGAAAATACATGTCAGCCTCAGTGTTTTGTATTTTTGTTAATCACCTGTGAACAGTTAGCGAGACACAATATATCATCCTGTCGAAGGCAATTCAATCATTAGACATCCCACACACATTCTGCTATTGCTATGACTTATCACTCTTTGGGAAACATCATATAGACTTCAATTATGTTGCACTAAACCAAACTTTTACTTACGTGCTTTCCTGTCACTAAGACACACAAAAATGTCTTGCCGATGAACTCCTTTAGCCTCGTTCATATTCGCTATAGCCTCCATCGATCAGAGAGACCTCTTGTAGATTATCCAATGCTTCATCGAAGGTCTTCAATTATCCTTGCATTGCTGAGATAAGGTAACACCTATGTTGACAAGGATCTACATGTTTTTCATTGGCAAGACTGGAGGTCACTCACCGAAACCTTGTGCCGATATCACCAACTCCTACCGATATTCCTTTCATCCTATGTACATCGCTGAGACATAAATCCTTTCTTGTTGAAAGCCACAATAAAGAAACGTTCTGAGCTCCATTGGTGAGACAAACTGAATTCGCTATGAGATATCATTGAAACCTTATGTTGGGCCGAAGTGAGAACAATGAAAAAGTCGGTAAGACAAGCAAGGCTTGCCAAGAGATGATGTCGTTAACCCATAGCCTTTGCTAAAAGGAAACCCATATGTGAAGTTGGTGAGACATATTGTATTCGCTAAGACCACTCGCCAAAACCTTTAACCTATGCTGAAGGGACTCACAGTGCACGTATTGTAGAGACATCCAGAATTCAGCAAGATGCTAGCCCGACCGCCAAGACAAATGCTGATAGAAGCTACCACAGTCACCAAAACAACATAAACATCTTGTCAATAGAAATGGACATTTTCTAGCTGAAAAATTGATTGGAGAGACCCAAATGCCATCACGCCAAAACACTAGAAATAGAAGATATTAGCAGAAAAACATAGTGGGTCAAGGAGACAATGGGAGACCTATGCCGATATAAACCATAATGTAAAATATGCATGACCCAATAGATTCAATGGGACAATATGGAAAAAATGGGTGAAATATGCATACAGTAGGACCAAATCTAGAAATTTATGAGTGAAAACATATGTAAAAACATCAACTTTTTACAGTCCCAATAGTGGCTTCTTCTAGGGATGAATGATTGTGAGATCATTGCAAGGACAAGGATCTAGAATCTCAAGTTAGCAAACCAGGCAAAAAAGATGAACCAATGAGTAGCTGGAAACAAATGCAAAGTGGAAGTGAATGCAAAGTGAATGTAAGATGGAGGTGAATGGAAAATGATAGAATCCTAGACTACTGTGCATGGAAAATAATTTTAAAGAGGATACACAAGAGTTGTCCATGCACTGGAAACCCTTAATCCTCTGTGTTGCTCAAGAGAAGAAAAGCTTCAAGAATTTCCCATGAACAGGAAATTCCTAATCTTCACTAGCCATGTTCTATAGATAATATGAGTCTTCACCCTTCTTTCCAACAACAACAAAAGGTCCCAGCCAAAGAGCTTCAAATTTACCATGCTTTCCTTTCTCCTAACACCTTGCATTCCACATCAACACCAAATCATTCTCTTCAAACTTTCTATTCTTTGCCTTCTTGTCAAATAGATACTTCATCTGTGCCTATAACTTTATGTTTTGACTTTGGGCCTCTCTTCTTACTTTATCCAGTTCAGCAAGTTGCTCCATTTTGTCTTACATGGGTTCAAGAACTTCCAAATCTTCTTGTAAGACAAACTAATAGACTGATAACAAATTTTGCAAAGGCATCTTGGCCTGTGCTCCGTATACTAATTCAAATGGAGATTTTCCAATTGCCTTTTTAATAGTGATCCTATCAGCCCACACAACTAACTTTAACTTTAAATCCCAAGCCTTCTTGTTCTGTCCTAGCATCCTCTTTATAATCTTCAAGAGACTTTTATTGCTAGACTCTGCTTGACCATTGGCTTGTGGATGATAAGGAGTTGAATAATAAATAGTAATGCCATACTTATCACAAAAGCTTTTGAATTCATCTGACTTGAAGCACATCCCATTGTCTATGATTATCCTCAATGGTGTACCAAATCTGGTGATAATGTTGTCCATCAAGAAAGTTATTACAACTTTATTTATTGCATGCTTGGTTGGGATTGCCTCCACCTATTTTATAAAATAATCAGTGGCAACCAGTATCCATCTATGTCCTCCACTTGAATTCTCTTGTATCTCTCCGATGAAGTCAATTCCCCATTGATGAAAAGGGGCATCAACCTACAGAGGTCGAAGTGGCAAAGCACCCTGATACTTCAATCTTCTAGAAAACTTTTGGCAAGCTTCACATTTTCTCACGTGTAAAATAATCATTAAAAACCTTTGGCCAAAAAATACCCAGCCATGAGAATTTTGTGTGCAGTTGTCTTTGCTAAATAATGACCTCCACAAACTCCTTCATGCATTTCCTTCAAAACATGCTTGGCCTATGACTCGTCCAAACATAACAACAATATGCCATCCTTGTTTTTCCAAAATAGATCACCATCCATAAAAACATATTTGGATGCCTACAACTTCAAAGTTCTCTTTTGGCTATCACTCAATCCATCTAGACACTTCATATATTTAATATAATGCATAACATCAGTATACCAAGGAGTGTGCTCAATGCTTGCAATTGTAGCCTCATCTTCAACATTGCAAATTTGATTCACCTCAATATTGGTTTTTGTCATCAGCCTGGCCAAGCCTTGGCCTCTTACCAGCCTAACACTCTTTTGGCTATCACTCAATCCATCTAGACACTTCATATATTTAAGATAATGCATAACATCAGTATACCAATGAGTGTGTTCAATTCTTGCAATTGTAGCCTCATCTTCAACATTACAAATCTGATTCACCTCAATATTGGTTTCTGTCATTAGCCTGGCCAAGCCTTGGCCTTTGCTCCAACAAGATACGGTCTGAATGCTTTTGTGGCCTTCACTAGTGCAAATTCCCATTTTTCCATTATGTCATACTTCAATTTAGACCCTTGTATTGATTTACTAAAGAAAGACATAGGCTGTTCATAACGACCTTCATTCTTCTATAGCATAACAATAGCAATAGTATGCATTGAAGCAAATGAAAAAATCTAAAAGGGCTTTGTAAAATCTGGAGACTTTAGAATTGGAGCCTCTTTGATAGCCTTTTTGATAGACATGAAAGCATCTAAGGATTCAGTAGTCCAGTCCATTGTTTGCCCTTTCTTCAACATTTTTGATATGGGCTTAATGATCTCAGCAAAGTTAGAAATGAATCTTCTAACAAAATTGATTTTTCCAAAGAAAGATTGTATTGCCTTGACAGTTTTGGGAATAGGAATTTTATCAATAGCTTCCACCCTCTCTGGATCTATTCTAATTCCCTCTTTTGAAACAATATGCCCCAAGAGCTTACCCTCTATGGCTACAAAATGGTATTTCTTTGGATTTAAACTAATACCATATTCAAGAGATTTAATAAATACCTTTTCAAGATGTTGCAAATGATCTTCAACCCTTTTTGAATAAGTAGTCAGGTCATCTTGATACACCACCATGATAGCATTAATTAAATTAGAAAATGCTACATCCATAGCTCTTTGGAAAGTTGCTCCAGCATTGGTGAGACCAAATGGCATTCTTATGTATACATACATTCCCCAAGGAGTTGTAAATGATGTCTTATATTGCTCAGATTCCTTGAATTTAACCTGATTGTATCCATAAAACCCATCCATCATGGACAAAAAATCATAGCTTGTCACCTTATGTAATATTGCTTCCATGTTGGGTAGAGGATAATTATCCTTGAGAGATGCCATGTTCATATTTCTAAAGTCCACACATAATCTGATATCACCATTCTTCTTTCTCATGGGAACCAGATTTGAAACCTACATTGAATGTCTAATTGGTTTGATAATTCCTCCATCCCTGAACTTTGGCAATTCTTCTTGCATTTTAGGCTCCAATGTTGGATTTATGGGTCTTTGCTTTTGTCTAAAAGGCTTGGCATCTAGCTTCAGTGGTATTTCATGCTGAAATAAATCTTCCCTGTATGCTTTTAGATCTTCATATGACTAGGCAAACACATGTTTGTACTTTCTCAGCAACTCAATCAGCATTCGCCTAATTTTTGGGCTTATTTTCTTCCCAATGTATACCTTTCTTGGTGCTATTTTAGTCCCCAAGTTAATTTCTTCAACATCTTCTCTTCTGATTGGAGTTTGTTTCATTAGAGATCTATCATTTCCATCATACAACCTCTCCAATGCCACTAGATCCTTGGGAAACTTATTTTTTTTGAGCTGCAATATCTCCTTGCCAGACATAGTTTGCTTCCCATCCACTTCTTCAACAAAAGAATTGAAATCAATTTCTTGAGCCTCATACTAATCTATACAATTGAGGAATTTCAAAAGGTCAGTATCATCATTGAAGACCTACCAACTATAAGCATTATCAGGAACAACAGGCCTTGTCTTGAACTCAATTTGTGATACCCCAACCAATGTGATATCATCTCCTTTTGGTGCCACATTTGCTAAAAAATCAGCCATTATGTTCTTTGATCTGTCAATCCACTCAATTGAAAATGCATCAAATAATTCAATGGTATCCCATACAACATTCCTATATTGTTTTAATCTTTTGTTCTTTGCTGCATATTTTGATTTGATTTGTAAAACAACCAACTCAGAATCACCAAGAACAGTTAGCAACTTAATATTGTGTTTCATAGCTATGTTTAAGCCTATCAATAAAGCTTCATAATTTTCCACATTATTTGTATATTCAAATTCCAACAAGAATAAATATTTAAAAGTAGTACCTTCAGGGGAAACAAAAACAATTCTAGCACCATTACCTTCTTGGCTGCATGCTCCATTGAAATACATCTTCCATACTTCACTGCAGCTTTGTGCCACATGCTTTTCAATTGGATCACTATTAGTTAATTCTAGCTAAGTTGGTTCAATCTTGAAACTTCCAAGGTCAACATCACAAAAACAATTGATCTGATCTTGAGTTACATAATCAACAAGCTGGTTCATTCTTGGTTCTCTATACAACTTGACTTCCTGACCATTCATTGGTAGTGTAGCATAAGATAGATCAAAATGAACATTTCCACCAATAGCCACTATCCACTGTCTTGACAAAAGCGTCCCAAATTGAGGAGTATCAATGATTGTTATGTCTATATTATAAGCCACCTATTGATAGGTAGCCAATTTGACTTCAACACATCTCATAATGCCTACCACAGGTACTAGTCTATTATCCATTGCATAGCACTTCCCTTCACATGTATCAACCCACATGCCCAGCTGCTTCATTACTCTGACTAGGATGATGTTTATAGCAGCACCAGAATCTATCATGCAGTTTCTCAACATTTTATTATTTATAAGCAATGTGGTGAAGAAAGGATCCACTTGTGGGGAGGTTGTTAAAACATCACCTAGACAGACCTTTGAATTATTTATCTTTTCTTGCCTATTGACTTCTTCAGAATTCATATGTTTTTCATTATGATTTGTAATCAATTGAACAACACTATCTCTATATTCTTTAATTTTCATTAATTCAAGTAATGGTACAGACATCTTTACCTAAGATAATGCTTGTGTGAAGTCAAAAGAGGATCTCTCTATCTTAACAGTCTTCTTCAACTCTGGCACATCTCCTTTGTTTTCTTCTTTTTCTTTTTTATTAAGCTAGCTAGGCATCTGTACATCTTTATTTAATTCCTTGACTTCCTCCTTTTGGAATGACTTCTATTCAATTTTATCATGCTACTTGTTTTCTGGCTTCTTTACATTTTCCTATGTTTCCTTTTGATCTTTTATAAAAATTCCCCTAGGAACTCCATCTAGCTCATTTACTTTTTTGTTTCTTAACCAGTATTGACTTTTGGCTTTCTCAACTACAACAACAGTTATTCTTTCTATTTCATCTTTAGTGAGTCTTCTAACACTACACTAAATAGGCACCTCAACAGAATGTGGCTCTGTGTAATCCTCATTAGAATCATAAAAGATCTGATGTTCAGCCATATGGACATTATACTTCTAATTGGACACATCATATTCATAGCCTTCATCCTCTGAAGATGAATTTCTTTCCTCAACATGGTGAAAAAAATTTGAAGTCAAATACACTTTGTGATCTTCTCCATCATTCTCCATCAACATTCCCTCTTCATGCATTCTTTGAGCTACAACACAATAGTCTAGAGAATGTGGCTGATTACAAACTTCACAAAAGTAATTATTACTCACCATGTAAGTCCCTTTCTTGCTCAATGGATTTGGAGTTTCTTTATTTCTGGGCCTAGCTGATATAGGTTTCCCATCTTTCCAGTCTGTATTGTAAGGCATATCATGCAACCTTGGTCTTTCATTTCTGTTATCATTTCTATATGTATTCTCTATACTGATAATTATTGTTTTTTTGAGGAGGCCTTGGGTTGTCTCTTTTATTAGTTATACCAGTAGCCTTCCTATTGTTTTCAATTGTCAAAGTGATCTTCTATACTTCAGCTAGATCTCTTAGGGATCTACTTCTCAGTTCATACCCTATCTTAAGATCAAATGCATTTAAATAAACACTCAATGCAATAGAATTTGGAAACCTTGATCTAGAAGGAACTTTAGTATGTAACTTGTTGAATTTTTGGTTGAAATCATAAATTGAATCATTCTGATTTTTCTAAATTCTCATTAATTCATGAAGAGCTGCATCTAGAATATTTTGATTCCCATACTATTCTAAGAGTTTGTTTTGAAATGATTGGAGAGAATTAATTGAGAATATTGGTAGGCTATTGAACCAATCCCTGGAATCTTCAAGAAGTGACATCATGAACAACTTCATGTGTAAATCTTCATAAGGAATATCTAGGTCTTAAATGAAGACATTAAAACACCTTAAATGTTCTTCAGTTGTGATTGCATTACTCCCTATAAATTTTGGCACCATATTCCTCCAACTACCATCCATAGGGTAAGATACATCTAAAAATTAGTTAAATCAAACTGTCTGATCATGGTTGCATACTAGTGAGGGGGAGACATAGGTGGATGTTGATATTGAGGCATGTGATTATTATACTGTGCATTATGAGGTGGGATATAATGCTGACTAGTAGGTGGATACATAACTGTATGTTGTGTGGGAGCATTTTGTTGATTAGAGGGCCCTGCACCATGATCACCCTGCTTGTGAGGTGGGACATTCTTTGGGCCACCAGCTGTCTAATCAACAATTTGGGATTTTTGTAATTTAGCCTCCAATTACTTTATCTTCTTCTCTTTTAATTCTAACTGTGCTTTTACTTCATCAAAAATTGAGAGCTCTTTAGGAGTTTCATGGTTACCCTCCATCCTTTGATCATATTCACACTGAATTTTGATTCACTCAGCTTCTAATCTAGCTTCAAAATTAGCCTATTTTTGAGGATCAATAGGAGGGAAGGGATTTCTTCAATCTTCAGGGGTACAAGGTTCTACACTTGAATCATCTCTCCATGTATCATAGCAATTATATGTTTCACCCTGTGCTCTTGACGCTTTACCTTTGTTTGTTATGCACATGTCCTCATCTATTCCTTTTCCCCTATCAGCTTTGTCATCTTTATGTGTCCACTTACTACTACCAAAAGGAGCTCTAGTATGACCTCCCTTGAACTGAGATCTTCTTCCATTCATGATGAATAGATGCAAATATTTATGTCAAAGTCGCCACTCACTTTTATCAAAAAATGAGAAAAAAAATCTGATACTTCTACTTCCCAGCAGAGTCTATGCAAGATTTCTGACTCTATGATTAAGGCCTTGATTCTGAGTATTCCCTAGTAGAGTCACCAATTTGTTAGCTCTCAAAAATGCAAGCAAGATGCTTCAAGAGGCTGCCAGTCTCTTGATATGCTTCAGGGTAAAAGACAAGTTTGGAAGAATTCAACCTCCTACTCTTTAGGTGCTACAAAAATTTGGTGGGTGTACCTCTCTAAATAATGCAGACTTAACTTGTAATCAATCTTCTTATAATAACTTGTTCACAATGGCAGATGGGAGTGAACAATTATAATTCAACTTGAAAATGGTAACAATACTCTAGTCTAGATTCTAAAATACTCAATTTTAAAAGATATAAAGAGAATGAATGAATTCAAAATGATAAAGTGTAGAGACCAGTGCCTTATTGGGTATGCAGAGTCAAATGAAATCAAATGAGCGACACTCTCTAGAGAAAACTCAAATTATCTGGCATATATTATGTTTACAACTTGTATAAACATGCAAAACTATGACTACTAAGCTCTACTTGAATAATCCAATTGAATCTCTTTGATTACTATGATTAACTAAAAGGATTTAGTCTTTACTTGAAAGAACCAATCAATCAATCACACAAGCACAACAAATGTGCACTGATAAATTGAATACAAACTTGTCATATCAATTTAAACAACCAGAAAAGAGTCCATCTTGGAGACAACTTAGCCATACTTTCATCAAATTCAACAAATAATTGAGACCAAAAATGTGCAGCAACATCAATTGAATACCTCCACTTTGAAAACATGCAACTTAGTCTCTGATCTGATGAATCTATATTACTATATCCATCAGAAAATGGATATTGTATATCGAATAACTAATAGCTTGTTCATTACAATCACAAAAATTCTTATTTATACACAAGCATTTGAAGAAAATAACAAATTGAGATCACATGTCAGCCCAACACAAAATTCGGGCTCCAACCGAGCTGGCAAGCAACAGCTCCCAAGCAGATACATGTAAGCCTCACTATTTTGTATTTCTATTAATCACCTGTGAAAAGTTGGCAAGACACAATATATCATCCTGCTGAAGGAAATTCAATTGTTAGACATCTCAGGCACATTTTTCTATTGTTATGACTTATCTCTCTTAGGGAAACGTCATACATACTTCAATTACGTTGCCCCAAACCAAACTTTTCCTTACGTGCTTTCCTGTCATTGAGACACATGAAAATGTCTCACCAATGAACTCCTTTAGCCTTGTTCATATTTTCTATAGCCTTCATCAATTGGAGAGACCTCTTGTAGATTATCCAATGCTTCACTGAAGGTCTTCAATTATCCCTGCATCACCATGACAAGGCAACACCTATGTCGACAAGGGTCTACATTTTTTTCATCGGTGAGACCAGAGGTCACTAGCAAAAACCTTGTGCTGATATCACCAACTCCTACCGATATTCCTTTCATCCTATGTACATCACCAAGACATAAATCCTTTCTCATCAAAAGCCACAATAAAGAAACCTTCCAAGCTCCGTCAATGAGACAAACTGAATTCGCCATGAGATATCACTGAAACCTTATGTTGGGCTGAAGTGAGCACAATGAAAAAGTCGGTAAGACAAGCAAGGCTCGTCGAGACATGATGTCGATAACCCATAGCCTTTGCCTAAAAGAAACCCATATGTGAAGGCAGTGAGACATATTGTATTCACTAAGACCACTTGCCAAAACCTTTAACCTACGCTAAAGGGACCCACATTGCACCTATTGCAAAGACATCTAGAATTCGACAAGACACTAGCCCGACTACCAAGACAAATGCCGATAGAAGCCACCACGGTTGCCAAAACAACATAAACGTCTTTCTGATAGGCAACAGACATTTGCTAGCAGAAAAACAGATTGGAGAGACCCAAATGTTGTCACGCTGAAACACCAAAAATAGAAGATATTAGCAGAAAAACATAGTGGGTCGGGGAGACAATGGGAGACCTATGTTGATATGAACTAGAATGTAAAATATGCATGAACCAATGGATTCAATGGGACAATATGGAAAAAATGGGTGAAATATGCATACAATAAGACTAAATCTAGAAATTTATGAGTGAAAACATATGTAAAGACATCATATTTTTATAGTCCCAATAGTCCTCTAGAATTTTTGGCACAAACCAATGATTACGTGTATAAAAAGACTCTATTCTTGTTTTGATATTTTGATATTTTCCAAACATATATTGAAAATAATCCATGGCCATTTTTAGCATTCTCTCAGTAGGCTTCAAGGTTGTAGAGACATCCAAAATTCTTTATAGAACCTTGCATAATGTTATCAAGGTATGATGGATGGGCTGCCATTTTTAAACAAGGGATCTAGGATTGGTACATGAGCTTTGATCTAATCCAATGCTTGAAACAAGGAAATTTAGAACTAATGTACACCTTGAAAAATATCTACAATCACCTTGACCCTTTGTTCCAAAATCCTTTCAAATGTACAAAGGATCTGACCTTTCACCCTTTTTTTTTGTATCCTCATTTAGTCTTTTCAGGTTCTATCTCCTACTCCAAACCTTGTCTAAGTTCATTTACTTAATCAATAGGAATTTTTTTTTCCCAAATCTTTGAGATGTGGAGGAATGATACACCACAATTTCCTTACCTCGGGAGGAGTCAACATTCTTCAATTGCTACTTGAGTCATACATTTTCCATAAACAGTTTGTTCACCTCTTGATTCAAGTCAAATTGAGCCTTTTCATGTTCTGTTAACCAGAGTTCCATTCTTTTGACAACATCTTGAGTAACCATAGAAGAGTGAATTCTAATTGTGGTTTATTCTAGTGCTAAGGTGTCCTTAAGTGTTTTTACCATTTCCATTCCCCTGATTTCTTGCACAACATACAATAACCTTGGATTTTTTGTGTTCTATTTTTCCTAGAGAGCCAGGGTTTCAATCTTGTAGTTATATCCAATGCCACTTATTCCTTCCTTTGTTTCAAACTCTACAACTAGCATGGAGTCTACCTGCTTCTTGAATTGGTTGAGCAAATATATTTTCTTTAGTTGTACCTCATAATTGAGAAATATATTAATTTTTAGTATCATCTCCCTAGCCTCTTGGGGGCTAACATTTACTTCATATATTCGTAGCTCCTTGAAAGTTTGAGCTAATTTGGATATGTTGAGATTCATCAGTCCCCATTTTACTAAACATAATCCTCTTCTCAAATTCATTAATATTCATTTTTAACCAAAAATCCTTGAACTTTATGTCTTTACAAACTCATCATCTTCTACAAACCTCAGAGAGCTTATCATCCTTTCATCTTCATGCATCTCAACTTCTCTCTACACCTCCATGTACACCCTTGCATTGGGCTAGTGATCTTTGGTTTCACATTCAACAAGTGGTTGGTTAACTTCAATATCATCTTTCATTTGTCTCAATACACTAGCCACCTCTTCAACGTCCCCTATTTCTTGTAACAATTTGTAGGACACTAACGGGGTTATATCCTCAACATTCCATCTTTTGGACCTTGGTTGCTCTAATGGTGACACTGGACAATAATGTTGCACTAACACTATATCAGGGGGAGATTCAAGGATCTCAATTTCTCTTTGCTTCCTAATAGGTAGTTTGGTGGTTTTAGCTAGTTGAATCTCAGTTCTCCTTGCTATTTCATCATATATTTTTTCAAAGTGATCAAACATTAAATCAATTCTCCTAAGAGAATTTTCCTCCTCCACAAAGGGCCCTAAGAAATTAGGGTCTTCCTTTTTCTTCTCTTCTTCCACTTTCATCAAGATGTTCCATTTCCTTCTTCTTTAGAACACCTCCTGAGAAGTGACACAATTTCTTATTATATCCTCCTCATAATATACTTCTTGAGTGATTATTTTTTTGTTAGAATAGTCCACCTCACATGGTTCATGTTTCCTTTATGGTAAAAGACCCTTTCTATTTTGGATTTCATGTGTCCTTTAGGATTTTGAGGTTTCCTATTAGGGGTATGAGATTCATGTATGATAACCAAAGGGGTTTTAGTGAGATGTGTTGATATTATCCACATGATGATATTATAAATCTAGGCGTAGATCGCTATGAGAATAGATGTCATGTCTTGGCTAGTAGATATGATTGGATAGGTTGTTTTTTATGTACATTGATTGGGGGGATAGTCTTGCCTAACCACCGAGGTCATGGATTTCCCATGGGATGGGGTGAGATGTTAGTTGGTATCTTGGAGAGATGGGTTGTGTATGCTTGGGGCCCTTGTTTGTTTTCCATGTTATATTTTCATTTGTATGACATAGCCTATAGAGAGGTGCAGTCGATGAGCTGTGATACCATGTTTCTTATGGTATGGGCATGGGAACACATTACTATATTCCATCCACCTATTACATTTGAGCTAGATCATGGAGCTCCTTCTACCTTCTAATATGTGGGGGCTAATACCTAGTCACATATAGGAGATATTGGTTATTATAGACATGCTATTGATTCCATGTTATAGTTCATCTGGAGGTTGTACATGGATTGTGCTTAGTGGTCTCATGTGCATGGACACCTGCCCTTCTATAGAAAGACACAGTACTTGATTGTGAGGATAGTTTCCCATGTACATATCATTGAGAGGAATTTATTGGATAGGGTCTTGAGACAATTTTTTGAGGTTCAGGATGAGCCTTGAGGATGAGAAAAGTTTGCACAATCGTCTAGGGATGTTCTTTTGTGGGGACTAGAGATTCTTGTTGCTACAGCTGAGGTTGATATTGATGCACTACAACTTGTTCAGTGGGGATGGAGAGGCAGAGTGGTTTATCCAAGTATGAAAAATGCAAATGATTCTTGGTGGATGAGTCACATGCTAGTTCCCTTTATTGATCCAGAGAAGGATGCACTTGTGGAGAGGTGTGGGATAGGACCTTGGGGTAGGCATGGTGGTAGAGGTGGCAGAGCTTGGAGAGGAGGAGGTTGGAGGGGTGGTGGTAGGGGTCAATGAGGTCATAGAGGAAAAGGCCCACATTTGTTAGCCATCCATGAGGAGGAGGGAGAGGGCAAGGATGTGCCCATGCTAGAGGTTGGAAAAGGAAAGGAGGATATTGGTGGTGGATCTTGTGGAGAGGAGCATCTAGCAGAGGATGATATTATTGAGGAGCATGTAGAGGAAGAGATGGTTAGGGAGGAGGAGGAGATAGATGCTCTTGTTATGCTTGTTGGATACCAAGATGATGAGGAGGAGGAGATGGGATATTAGGAGGGAGCTCCATGATAGGATTATGGAGAATTGGGATGATGATGTGGGAGATTGGTGATGATAGGAGGATACAAGTCTTGTCTATCAATAGGTAGTAGATCTATGAGCCAGAGTAGAGTCTCTAGAGGAGTGGATGATGGTGTTGATGGAAAAGTGGGACTCGCTTATGATGGAGATGGGTAGAGCTTATGTGGAAAAATATCATACCATAGCTCAAAGATAGGAGACCGAATAGAGATTCTTAGAGTTGAGGAATCTTTGCATAAGACTAGATAAGGTTGTGGCTTAGGATTTGGTTAGAGTTGGTGAACGGGAGAGATACTACATGGACCTATATGAGTAGGAGGTGCCTCTTGAGAGATGGTCTCCTAGCTATTCCTAGGCACACAACAAGTCACAAAGTAGATCTCATAACAAGACTCAGAGTATAGAGGGGGTTATAGGACCTCATAGATCAGGACCATATGATAGGCCCCCTTCTTCACACTGATCATTAGGATCTCACCGTCAGTCACCTCCACGTTATCCACATTAGAGTATTTGGAGTTCTAGATAGAGACATGTTTTGATATTTATTTATAGACATTGTATTTTGATCATAGAGCCTATGGTCTTGATTTTTATAGATACATTATGGCATTGTGATGTGACAATTTTTGAGCAATATATTTATATGATATGCATTAATATTTATGATTATGCAATCTAATATTTATGATTATGCAATGTTCTATATGATATGTTATCATCTATATGATATGCATATGTTATGGATGATGATGTCTACATTATGGTGTTTTATGCAGCTTCTGATGTTATGTTGATTCTATATGATGATGATGAGATGAATTGTGATGTATGTATTTACAATACTATCTACATGTGATGCTATATATTTTATGATGGTGGATGCATGTTATGTTATGGATTTTATGTTCATGATTATGAAATCCAATGTGATTTATATATTTACAATTTCTATATACATGTGATGCTATATGTTATGTAATCTACGATAATCAATGCCTATTATGCCATGGTTTCCTAGATATGATAGATGCCTATATTTTTATGTTTTCAAATGTAGCATATATGTATAATATTTACATGATGTTTTCTAAGATGAACACATATGCAAGATGCTTTATAATTTTGTGTGTCACAAGAATCCATCATAATGCAAGAAGAAATGTTAGTGCAAAAAGAAGATGAATAATAAAAGACATGAATGTTAGTATTAGAAATCTTCAATGTTTTTCTGAAACACAATAGGCCTTGCATTAAATAATAATTGGGTAGTAAATAATAAAAATGGATACAAACACCATGATCTAAGATAGATCAAGGTGTGCAAGGTCATCCACCTGCTAAAAAATAGATAGTCGCAAACAAGGAGTGTCTTGATTCATACTAAGGGAAAAGTTGCCCCAATATTTTTGTTAGGACAAACCACAAACAACAAAAAAATAAAAGACAAGTCATGAGACATCATTACTCCTCTAAATCCTTCATGGGACATCCTAGAGGAAACTAGTAACATGAATCAAAAATAAAATTCAAAAGATAATCAACAAACAATAGTCAAAGAGAAAAAAAATTCTAATACATCATTGCTTCTCTAAATCCTTCATGGGACATCCTTGAGAAAGCTAGTAATAAGATTCCAAGATAAAGCCAAATGAAATGATAAGGTAAACAAGCCACAAAGTCAAAATCTAGTAACATATTTGTCAAAACTTGATCTATTAGTTTGATTGTTTTGATTGATAAGATGATTGATTGATTGAGCCTAGTTTCAAGAGAGACACATACCATATAAGACATTGAGTGGTTTCAATTTTGTGACAATCTGTATAAGGCATGGAAAAATCCTGGTTTCAGAAAGACATGTATTGTATAAGACGTTGAGTCTGATGTCATTGATCTAATAACCTGTGTAAGGCTATGTTGATTGTTTGACAATATATGTGTTTAGAAAGGATTCATCCTGTATAAGACATAGGTTGATTGTTTTGATGATGTCTATTTTTAGGAAGGACACATCTTGTAGCACACATAAGTTGATTATTTTGTACATTACTTTGGCAATTTGTTTGATTTGACTTAATGACATTGTTGAATTGTTCATCTTGTTGATGCCTAACTTGATGTGATGTGCTTACAATTGTTTATGCTTGATGATGAACCCTAAAGGACTGACCTAGTGTAGCCTTAGGGGCTTATCAATTGATGGCCTTGCCAACATTATACAAGTAGAGACCTCGTAGTTCGACTAGACTTTGACTGACAAGATTGACTAAAAAAGGATTGAATTACATGAAGATATCTAATGTGTGTGGTAGTGTATGTGATGAAACCTAATGGATTGACCTAGTGTGGCCTCAGGGGCTCATCGATTGATGGCCTTGCCTATGTTATACACATAGAGACCTTGTAGTTGGACATGAACAATGACCTTGTCATATAGAAAAATGTACTGAGTCATGATTTTATATAGACAAACCTAAAAGGACTGACCTAATGCCTCGAGGGTACATTGGTAGATGGCATTGCCTACATCTAGTCACAAAGGCAATGTAGTTTGACAAATGACAAAGACTAACAAGTGGGACTGACTCTAACTCTATTTTTGGATATTTTGACATGTTTTTTTTTTGTCTTTTTGAAATTTTTTGATGTTTTTTTGAATTTTTTTAGGACATTTTGTGATGTTTTTGGATTTTTTAAGGACATTTTGTGATGTATTTGGATTTATGAGGATCATGAAAACTACATGTGAATGATTCCTACAAGCAAGTAAGCATGCACAAGAATCCAAGGACAACCATGATCTTGCCCCTAGTTGAACTGAAAACCAATTGATAGGTGATGAGGATGGTGACGATGTTGTTTGACATGGGAAGGAAACACCATGAAGCAACATGAGGATGATGATAATGTGACTAAAGGATCAAGTTTTATAGCAAGGCTAGAAACAAAGACAAGAAAATATTTTGAATGATGTGCTAGGATGCATAGCAAGATTGTATGGATTGGGCTTGTTGCCTTTGGAATGAATTTTTAGGATTGGATGGGATGATGGAAGATCCTTAGACCATTGACAAGAGAAAAAAAAAGGAATACGATAAGTATGAATAAATGATGGGTGGCTTTGGTAAAAGATAAATGACATGAGGATTATGGCTAGAAAAATTATCATATTGTCTCCAAGGACTATGTCATATAAGGATAACTCATTTTCTTCAAGGTATGGGCTTGAAAAATGCTATTAAGGCTATGGCATGGTATTTCATGGATAGTGTATGACCAAAGGATAGACATGTCAAGAATTTTTCCAAAGCATGATTTATGTTTGAATCCCAGTCCTTATCAAGATCAAAGTAGGTGGGAAAATGGACATGAGTGGTAGGGCTTAGATGGATAGATGGAAATGTCATAATAAATGTCATATGAAGGGTCTGGAAGATGAGACAACTTTCCCCCAAGTGTAATGGTCCACAGATAATTTCTTACACATGACACATGTTTGCCAGGTTTTCATTATGGTACTTATCCAAAGCACCATAAGCATGGTTTTCAATATTGGATGAAATTTTTCTCTTGAATCTTTTTTTTTTTTTGGTCACCAAGATGCCTATTTGTTAGGTTTTCATCAAGGTGACAATTTTTTTTGTATTTTTGTATTTTTTGGATGGCCTTGATGCTTTAGATGATCACTAATTATGTTGAATCCATTGATGGTGTTGATGTAGAGATTGGTTCCATAATATTCCAATAATAACCTTGATGAATTAGTTTCCTTGTCAGGATCATAGAACTTACATACAATTGATTGATGTCATTGTGATCCTTGTTGATACTAGAGTTGGCCTTATCAGAATATGCACATCACAATATAGTGCCATAGGAGTCCTTACAATAAAGAGTTGCTACCAAGATGTGATGGATTTGTTATGTAGGATTTTTATACATTAGGAAAGATGTAGGATTATGATGGATGACGGTAGACATGTTTAGCAATTTAGATGTAGGAATTTTCATTTACCAAACTTGGGGTGATGGATGATGGAGATTTGATTTTGGATTGGGATAATGTTTGGAACCATGACTTTTATATGCCTTGTTTGATGACCATTTTAATGGAGGTGGACATTTATTTTATGTGTGGTTCCTTTTTTCTTGTGGCTCCACATTTTTATTGACTTTTATTTTTTAACTATTTTCTTTGCTTGATCCATTTTTATTTGGGATCCATTTTAACTTTATTTGTCCACTTGGACTTTTGATTGATTCAATGGCCTTTGATATTTTATTTTGAACTTTGAATTTGTAAGATTTTTTTTTTGTTGGTTCCAAATGGAAGGTTTATTCATATTGGAATGATAATTTATGGTATGTATGGAAGGAGTGTTAGCAACAACCTTATGGTAAGAACTACTCATGACCTCCATTTTGATGTTTGTATCAGATAAAGTTTCCCCCAATATTGAGGAGGTACCATTAACATCATTATATTTTCTGACTAAAGGATAACCAAGATCTTGATGTCTAGGATTTTCCTAAAATTGTATTGATTCTAGAATTCCTTGCTAGTGTATGTCTAGTCCTTTTCCTTGATACTACATGCTCTAACAATTTTTGTTTACAATGGGGTATTTTTGTTTTGAAACAAAGATGATAACCCATCATTGTGTATGTGGAAACTATTACTTGGAATCTTCATCACTACAAGAAAGTCTAATTTGATAAAAGTGGATGATCCTATTCGATAGGATGTCTTAGCTTCATTGACATGTTGGATATCTTTGGTTTGTTTTTGTGACATATCAGACTTAGAGGATTCTACTAGTACTTCCAAGTTGATGTTGAAACCATATTTATGGTAATTTTCATAGAGTCCAATGAACTTAGCTATAGCTTGATCATTTGAAAATATGTGTAGAGTAGGAGACTCTTGTTCTAGATGAATATCATCTATGTCCAAAGGAGGAAAGTGTCTCATTTTGGGAAAAAGGTGCGTTTGGTAGTTGGATAGGTTCATCTTCAACTGTTTGATAATGAATGTAATAAAGGCCAAGGAGTGGATCATTTTGGAATTCTTGCTCAATAGTAGTTTCTTAGTCAAAGATGGGTTTTTCTTGAATGATATGGTTGGGAATAGAATCTTGATCAAGGATAGGTATATTTTGGATTCCATGATTATCAAGGACTTCTTGGATGGACTTAAAGATAGGGTGATGGGATATTCTACTTTGATCTTGACACGAAGGTGAAGCCATGATGTCATGCTTTGGACTTTCCATTTGACATGTATCCTCAAGTTTAGTAGATGGGATTTGACTTTGGAGACCATGAATAGATGTATTTTCATGACTAAATATAGATTGAGATGGATTGTATTGGAAGGGATTAGTGGATGAAGGACTAGGATAGGACATGGAGGCATGGAAGGGATTAGTGGAAGGTTGGTTTCCATTGTTAAGGTTAGGATAAGGGTGATAAGTGGATGTTTGTTGTGGATTAATCGCATGGATTATGCTAAGGGACTCTTAATAATGAGGGTAGATGGATGGAGAACTAGGACTTGGATGGAAAAATAGGACTTATTGATTGTTGGTAGGAAGGGTATGTGGGTAGTTGACCATGGGTTGATGCTGATTGACATTTGAATTGGATAAATTATCTTTTAAAGTCTATGGCTTGTTGGCATTGGCCATTACAGAGTAACTGGTATTCAACTTGACTAGCAAGCATATCGAGGTAAATTGTAGACATGGTGGTAAGATTATGAAAAAAGATGGAGTATGACTAAGGTATGTAATATGGTGTCTAAAGTATGACAATGAAAAGAGGGTGACTTAAGTCTAAGGTATGCAACCTAAGCTATGTTTTTGGATTTTTTTTTTATAAGGGATGAATGCTAATGCAACTATTTTTTTAATTTTTTTTTGGAAAATAAGGAATTTCTAAAATGATGATGTCCTAGAAAGACTATGTCTAAGTATGCAAAAGTCTAAGAAAGATTTTAAGGGTAATCAATTTTGAAAGATTCTAAAAAGAGGTTACCTACCACCTAAAGTTTAACCAAGGCTTTAATTTAGTTTTTTCAAGGGAACTTTGTAGGACTAGGACCAAAAGACAAGGTGAGCTCCTAAACTAGATTGATGATCTGGGAAGACTTGGGCAAAGAATAAAGGATATGTGTGACAAATGACTAGGTTCAATGACAAATTTTGTTGAAGCAAGCATTTATCCAAAGCACAAAAATTTGACCTATTCTAAAGTCTACAAAAGTTTTTTTTATAAAAGCTTGATCAATTTGAAGGTAATAGACTCCTAAGATGAAACTAAAATTTACAACTAGGGTTCCTATTGCTATGATTGAATGATACCTAAAGGATGAAATCATACAAAGTATGAACAAACTTTTTGGTTTTTGTCCAAGGATCAATGTAAAAGGATAAACCAGATATTGGTATGACTATTTGGTTTCAATTTATGACAGTGAATTCTAGTTTTCTGGTAATTAGGAAATTGTGTTGCAGTATGACAGATGTGTCACAAAATTTAATAGATGTGATTTCTATTGTTAGATGCAGTCTATTGGTAAATTAAGTCTTGGGTCTATATCAAGTAGATGCGACTATGTATTAGGAAGATGCAACTCACTATATCAGATGTGACTCAATATTTATCAAATGTGGTTTTCAAACTCAAACTATATAGTGGTAAACAAAGGTTTGAGTCTATGATAGGGCATATGCATCATTCCAAATTGTAGATGCAAATCACTAGATCAAATGTGGCACAGAGGGTTTTAAATGTGGTTTTCTAGTATTAGAGGTGTTAGAAAACTTAGCATATGTGACTTAGTAAGAAGATGCGACTCACTGTGATAGATGTAGCTAACTGGTAAACAAATGCAACTCAATTTTATGGTAAAGACATATTAGATCTAGTTTTGACAAATGTGAATTTTTGGTTAACAATTGTGGTTTAGTTTGACAATTGCAAGTTTCTAGTTAACAATTGTGGTTTTCTGGTAAATGATAGATTTGACTGACTATTTTTGATAAATTTTTTGGCAAATAAAAGACACAAAAACATAGTGTTTCAGACATGAACAAAGTTTAATTCAAAAGAAGACAAGTACAATCCTAAGGCTAGAATGCAATAGTATCTTACTGAGTTCTCACCTAGGTTTCCCCAGCTACGCTTATTCAGAGTGGATGATTAGAAGCTTGACCCCACTGGCTCCCCTCCTTGACATTCACTTCTCTAGGGTAGCCAAACTTCAATACCCATGAAACTCCCATGGCATACTTTTCATCTCTACAAAGAACTGCATGGATGTGAGACCACTTTAGAGGTCCAACCTCCTACACTAGAAGATAGAAGGATTTTGGTTTCTAAAACAAATGGTGTCTAGTAAGGGAGTTTGTGAACAGAGATCCCATCTAAAATAGCCTAAGATTGGTAGGGTCTCTCCCATTCTCATCACCACTGAATCTCGATGGACTGAGGGTATCAAGGCTTGTCTTTAAATGATGCTAGCCACTCCTTGGGGTACAAATTTTGTTCTCCCCCCTTTGATATAGCCCGCCAAAAAACATACTCAAGGTCAAACATTGAGGTGATGAAATCCCCAGGGAAGCCTCTTTTAAAAAAGAAAAAGACCAATGTGTATGTACACACTGGATCAGGTAACATAGAATGTGCAAGTGCACAAAACATGGTAGATAGAGTTCTTTTTAAGCACTAATTGAATTGTTATTTATTCAAAACAAACAATCTGCAAAACAATTCATCAGTAGTTTGATTTTTCATCTTCGTCAATCATCCTGCACACACTTGTTTGTATATTTTATCTTCTACCCAATGTCCTACAAACACTATGTTAACTCCTCAAACCACATGCTACAAACTCCAAATTAGTCATAATGAAAACTGTAATGAAAAACTCAAATTCAAAATTTAGACTTAGAAATTATACCAGTCAAATGTGTCGCATAAGATCACAAATGCATTGTGTGTTTTACCAGTCAAATGCATCACATAAAGTCAAATGCATCATAGAAATTCAAATGCATCACAGGAAGCCACAAATGCGTCACAAAAAGTCAAATGTGTCATTCTGGCTTGCAAATGCGTCACAGAAAGTCAAATGCATCATAATAAGCCACAAATGCATCATATAAAGTCAAATGCATTATTTTGGCTTGCAAATGCATCACAAAAAGTCAAATTCACCATTCTATCTTGCAAATGTGTCACTTTAGCTTGCAAATGCATCACTTTAGCTCGCAACTACAAAAAAATGTGTTTTTCTTCTAAAAAATGCTTCCCTTAACCAAAATATGTAGTATAATATATAAATTTTCATCTCTTGATCCTTTCAAATGCAACCATGCTATTTATTTGACCTCAAAAGACTCCTATTATTTCCTAGATTCTTCAAAAGTACCTACACCCTTCAAGACAAAAAAAAAAAAAAACTTCCAAACAAAGAATGCCTATCAAGAGGGTTAATAGTTCACGTTGGGTTCACCAATGTAACATCATGAAAACAAGAAAGATCAAAGAAAACACATGATTGCAATAAACTTAAATGTAAACTAAAGCTAAACAACAAAGAACAAAGGAAATAGCTAAAACATAAATAAACAAAACCATCTCACCAAATATCTACATCATTCCATGCATGACCTTGATTTTCCTTCTCCATTTTGTTGTTGTAGCATAATTTCCCTAAGATTTCTAAGTGTGCAAGTATAGCCTATGATAATGATTTAACAAAACATCGAAGATTAAAACAATTGATTACTTCCGATAGTCATAAGATTTTAGGAGAAGTTACAATGATGAAGGTAAAGCAAATTTATAGAAAATAGGTTTTTCAAATGACAAGCTCAGATTAGAAGATAGACGAACAATACAGATTAAAAGATTCAACATGCATTGAGATTAGTGTCAATAGTGACGTGGATGATAAAGCATAAAAGGTGAAGATCAAGATTAAATAAAGATATAATCTTTAGTTGAAAGTATTCAAAAATTAGAAGAATAATTATTGCATGTAAAGGATAAATATTAGCATGAAAAAGTGATCTGTTCGAATGCATGAATAAATTAATTAATAAAAATAAAGTTATTTAATTAATAAATGTGTGCACACAAAAGAATTAAAACTAGATAAGTGACTAATTAAAATAGATCTCAACTTGAGTGGTAAATGAATAATTAGATAACTAAGTGATTACCCAATTATAGAAGAATATGCCAAGAATAGTTCTTTTTATGAATTAAATGATTATTTAATTCAACTTTCAACATTTAAGGATTAAATTAAATAAATTAAGATTTATTTAATTGATTGAAGAAAATATTTAAAGAATAATTAAATAATTAAAGTTATTTTAATTAATAGATGAGAAAGGAGTTTAGAAAATAATTAAATAATTAAAATTATTTAATCACAACAATGAAAATACAAATTATGAAGAAATTGAAGTCTTAGGCCTAGACAAAATTTTAGTGTCTACAAGTATAAACATAGGATGAGTTAGTGGTGAAAGATGTACAAAGAGATAAGTGAAAATAAATAGAGTAGATAGATACAAAATAGATGTGAAACCATGTGTGTATGTGATGTGAGTGTGGCATATTAGTACAAATTCTAAATGCTAAGTTTCTGGATGTAGTGAGTTGAAGGTGTACTCTATCATTCATGCATGTTTGTAAGTGGTTGAGTGAATTGTGGTGGAAATCTCTATTGCATTGATATTTTCTTCTCTTTGCAACATATCTCTTCTATATTTTGTGTATCTCTATGGTAGCGAGCCCTCTAGGTGGTTAACCCTTTTTGGACAATGAGTCCTGATCCAGATAGTTAGTCTTGTTTTGGCAATGAGCCTTTTCTAGCAGTGAGCCTTTGTAATTGGTTTTGATATTCTTTATATTGTAAGATAATCCTCACTGTGGTTTTTCCCTTATTGGGTTTTCCACTTAAATATGGTGTTACTGTGTTTGTGTGATGTTTTTTCAATTTCTTCCCTTGCACTTAATGTTTAATCATTTTAGCAGAGTTAAGGGTTTGTGATTGATCTAAGTTTTGGTGAATTTTTTAAAAGTTAAATTTTCTACAATTGATTCACCCCCCTCTTTGTTGTCTTGTTCAACAATTGGTATCAAAGCTTGGTTCCTTGGAGAAGAGCTTAACCACTTAAAGAAGGTTTGAGATGGAAGGAGAAATCACTTATGAGTATCTGAAGTTCAATGGAACTAATTATGCTATCTAGAAAATACTAATGGAAGAATATATAGAGTATTGTGCATATGATGTGGAGAAATATTATAGGAATTTTTATACTCCTCTTGCTAAAGGTCTGAGTACAATTGATGAAATCAAGGGACATGAAGTGAACAATAAGGTGAAGCTCATTTTGAAGAATAGTCTTGCACATTTTGTGTTGATTAAAGTTCAAAATATGAAAACTGTTAAAAAATTCTGGGATGCTTTAGAGAAGGCACATGAAGGAGATGAAAGGGCCAAAGAGGAAACGTTGCAAAATTTGGTGACGTAGTTTGAGCTCCTACATATGTCTAAAGATGATAATGTTATATCCCATGTACAAATATTGGATGAGATAGTAGGTGGAATGTGAGGACTTGGTGCTACAATAGATGAATCTAGGATTATAAAGAAGATTCTTAGAACTCTCCATGATACATACAACAGAAAGGTATGTGTTATTGAAGAACTTATAAAACATATAGACTACAAGACTTACACTAAAGACCAATTATTGGGAACTCTAACATCTTATGAGATGAGAAAATTAAATTTGAGAAATGGATCCAAATTAGAAATGTGTTTTAAGGCTATAAGAGCTAAAGATCTAGATGAAGAAAATCTTGATGAAGTAGAAGATAAAATTGTGAGAAGAATGAACAAAGTATCTGATAAGTATAAAGGTAAGTTACCCTTTAAATTATTTAGTTGTGGAGGAATAGGTCATTATGCTTCGAGAAGTTTAGAAAGAGATAAGATGAATAAACAAAGATTTAATGAAGAAAACAAAGGAAAGAAAATCAATAGAGCATATTATGTGAATGAGGATGCTAGTATTTTTTATGAGGAATATGATTATCGAGATCTAGATGACAATGAATGCTTGTTCTTGGCTATAAAAGATGAACCTACTTCTACTAATTCTAAAAAAAATGTGAAAGAATATTGTCTAGAGAGGGAGAAAAGTGAAGGTACTATAATCTCTTCCTCATGTACTAAACAAGAAAATAAATATTGGGTTGTTGATAGTGTTTGTTCACATCATATGACTGGTGAAAAGATTAAGTTTGTTAAACTTGAAAAATATGATGGAGGCTTAGTTATGTTTGGAGATAATACTAGTACTAATATTTGTGGAATAAGTTTATAAATTTTTGATGGAAAACATAATACTAATGATGTCTACCATGTTAAGGGCTTAAGGCATAATATTTTGAGTGTTGGAAAGATCTATAGTAAAGGATATAATCTTGTATTTAAGGATGAAAGATGTCAAATCAGGAAATACTCTAAAACTATGATTGTAGTATGAAAGAAATTCGAAGGAAATATATATCAACTTAAGGGTGTTGATGGAAAATGATTTATGACTCAAATTAATGATAGTTGGCTATGGCATCAGAGAATGTGTCATATGAATTTTGATAATCTGGTAAGGATTAGTGCAGTTCAAGCCATGAGAGATTTACCAAGGATTACAAAGCCTCTTAATGTTATTTTTAGGAATTGTCAATTTGGAAAATAAGAAAGAAATCATTTTAGATCAAAGGAACAATATACTACTGGACTACTAGATTTAATTCATACAAATATCTATGGTCCTATAAGAGTGAGAATTATACAATGTGAAAGGTACTTTATGCTTTCGATTGATGATTACTCTAGGTATACATGGGTTACATTTCTTAGAGAAAATTTTGATGCATCAAATAGATTCAAGACAATCAAAGGTATCATTGAGAATGAAGTAAACTTAAAGGATAAAATGCATAAGTCTAAAAGAGGTGGCGAATTCACCTCCCATGATTTTAATATGTTTTGTGAAGTTCATGGAATAAAAGATAGTTATTTTCTCTAAGAACTCCTCAACATAATAAAGTTGTTGAAAGAAAAAATAGAACAATTCAAGAAGCTGCTAGATCAAATATTACTAAGGATTGTCTACCAGAAGTTTGCTAGAAATAATTTATTCACACTACTGTTTATGTATTCAATCAAGTTAAAGAAAGAGTAAATAGTACAAAGACCCCCTATGAGCTATGGTGTGGAAGAATTCTTACTATTAAGTATTTCAAGGTATTTGGAAGCAAATGTAATATTAGAAAGGATGAAGAAAATTTAGGGAAGTTTGATGCTAGAAGTGATGAAGGTATTTTTATTGGATATTCTACTAAAATCAAAGCTTACAGATGTTTCAATAAAAATATTGAGAAAGATTGTAGAAAGCACAAATTTCAAGGTTGATCAAGCAATAAAGAATTCAATTGATGTTGATTGATATGTATCTAATGAACTTGATTGTGTAAGGATTGAAGAAGTTTTGGAAGAATAGGAGAAGGATGAGACAGAGAAGTAGAATGAAGAAGAAGAAGCTCTAGTGGTGTCCCCTAACACACCTAAGTATGTGCAGAAAAATCATTTAGAAAATCAAATCATTGGAGATAAGCCAAAAGGAGTAATGACAAGAAGCAAAGTTGATGCTAGTGAGATAAATTTGTGTTCACTTTCTGAGATTGAATTGAAGACTATAAGTGAAGCATGTAGAGATGAGGATTGGATGGAAGCTATGAAAGAAGAAATTATGTAGATTGAGAAGAATCAAACTTGGGAATTGGTTCCTAGATCGACAGATAAAAACATTATTACATCAAAGTGGGTATTCAAAAATAAGTTGAATGAGAATGGAGAAGTGGTCAGAAATAAAGCAATGCTTGTGTATAAGGGCTACTCAAAAGTAGAAGACATAGATTTTTTAGGGGAATTTTGCTCCAGTGGCAAGAATCAAAGCTATTAAAATGTTCTTAGCATTTACTACTCATAAAGATTTCAAGGTCTATTAGATAGATGTTATGTCTACATTTTTTCATGGTGAGCTAGAAGAAGAGGTCTACATGGAACAACTGGAAGGATTTTAGTTGTTTTATCAATTGGATATGGCCTGAAGATTGAAGAAAGCTTTTTATGGATTGAAGCAAGCTCCTAGGGCTTGGTATGCAAGGTTAGATAGGTATTAATTTAATAAGGTTTCAACTAAGGTATAGCATATAGTAATCTATATTTTAAAATTGAAAATGAAAAAAATATTGATTGTGGTTGTCTATGTTGATGACATTATTTTTGGAGGAAATGAAACTATGTATAATATTTTTGTGGAAGAAATGCAAAAAAACTATGATATTTCCATGTTTGGAGAGATGAATTTTTTTCTTGGGCTACAAATTAATCAAATAGAGAAAGGGATTTTTATTTCATAGTTAAAGTATGTGAAAGAGATGTTGAAGAAGTTTGGGATGGATGGTTCCATACTAGTATGCACTCCTATAGTGACTAGTTGAAAATTAGGTAAATATAATGATTCACCTAAGGTTGATCATTGCAGATATAGATCTATGATTGGTGGACTGTTGTATTTGACTACTACTAGACTGAATATTATGCATGTTGTTTGTCTTGTGGCTAGATTTCAAGAAGATCCTAAGGAAACACATGTTTCTATTTTTAGAATAATATTCATATATTTGAATGGCACTTTGGATTATGGCTTATGGTATCCTAGGGATATTGACTACAAAATAAGTGCTTATATAGATATAGATTGGGTTGGATGTGTAGATGATAGAAAAATTACAAGTGGTGGTGCATTCTTTCTTGGTTGAAGATTGGTGGCATGGTTGATTAAAAAGTAAGATTGAGTTTCCTTATCTACTTCTGAAGCTAAGTATATTGCTACTACATCTTGTTGTACACAAGTTTTAGGGATGAAATAGACATTGAAAGATCTCAAAGTAGTGTATGATGATCATATTTCTATCTTTTGTGATAATACAATTGTGATTAACATTTCAAAGAATTTAGTGATGCACTTGAGGACAAAGCATATATCTATCAGGTATCACATCTTGAGAGAGAAGGTTGTGGAGAATGAAGTAAATCTTTAGTATGTACATATGAAGGATCATATTGCTAATATATTTACGAAGGTTCTTCCTAAAGATACTTTTGAGTATCTCTAGGAGAAGTTAGGGGTCATTTCCCCTCCTTTCTTGAACCATATACATATGGAGATGCATCAGTCCAATGGGTCTATGGATCTATCTTTCTTTTGGAATAATGTTTTGGTGGCTACTTCTTAGGGGGAGTAGGTAGTGTCATGTGTTGTCATTGAAAAAGCATTTTGTTCTAAATTTCGAAGGGAAAATCAATGTAAAATATCCTTTTCCTTTGCCATTGATATCAAAGGTGGTGATGAAGAAGATGTGAGATGAGGAAGATGTGAAAAAAAAGAAGGATTATCTGTAAGGGGGAGAAATAGAAAGCAAAATCATGAAAAGTGTGTTAAGAGCTAGTGTGTTGTCTTTGATGGTTTTTCTTATCATGTGTTTACATAAACAAAAAATGGGGAGATTGTTGCAAGAATGAAGGTTTTTTCATTGATTTCAACTATTCAATTTGTTATCAATTGGTTGTTTTTGTCATTAATTTCATGGATGTAGGTTATTTGCTATATATGTCAAGGATATTGAGAAAATTGTAATGAAGAAAGGTTGCAGGTGTCCATTGGTTGCTTCAAACTTTTTTCTAGGATTTTATCCTATGTTTGTGTGGTTTAGATATGCTGATCATGGTTGTTGGAAGCTACTATATGCAGATTTTGGGCTTTTGATTCATTGTACTATGTGAGTTATGTTCACCAGTTGTGAACTATAGCTTTTTATGTATATGGTTGAGGTCTGAGAGAAATGTTGTTAGTCTGGATTTATTTTTGGTTGAGTCTTATGAATTATAGTTATAGAGTTAAGCTTTTAAGATTGTCTTGAAGATAATTTTGGTGTCTAGAAGGATTGGGTCATGTTAAGGGTCGTGTGTGCTTAATTTCTCTATGTTTTTTACACTAGTTTGGTTGACCTTGTGTTTATTACTACTTTCAAAGTTGATGAAGCATGTTGAGACCTATTTGGGTCCTCATCAAGCATGTGTTTTGGTCACCCTCATTCTAATTCCACCCTAGGATGCTTTAGTGCCAACCCAATTTGAATTTAATGATGGATGGCTAACTTTGGATATGTTTCAAAGTTGAAGATGGTATAAATATAGGATGAGTTAGTGATGAAAGATGTATAAATGGATAAGTGCAAAGAAATGGAGCAAATAGATGTGAAATAGATGCAAAATAGTGTGTATGTGATGTGAGTTTGTAAAATTGGTGTGAATTCTAAATGTTGAGTTATTGGATGTAGTGAGTTGAAGGTGTACTCTATCATTCATGCATGTCTGCAAGTCATTGAGTGAATTGTGGTGGAAACATCTATTTCATTGAGATTGTCTTGTCTATGTAACATATCTCTTCTATATTCTTTGTATCTCTATGGTAGTGAGCCCTCTAGGTGGTTAACCCTTGTTGAAAAATGAGTCTTGATCTAAACAATTAGTCCTATTTTGGTGGTGAGCCATTGTAATTGGTTTTGATATTATTTATATTGTGAGCTAATCCTCACTGTGGTTTTTCCCTTATTGGGTTTTCCACATAAATTTGGTGTTATTTTTTTTGTGTGATTTTTTTTAGTTTCTACCCTTGCACTTAATGTTTAATCATTTTAGTAGAGTTAAGGATTTCTGATTGATTTAAGTTCCAGTGAATGTTTTAAAGGTTAAATTTTCTACAACTAATTCACCCCCCTCTCAATTGTCTTGTTCAACACACTTTGTGTGAAAGAGTTGAGAAGCCTAAGATCCACATGGATGTACTAGCATGGGATGCCTTGAGTATCAAACTACATCTCTTTGGAGTATTAGAAATAGGACACCAAGTTATAAAACTCATGCAAGTTTTACCACATGAAAAGTGTACCCAAGATGAACATTGATATACTAAATAAAGATAGCAAACACTTAGAAAAAAGAAACAAGTAGCAACAAATAGAAAACATAGTAGCAAAGGTCTCAAAACAAAATTTACATAGCCAAGATAGCCAAGACAAGGTCATCTGAGGGTGAATGAATCTTGGTCAAGGGTTTTAAAAATGAAATTTTGACTATGAACTATACTATTTAAAGATCTTAAATTTGTTTGTAGATAGTTGAAACAATATCTAAATTTCTAGAATTTTCTTAATGTATTCCAATTTGATTATGAAGTAAAAGTATGCAAGAATGTAAAATATGATTGAACAAATTTTAATGCAACTTTTAGATCTAAAACATGATAATTGAATTATTTAAGATGCAGAGACCTACAATTAATGACTTTTTAATTCAAATTTTGATTCTAAATAATGCACTTTCTTTTTCAAATGAACTAGATGTAAAAATACTTTATAATTTGCAAGATTTGAAACAAAAACAAAGATATAAAAGTACAAGGAATCTAAGCAAACATAAATAGAAATGTGTGGAAAATTATGTAGAAGCAACTATACAAGAATAGGGTCACCTAGGGGAAAAATAGTACAAGTTATTGTTTATGATTACTATTTCAAGTTGCAAAGTGGTTTTACAATGACTATTTATTCTAGAATTTTTTTATGAAACACAAGTGTAAATGTATGACAATAAGTAAACAAAAATGACAATTTTGAGTATAATTTTGATTGAAATTTTAATCTAAATGACTAAAACACACACTTATGTATACTATAATGTAAAATTTATGCAATATTTTTTGGATTTTTATGAGGTTTTTAATGATGCAAACATGCAATATCTAACCCTAAATGAAGAATACAAAACATAATGATGCAAAATCTATATCTAGGGTTTAAAATATTTCCCAATAAAAAATAAATGATGTAAGAATGTTAGGTGAACCAAAACAAAATGTAGGGAAAAGAGAGGGGGAGAAAAACCTAATTTTCTTATTGTAAAAAGGAAAAATATGATCTAAAGTTCCTCTTTCAGAAAGCATTTCATTAAGAATGCAAACCAGCGGGGCCAAGAGATTGACTTTCAAACTCAAAGGTGATTTAATTAGGCTTGGGTTGGTGATTCTTTAAGGGTAGAGAATGATTAGGAATGATTTCAGAAAATGCATCTAAATGAACTATATGACCTAAGATGCAAATCCAAATTCCTGAATGTATAAAAACTAAAACAACACTTTGTAGGAAAATCTAAGAAGGGTTTGATAGTATATACCTATCACCAAAATTTGATTCTTAGTAGTGCAAGAGGATTGGTTCACCCCTAAAAGACTAGATCCTTGATAGGGCTTCTAAAAACACTTTTTATAGTCCTCTAATGTCAAATATGAGATGTTTATTTCTTCTTACAAACTTGTTGGAGTGACAAAAATAAATTATGCAACTTAGTTTCCATGGCTTAACAAGAATAATGACAACAATTCCAACAATGCGAACAATTTCTTCAAGATCTTATTCAATTCCCCTTCAACCTATAGTCTACACATACATAAAGAGGGAAATTTTTTTACTTTTTTGTTTAGGGGTTTACCTTGGTCAAAATCCCATTTGGTAATTAAACCTTGGTAAAAAGACAATAAAAGTGAAGGAAATGATGAATAAAGACTTATTAAAATTCACCACCCTTCAATGAATTCCTTGAAGGACTAAAGTCATACACATCTCTTCAAAGGAATTTTGTATTTCTTGCTTGATTTTCTTGAATTCTTGAATCCTAGATATTTGAGGATCTACAATGCATGTTACCCTTCACAAGACAACATGAACACACACAAACTTTGACATGATGTTAGGATCTTGATTGCTCCTAATAATGGCTGATAATCTTGCTCTTATGTGCTCTTGAAAATAATATTTTCTCTTTAATGTTCACCTCTTGATTATTGTTATTAAGTGTTAGATTTCAAATGATCAAAAGATTGTATTTATAGGTGTTTATCTAATTTCCTGAAAATTAGATTCTAAAAGCCAACACTTACAATTTGATTTTTTGTCATTAAAATACCACCAAAAACATATTTTAAACTAGGTTCTAGCACATAAAGGGGACCCATTTTCCCCTGGGAATATGGGTCTTGGCCTAAATTTCTAGGACACTCATATTCCATGGTAATTAAAATATTAAATGCATTTATTTAATATTGGTTCCCCTTTCAGAAAATAGTAAAAACAAGGCTTTTGAATGCATAATTTGATAAATTAGAAGCTTAATTAAGTCCAATGAATTAAGGGACCCAAACATAGTGTAAAATTGTAAAGGTATACAATTTCCTACACTATAGATCTATAGTTCTAAAATTGTAAGGAATGCAATTTTTACATTACACTAGGTCACATGTAGATCAAAAAAATGAAGGCTTTCCTTTTTACTCTATTTCAAGAAATTATTTCCATTAATTTTTGAAGATACCTTGTATAAAATATATCTCAACCCTTTTGTTATAGTAAGAATGAACTTAGAGTTAAATACGACCCTAAACTCCTAGCAAAACAACTATCAAAAAATGAAAATCATAATGTTGTTTCAATAGTGTCCACAAAAACTACTATTTAAATCATATGATTCCTTGATCAAGACTAGTAACTTATGTTATTATTTAATTCCCACCCTTAGGTATAGGAATATATTCCAATGTCATTAATACTCATAATAATGAGGCTCTACATATCTACAAGATTGAGAATTCTAATGATTAATATGTAGACCTTCTTTAAAGATTTCCCCATGATTATTTGAAACCTCCTTAAAACTCTATATCTTTATTCACACATTATTGGCACAATTCCTCTATAGGTATTTTAGATCATCCTCATCCTCAATAAAAGGAATCCACTAGACTACACATGTATCTCCTATGATGTTATGACTAAAGAAATTAATGGCACATGAATGGAAAATTTTATTCAAGTCATGATCAAAACTATCAACTTATAGGTATTTTGGTTTCCCTTAAAATGGTAACATTACACTATGGATGAGTTGAGGTTGAACCAACATTTAGTGTAATTAAATTGGTATTGGACATAATGCAAGTATGAAACATTGTTTTTGTCATTGATGACAACAATCTTGTGTATTCATTGATGAGTAGAAGATTATTGAAAGAGTATGTTGGTGTTATCCATTCTTTGATTAATTGAATTATGTTGTCATTAGTGAGCTACTAATGTCAACCTCTAGTGTTGCTTTGATAAGATTCTATATATGGAAATATGGTTGAGTTTCTATGTTGTAGTTGGCTAGGTGGTGATGAGGAAGTACTAAAGATGATGAAGATGTGTTTCTGATGCTTGGTTTCCAAGTGCTTTTGAGAAAATTTGATAAAGAGGAAATAGTGAGTTGTAGTGTGTTATGGGTTGTACAATAGTGTTTTAGTGTTGCTTCATAATTTTTTTGGGTTGAAGATCTACCCATGAATTTCAGATATGTTGATCAGAGATGTTTGGAGGTGTTGTAGTCAAAATTTGGTGTGTTGGATCATTGTGCAGAAGTTGTGTCCACTAGTGTGTGAACTATGTATTATAGAGGTGTTAGGGAGAAATGTTTTTTCTACTTATTTCTCTGCAATTTGGTTTCAAATCTTGTGGATCTGAAGGGGTGTTGATAGTGTTGTTATCTTTCTTCAATCAAGGTTGTTTGAGGTTAGTTCTTTGAAAGTTAGTTTATTAAGTTATAGAATATGACAGAGTTGTTTGAGTGTACTAGGTGTGTACATTTCTTCAACTAAAATTTTTTGTGAATGAATTTGTTAGATTTTAGGGTGTTTATGGGATATTCTAGGTAATGCTCAAGTGAAAAAAAAAATCTTTTTTTTTTGGATCAAAGAAAGTGTGTACTTAAAATTTTAATGGTGTTTACATGAGTAATGACTAACCTTAGTATTTACACTAATTGTGGTGGATTTTTATCGATTATAGAAGCATGTTGAAGCATGGTGTTATAGATTTGGGTTCTAGGTAAGGAATGGTGTGGTCCTCCTTCACTCATATCCACCATGGAAGTGTTTTTGTGTTGACCTAATTTGAATTTGCATGGTTGATGTACATAGCCAACCATAGATAATGGTTTCAAGGTTGAAGATGGTATAAATAAGAGTTGAGTTGTTGAGGGATGAATATATAGACAAGAGAGATGTGAATGATGTAAATTATAGAGTGTTAGAGTGTGAATTTGGAAATTATAGTGTGATCTTTCATGTGTTAGATTGTTGGATGCAATGAGCACAAGGTTTCTGCAATTCCTTACACATGATGTGAAGGTGTTGATGATATTGTGTTGGATTTATCTAGCACACTAAGATGGATTTATCTATGTAACATTCTTCTCTATATTCTCTTCTATTCTGGAAGTGAGCCTTTTGTAGTGATCCTTTCTCTTTCTTTGGGAACTGAACCCTTTGTCAATGAGCTTCATTCTTTTCGGTGTTGATATTACTTTATATTGTGATCTAATCCTCACCGTGGTTTTTCCTAGCTTATGTTTTCCACATAAATTTTGTGTTTTCTTGTGCATGGTGTTGATTTGTTTCTATTTTTGTTATTTTCCTTTCATGCTAAATCATTATAAAAGATTAAGGGATAATTGCATTAATGTGGATCTAAATGTGTATGAGGGTTTTGAAGTTTTAAAATACAACTAATTCACCCCTCCTCTTAGTTGTCTTGTGCATTTAATAAGACAAAGGTTTTAGAAAGGTTTGAATAGAGGGGTACTCCCTTAACATCATTAAATTCCTACATAATTGAAGCAAACGTAGTTGAACCATTGAAACAATAATATATGATGCTATTGTAGAGATATACACATTTGAAGATGTCAAAATTTCTCATGTATTTAGGGAGGAGAACTCGTTGACATATATTTTTCCAATGAGGGGTTCAAATTAATGAATTCCAAGATTTGGAAGGGGTAAAACTTAGTACCCACTAAAGCCTCAGCCTTATTGATTAATGATGGAAAGCATAAATTATGAGGAGGGATGGGATAGGTGTTTATTGATTACTCAATACCTCAAACATTTTATGGGAATTTTTAACCCATTTCTATTTTATCTAAGGTGATAGATAAAAGGTGATAGAACTTTCAATGGAACGTCCACATTGAGAAAATGGGAGGAGATCGTAGTAGAGTAGAACTACACTCTTGTAACAACATGAGAAATAAGAGAAAGGTGTGGAGAATTTCATAAAAAGGAGGCCTAACCCCCTTTATGGAGTGGCTTCACTATTTTGACCATGAAGCTTTGAAGCTTTTTGTGAGAAGTTGGAAAAAAGTGACTCACAATGAGTGATGTTGAATTTTCTATCACAGAGAGTTTATTGCCTAAATTTTTTGGCTGTAAATTGAAGGTCAAAATTTTGAAAGGACGGGAAAGCAAATGAGGATACCTTGAACCAATTTTTTAAAGGTTATGAAAGGGAGAAACTAGGTAAGCTTTCTTCATGGGGTTATAATAGATTATCTATCAAACCCATTTGGCAAGATATTTTTGAAGTGATAATGTGGTATATCACCTTGGATGAGTAGTTTATGGATCTTCTAGGTGTGCACTTTAATTTTCTCAATCACTTTAGACATAATCTCCTGGTGTCTTTTCCCTTTTATTTTCTTGCTTCTCTAGAGGCCTTAATGAAATTTCATAGGAAAAATCCTAGGTCTCCTATCTTACATGAGGGCCTAATATTATGTATGATGGAGCACATAAAAGAAAATTATTTGAAAAAATATCTATAAGGTAAAGAATTTGTTGAGAAGAAAAACCTAAATATGTGGATTATTTTTCTTCAAGTTCTGATAATTATGTTGAACACTCTAAATACTTAAAGGGAGGGTGAATTAGTATTCTATTAAACCATTCAAACATTATCCATCCAATTACCAAAGTAAATTAAATTGATATAATAAAAGAAAGCATGAAACATCCACAACATTACATAACACATGAAAACAAGTATTTTTATGTGGAAAACCCAAAATGGGAAAAACCACAATGAGCGTTAGCTCATAATATATTATATCTGAATATAGTATATTATAAAAATGATCACTATAGGTAGACTTATTGTCCAATGAACTCACTATCCATAGATAATAAGATAGAATATAGAAGGGGTGGATCCTATTGAACTATTATAATTGCATCTATCATATGCTATATTATAGTTCTAATGAAGTACAAAAAAATATTTGCACTATTTTGGATCAATGCTCTACTCTACTCTAAATTCACATAATTTGCACAACACTGATCACATTCGCATCACACACATGTAGGTGGAACACCATACATGTCATCTATCACACAACACTCACACATCATCACAAAGCACCAAAAACAATCTCATATATATTTGTATCAAGTGTAACATCAATTAGGTCAGCCTAATTGGATGTAACACACAAAAATTAAACTTTTCATCCTCAAAACATTTCATCCACAATTCATGCCTTAATTAAAAATTAAATTCTCCTCAAGATAGCTTAAGATGGACCTAATATAGTTCATACATAATATTATAACACATATTAATCCTTCACAAAACACCAAACATGTTAGGTTGGCCCCAAATAAGACCTAAACAAAAAAAAAAAATCATTTGTTCACCCGATTCACTAGACATGGAACTCAAAACATGATCTTATATGGAATTACCACTCAAATAACATATATCACAAATCAAAATGTTCATCCTGCATGGAGGAACATATAATGTCCCACTCGACATACTGTATTGGAAAGGACGACAATACAAAAAGTTAAACTTTGTCATTCATAACTTCTAGGATACTTCACCAAATAATAAGATATCTTGGATTTGGAGGCATCTATTGTTATCCAAAATATTTTTATAACCAAAAATTATATCTCTATTTGCAATGGATTTCAGACCCAAAAATTTATGCACTAAACCACTATACTGGCAGGTTTGATACTTAGGAGATTTTTTTAGTAGCTATATTATACAAACCAACTTATCTTATAAAAATTCCTTCAAAAATGCTTCTAAATCATGCTAGGATGATCCACAATAATTTTAACTTCAATTACAACTCTGGATCATGCATTATGTGCATACCATTCTCATGTTGCCAAATCGTATCATCTTCCAATAGTCTCCCCCTTTGTCATTGATGGCAACATGCTCTACACAAAGCTAAACATTCTCCAAAAAAAATTCTTTCCTCCTTGTACATAACTTTATTTCTCAAAACACTCCAAGTATCTCCCCAAATATCTCTTCAAGTATCTCTCCCCCTTTGATATCAATGGAAAAGGGTGTATAGGTACCAACTCTTGTATACTCCCCCTCAGTCATATGTACAAATAAAAATAACTAAATGAATGTACTAACTTCCCCTTAGAAAGTTAACCTAAAACTTCTATACCATTTGCATATTTACAAAATAATTTGAGAACTTGAAAATTTTGAAAAATTCATAAGAATAAAAATGGTCAACCCAAGGATGTTGACCCCTGAAGCTTTTGTAAAATGACTTGCCAAGCATATTTACCTTCTTCCCAATCTTTCTTTTCTATTGCAAGCATTTTATGTTGAGACTCAAGCTCAACCAAGGTTTCCTCTCCTTCTAGAGTACTAGGAGTTAGATTCAAACTTGAAATATCATCAGTACTAGCAAGGGTACTTGAGATATGTATATACCTTATTTTCACCAAGTCCCTTGGCTTCTCAAATTTCTTGACTATATCTTCATTTTGGCTCTGTAGGGTGAAGAATTTGTCATACAAATCCACTATATCAGTCTAGATCTAGTCATCTTTTTCATGTGCTAGATCATAGGCACTTGATGAATTGTATATTTGTGTCTCAATTTCATCCATGACATCTTTTATTCTTTGTGTGGAATCTAACCACTTTAGGAAATATATAAATAGAGTATTTGCCTCTTCCTCATAGGCTTGTACGTCCTTCAAAATTTCTTCAAATTTGTTGTGTGTAGATGCACACTTCTCTATGATATCTAGAAATTTTTTTTTCTACAAGCCTCATCTGAACTTTTGCTTCAACTTATCCTTTTAGTACAAAGGCATATTCCTTGAAGGAATCAATCAAGAACTTGAAATTATCAATTGTAGATAATGATGAATCAATGTTTGTTTTGGGGGTTATCTCTTACAATTCCTTTATAACTTAATCCATTAATTTGCCACTTTTTTAATATGTTTCCATAATCTCCTTTCTTATTGATGTGTGAAACACATCATGTAGCTACAACTTAGGAATGGGAGATGTTTTTTCCAAGACTACACTTCCTTGTTGCATGGGCAACTACAAAAACTAAGATGAAACTATTGGTTGGACTCTTACTTGCTTAGACAAAATAATTTTTAAATGATTAATGGAGGAAGATCCATCAGAAGGCATAGGTAACTTATTTTCTTCATCCTTTTTGGACTTAGGGTTCTCCTCTTCCTCTATCTTATCTTCTTTGACAAGGGCCTTATATTTCTCTTTGTATTCATCATCCTTTTTCTCTTCATCTCCTTTATCCTTGTCCTTTCCTTGATCATTCTCCTCATTCTTGTCTTCTTCTTCTTTCCTCTCACCATCATCTTCTCTTTCCATGTTTTCTTCTTTCTTCTACTCTTGTTCTCTATTCTCACTATGTTTATCACTTTCTCTAGTTTCATTTTTGCATCTTTTGAAGGAATAAATGTCTCTAGATTTCCTTTATCATTACTTATTGGTGGAGGAGTGGAATTTTCCTCTGTAGTATCATGAGTAATTAGAGGAATAAAGGTGTTATCCTTTGTGGTTTCATCTTTGATCATTGTCTCTTCTTTTGTAACCTTTTGAACTTCATCATTTCCCTACACTAGTTCTTTTGTATCTAGAGGAACATTGACTAGATTTTCTTTTGCAACAATAACTCCATCATAGATCTCATGCTCATGTTGAGCATCATTAGTGTGAACATCTCCTTCCTCATTTGGTTATGGGGCACTGGAATCATCATTTAATCCTTCTTTAATTTTTGGAAGCAAACCCAACTTATGTACAAGTTCCTCAACCTTGTCATTGCATTCTTTTCAAATCATATCATGATCATTTTGATCCATTCCCATAGGAATATTTAATTTTTGTTTTATACTTAGCTCCTTGCTATAGATGGTAGCCAATGTTTCTCAATATGATTTAGACAAGGGAGCACCAACTCTTTCTAGGGCTTCATCTTTCATCTTTTCATGTTCCATAATTGCATCCTCTCTTCTTGTCAACAAAAATTTCCAAACATCATCTAGTATATCCTTCAGAATATTGTGAATATCTACCTCAAATACAACAATGTATTTGAATATAGATTCAATTATGATAGCTTTATCTACCTCATCAACTTCCTTATACATTTTTTACAATTTCCTTTAGCATTTCATTTTGCTCTATACTATTGAATAGTGCATCAAGATTCATAGGGTGTGAGGCTTCTAAAATTTCTTTTGCTTCTTTTATTTTACCAGAGGTTTCTTTTTTCTTTCTGCTTCTTCTCTAGAAAATCCCTTTTGGATTCCTTCTCCCTCTTTTGAATTTTGAAAGCTTCTTTTTCTTTCTCAACTTCTTCCTCACTCTTTGTATATATTATATATCAATTCTCTTTCTTTTTGTATTGGCTTCACTTTTTGAAGTATCTTTCTTTCCTCTCTAGAGCAACTGCGGTCCTTCCTCTTCCAACTCCTCTTCATCAACAACATCAATGCTAATTTACTTTTCCTTGTAGATTTTTTCTTGACTTTTCTTCTTGTAGGAGCAACAAGGGGTATTGTTTTGTAATACCTCTTTGCTTCATCCCTGCTGGCATGAGCTACCAAAGGGAATTTCTCCCTTATCGAAGGACTATCTATGGATTTCCTCTTCTCACCAGGTGCAAGTAGAGATGTGGTAGCTGATATTCTTAATCTCCTTGAGCTACTAGCAGATTTGTTGCACTCATATCAACTCTAGCTCTATCTCTAGCATACTTAACTCTTTCCTTTGAAAGACTACTCTCTTAAGCATATATGTCAAGCATCTTGTCAACATTCTTTCTCATGACTAGTTTCTTAAATTTCAAGTGAAATTCCATTGATTTTTCTTCATAATTCTCATATCTTTTCCTATTGGGATCTTTAGGACTATTCAATAGTACTTTTGCATAGCCAACAAGTTTTACCTTTGATAGTTTATAACCTAGTTTCAAGACCCAAATGGTCCTAGGTTATACTACTCCCACCATGCAAAATGCTATGGAAACCAAGAAAGTGATGTAATTTTTGTATCTTTCCACTATGCTTCTTGGAATCCTCTATACCCAATTCATTATTCTTTGGAATATTGCAAAGGAGGTAGTAAGGACATCATCCTAGGAATTAATGTCTCTAAGGCCTCTCATAAATCTATTATTTGGTGTGCAATAGGCCTTGTACTTGACCAGTTAACCTTCCCAATTGAAAGAAATTTCCTAGAGAACTAGAAAAGTACACACATAACCAATGTGTCATAATTGAACATATATTTATTCCTCTTAATATGTTTATATTCTCCATTATTTGTTACCTAATAAATTCACACAGGTCGTAATCATCACCATTCTCAAAATTTTCATATGCCACATTGATTGTGGTGGAAGACACTGAATTATCTCTATTCATGTAATAGATTATATATCCAATGAGAATAGTTGCATACCTAACAACAAGACTTCTAAATGAATTCACCATGAGGGCTCTTTGATCAAATGTAGCACCGATTTTCTGCATTACTTCTTTTTCCTTCACATATTTTAGAACTAGTACTAGTCTAGTGGACCATAAATTAGTTATCTCTCTAATTACCTCCTTTGTAATCATGTGAGAGCCATAAATCCACACAATTTGGTTATGAATTATACTCAATTCCATCCTAATCTACTTTTTTTCATTGAATTTTTTTTGGAAATCTCTACCACACATCTAATTTATTTTCAACTAGGAATTTGTACTCTATTTTAATGGTGAAATCATCTCTAGTTAACTCAGCTTCCCATAATTCCCCAAGCTTAGTGGGTGAATTTTCATCCATGCTATTGTGAATACATACCCTAATATCCTGAGTTGGTAAGACCCCATAAGGCATATACAAGAATGTGCCTATAGGGTCATATTCTATGGCTCTAGTAGGGTATCTTCTAAACTTAGGTTGTGGTTTTTGTGAAACATCTATAACTCTTAGGGTAGCCATTGTAAATTGTATTAAAACTGAATTAAAATGATAATAGCAAAGAACTAGGGTATGTAAGAATCTCTAAACACATTTTTCTTTTCTTTGCTAAACTATGGTTTTGATGCTTTGAGCTCTAAATTGCCTTTGCACTTCAAATTTGCTTCTCACTACTCTATTATGCTTAAATGTATTTTTATGAAATGAATTTTACTTATCAAATCTGATGTTAACTCTTCAATTTGACGTAATTCAATAATAAATTCTTCAAACCATAAAGTTGGTAACCCTAAAAGTAATATGCACAATCATCTTCTCAAGCTCTACAAATCTTTGCATTAGCATATTTCCTTTTGCAATCTTCTTCAATAGATTAAGCATTACAATCTTCATCACATATCCTCATGTTGTGGCTTCATTACCTCCTTTTTGGTGGGGGACATAATATATCCATCAAAGCTCCCCCTAAGCTATAACTCTAGGTTTAGTTATAGGAGGAAGCATCTACATCGTAGGATGGTACAGATTCTCCCTTATTCTCAATCTCTTCTTTCTTTCTCTAGATATTCTCCATTTTCTTCTTTACTTCAACTGGATCAACATTTTTTAATTGTTCATTCCTCTTTACTAGATTATCCGTCCTTTTGTTTCTGCGTCTATGAAACTTAGCAGTATGTCTAGGTCTACTACAATTCTTGCATATGGCATTTCTCTAAGCATTATTCCTTCCATTCATTTTGGATCTGAATTGATTAGCTTTGTGTCCAAATCCATAACATGTATAAGAATAACCATTGAAGGATTGAATCATTCTACCATTTTTATTCCATTCGTCATTTGACTTCTACATTCATTTGCTCTATGTCCAAATATATTACATGTAAAGCATTGAATAGTAAAGGATGGAACATTTTGATTCATTATACTTCTATATTCCATTTCTCTATGTCCATATTTATTGCAAGAATAAAATATATCATTGAAATATGGGTGCCTTTGAGTAGTTGGTTGTTTGATAGAGGGTCTTCTAGCATTGTTTCTTTGATTCTAGATCTTGTCATTGTTCTTTGTGTCTTTAGTCTTCTCTGGTTCATTGATCTTCTTTGCATTAGGTGTTTGATCTTATTTTGAGCTTTCTCCCTTTTCAAGTCCCAAGTCACCTTTGTATTTAGATTCTTTTTGACCTATAATCAATTCATTAAGCATTGTAGAACTTGTCTTGAATTTATCTTTATTTAATTCTTTCTTTTTCTAATCTGATCTTAGAATTTCCTAAATTCTTTTATTTTCTTCCACTTGCATTTTTATTCTAGTGATATTTTCATTTGCTTTCTTCAATTGTTCATTGACTTATGTCTTTCTTTTAACTTCTTTATTTTCTCTCTCAAATTTTCAATGCATTCATTCACTTCTTTAATATTTTCTTTTATATCTTTGTTTTCACCTTCAACTTTGTCAAGATCTTCAAGAGAAAATTTGAGTTCTCCATCTTTGTCAAGCATGCAATCTTCTTCTATGTATTCAATAGTAGGAATCTCTTCTAGAGGAATAGGAAAATTTCTATCAAACATGTGTTCAATCTCCAAAATCTTCCCAAAGTGGTCAAGCTCCTTCTATGGATCTAGTCTTTGATACCAATTATTGAACACTCAAAATATTGAGAGGGGGTGAATTACTATTTTGTTAAACCATTCAAACATTATCCATCCAATTACCAATGCACATTCAATTGATATAAGAAAAGAAAGAATGAAACATCCACAACATCACATAGCACATGAACACCAATATTTTTATGTGGAAAACATAAAATGGGAAAAACCATGTTGAGTGTTAACTCATAATATATTATATTTGAATATAGTATATTACAAAAAAATTACTGTAGGTGGACTCACTATCCAGTGGACTCACTACCCATAAAGAATAAGATAGAAGATAGAAGGTTCTCTTTACATCCTATTGAACTATTACAATTGCATCTATCATATGATGGATTATAGTTTCAATGAAGTACAAAATAATATTTGCACTAATCTAGATCAATGCTCTACTCTACTCTAGATTCACACAATTTGCACAACATTGATCATATTCTCATCACACACATGTGCATGGAGCACCATACATGTCATATATCACAAAACATAAAAAAAAATCTCCTATATTATCCATATCAAGTGTAACATCAATTAGGTTAACTTAATTTGATGTAACACACAAAAATTTAACTTGTCACCCTAAAAAAAATTCATTAACATCCCGTTCCTTAATTAAAAATTCAATTCCCCTCAATATAGGTTGGGATGGACCTAATATAGCTCCTACATAATATTGCAACACATGTTAATCCTTCACAAAACACCAAATATGTTAGGTTGGACCCAAATAAGACCTAAACACAAAAACCTTAATCTATTCACCCAATCCACCACTCATGGAACTCAAAACACAATCCCATATGGAATTCCTACTCATCTAAACTATGAAACCATATCTTCAATATCACAACTCAAAATATTCATCCATGGTGGAACGTGGAATCTCCCACATCAACATACTATACTAGCAAAGACTGCAATACACTAAGTCAAACTCTATCATTCATAACTTCTAGGATACTTCACCAAACAACAAGATCTCTTGGATTTGGATGCATATTATGTTCTCCAAAATAATTTTAGAGACATAAATTGATATCTCTATTTGCAGTGCAGTGTGGACCCAAAAAATGACACACTAAACCATTGTACTGGCAGGTTTGATACTTAGGAAAATTTCTGAGTATCTATACTTTTGGACCAACTTATCCTATAAAAATTCCTTCAAAAACAATTCTAAATTATGCTAGTATGAATCACAATAATTTTAACATGAATTACAACACCAGATCATACATTATGTGCATACCATGCTCATGTTTCTAGAATGCATCATCTTCCAACAAATTCTAATGATGGTGAAGATGATGAGTGGAAGGACTCTAAAGGTTGGGATTAATTAGTGGAGGTTCTCTCTTCCTCTCCCTTAGAGTTGGGTTGGTAGAAGAAGAGGAAGGGTGATGAGGGCACAACCCAAGACTTAGAAAATAACCCACAAATAAGAGAATAATTTTATTATTCAAAAAATGGAGCTTCTTACATGCAGAGGATCTCAAATCCCCAAGTTCTACAACACATGCAAGTTACAGAAAGCTACACAATAACCCTTTCACAATATGCGAGCCTGTCCCAAAAAAGTTACCCAAAAATTAGAAACCCACCCATAAATAGAGCTCCTCTTTAGTTTGGAGCCAAAACAACATTCAATTTTGAGTTTAGGCAGTTTTGGCACTGAAAAATTACAACTTGAAGTTCAAATTTCAAAAGAACATTTGCAATCGTATCTTCTAGAAAGTGCGCCAACTTCCTAGGGCCATAACTTTTGATTCGGGGCTTTGATTCGCGAACCGTTTGAACCATTGGAAAGTTCTCAAAGTCAAGAACACGCTCTAAATCTGCTATGCTGATTTTAGCAAGTTTCAGGGCCGATCTGGGAACTCTAAGTGCCTCAAATCTAACTCGAAAGATTTTTAGGTGCAAGTATGGGAAACTAAAACTGCAATATCTTTCCACCCATGAATAGAAAATAAAAACTGTAAATTGGGAATTTCATTATGACAAAAAGGGTATCCAAAAATGTAAAAACATCTAAAAACTAAGAAACTTGAAATTTAACTATTTTTGGGTGATGCAAGATTACACCACTGGATGCTCCTACATCAGACACCCAGGGTAATTTGAGAAGTGACCCTGTCATGTCTTAGATGGTGGAGAAAAAACCTAAATAGTCAACCTCTGCCTTAGGCAACCAGGATGAATCTTCAACAGGCTTTCCTTTCCATTTCACCAGATATTCTTCATATTGCCTATTTCTGGTACTCCTTCCTACACAACTATCTAGGATTTCTTCAATCTCCTCCTTTTCTGAAGTAGGTGTAGGAATCCCACACTATTCCATCGTTGGTACTTCCTCTGCGCTACCTTCATAATACTCTATCAAATCTGAAATGTTGAACATAGGGGAAATGTTGAATCCATCCAGAAACTCTACCTCATATGCATTCTCAGAATCATGCCTCTTCAAAATTTTACAGGGACCGAACTTCTTCATCTTCAATTTGTTATATGTTCCCACTGGAAACCTTTCTTTCCTCAAGTGGACCATCACTTCATCACCAATATGAAACTCCTTATACCTCCTCTTTTGATCTGCCTTAGCCTTATACTACATATTCATCTTGTTAATATGTTCTCTTACCTTCTCATGTATATCCTTGATGTGTTCTACAAAATCTTTGGCTTTAGCACTTATTTTCTTCTCTTGGTCCATCTTCCTCAATTTTGGAGTTATTCTGGGGCTACCTCCATACACAATCTAGAATGGTGATCTACCAGTGCTTCTGTTAACAGAATTGTTGTAAGAAAATTCTGCCTGGGGTAAGATCAAGTCCCATCAGTTGGGTTTATCTCCTACCAAACATCTCAATAGGTTACCCAGACTCCTGTTAACAACCTCTATCTACCATCTGTTTGTGGATGGTGTGCAGAATTGAACTTCAACTCTGTCTTTAGCTTCTTCCACAAGCTCCTCCAAAAGTACCCCACAAATTTGGTGTCACGATCGGAAACGATACTCTTTGGTAGACCATGTAGCCTCACCACCTCTTTGAAGAACAAGTCAACAATGTGGATTTCATCATGGGTCTTCTAACATGGAATGAAATGTGCCATCTTTGAAAACCTATCAACCACCACAAAGACCAAATCATTCCCTCGTTGTGTCCTTGGCAAACCAAGAACAAAGTCCATACTTATATCCTCTCATGGCCTCTCTATTATAGGTAAGGGCTGATATAAGCCTGTATTCTAACTCACTCCTTTAGCCATCTGACATACCCTACAACTTCGTACAAACTTTTTCACATCTTGTGACAACTGAGTCCAATAATAATGCTCACTGATAATGGGAATGGTCTTATCCCGACCAAAATGTCCTGCCATTCCTCCACTATGCTTCTCCTTTATCAGGTTCTCTCTCATGGAACTCCTCGGAATACACAATTGACTTCCCTTAAATAACATGCCATCTTGGATTATGAAATCCATCCACCTTGTCCTGTCCACTGTAACAGGTTCCTTGCAAGCTTTCCAAGCCTATGCAAAATTAGGATCTTCTATGTCCAATGTCTTAAGTTCATTGAACCCAACCACTTCAATCTACATCTTTGTCATCAATGTATGCCTCCTACTTAAGGCATCTGCAACCCTATTTGACTTCCCACTCCTATGTTTCAAAACAAAGGTATAACTCTGCAAAAACTCTACGCTTCCTTTGATTTAATTTTGGACTATTTAGGTACTACAAGGCTTGATGATGGTCTTATAGAACAAAATTCACGGAAACAAATAATGTCTCCATTTATTTAATGCTTGAACTATTGCATAAATTCGATCATATACAAAATACTTTCTGCTGGCGTCATTTAACTTTTCACTAAAATAGGCAATGGGCTTACCTTCTTGGCTCAACAATGCTCCAATGGCACAACCACTGGCATCACAATCCACCTGAAACACCTTGTTGAAATCTGGGAGGGCTAGAATAGGTTGCTCTATCACCTTCTGCTTCAACAGTTCAAAACTTTTTGCTGCTCCACTACTCCACTTGAATTCTTTTCTATCCCCTCTCATTGTTTCAGTCAGGGGTCCACAAATACTACTGAAGTTTCTAATGAAATTTCTATAAAAACTAGCCAAACCATGGAAAGATCTCACCTTGGTAGTAGTTCTTGGGGTAGGTCATTCTAGAATAACCTTCACCTTCTCTGGGTCCATCTTGAGACCTTTTGTGGAGACAACAAACCCCAAGTACACTAACTCCCTCTTCAAATTGCACTTCTTGATTAATCAGCAGGTTTCTCTTCTCTTAACTTCTATAGAAGTCTCTCCTTGACTATGCATCGGATGCTCATCAACATCTTCTTGAAAATCAAAATATCATCTAAATGCACAATAACAAAACTTCCCAGAAATTCTTTTAGTACATCGTTCATGAGCCACATGAATGTGCTCGGTGCATTGGTTAGCCCAAAGGCATGACTAACCACTCATA